>CM022947.1:15931142-16332861 GCA_012931725.1 Litsea cubeba
AGCTTAACTCTTCAATCTGTAGTTGGCTTAATGTGTTCCGCTTAAAAAGCAGACAGGATAGATAGATTGGCAAAAGATGGGGCTCACTGGATATTAGTACTTGATATTTTCTTTAATATTTGGTTGTCTGTGTTGTATTATATTTCTTTTATGGTTTCCAGAATATACTCCCATTGTTACCATTTAAACAATAGAAAAGGAAAATAAAAAGTCACGGGTCTGAGTTTTATGGGGGTGTTTTGCTAGTTTGTGGTTGGGTATCAAATGTAATATTAATGTTTAATGAAGTTGATGGTTGAAAATACAAGTTGGGTTAGGCTTTCTTTTCTTTGCTTGTATAATGCTGTTAAACAAGGATTTTATCTTATTCTACGAATGGAAACTTGTTCTCTAATTGAAGCATTTTGCTACTGCATTGTGTGTTTGGGGGTTCTGTAATTGGTGTTTATACATTAGTCTAGAGTCTAGAGCCCCAACCAGGGCATCCCCCTAAGAAAACATAGGCATCTCTTGGTCGCATCTGGTTATGATTAAACAAAATTGATGAGTAGCTTTGAGGTTATGATTAAAAAAATTGATGAGTAGTTTTTGACTTTTGAATTGAATGTGGATTGATCTTCTTAATCCATGTCCTTTTGTGAAATTATGACTTAAAAAGCCTCAGTGATAGGACATATATTGGTTTAGTTGAAGTATTATATTTATTACCATTATAAGCGATTAAGTTTTCATTGATTCAGTGCCTGAGTTATACATGCACTCTCACATTGTTGTGTAATAGAGTCTACTATACCTCAGGTGTTGTGTGATGCCATTAATTTCAGGCTCAGTTTCAGTGTCCTAACTTTCTAAATATAAAAAGGAGTGCATGCCATTTGTGATGATATTTTAAGCTCACTTTTGAGGATGTTGTGGCACAGTGCCCTCAAAGTCACTACTTCATCAAAAAAGTCTCTTCTACATCTTTCATTCTTTATGCATTGTTAGCAAGGCAAGACGAACATTGTACAAATATCTGATATCCTTTTTTCTTTTTATTCTTTTGGAAAACGAATTTTCTTGCCAGGGAATCAAGCAATTCCTCTTTCACATGTTACTGGAAGGTAATGCATTTCGTTTTAAACTGAGGATGGCATATTTCTTCCTTGCATTCCTTCTTTTCGTTCTTGTGATGGTGAGTGATCTTTTGTTGTAGCCTTTGCATCAAACACCCCAATCTTTTTGGAAAAAGCGAAAAACTGGATGTGTCGTGGGACAAGGGACTCTATGATTCCAATGTGACAGTAGCTTTCAGGAGGCCGAGGCCCGAATGGCTTGCTCAACAATCTTTTGTCATTCAGGTTTATCAATGTTTCTAATCTTATTTTCTTTTGTTTTCCAAGTCCTTTTTATTGTCCATGGAATTTTGTTTTCCTAATTGCCATTCATGGGTGTTGTCAATGCATTCTCTAGTCGCTTTTTATGATGAAAATTTGGTTGTGGCATTTAGATTCAACTCAATTCTTGAGAAGTAAAGGGAGGAGAGGAGGAGAGGGGAGGGGTGGGGTAGGGTGGGGGTGGTGTGGGTGGGTGGGTTGGGCTGCCTGATGGAGGAGAACATGAGGCAAAGGGAAGGAGAATCCTAGAATCCCTAATCAGAGAAAACTGGAGAACTTGCAGAAGGGATGGTGGGAGAGTTTTCCTTCCTGGTGAAGGTAAATGGTGTTTTCTCTTGCAGTACCGAGGGACTCAATTTTCTCCTCAAATCAGAGAAATATGGGAGACAGTAAGTATTTTCCCCCTCCAATCGAAACACAGATGCATGAAAACATCAACATGGGGAAAAATGAACTTTCTCTCTCCCATTTTCCCTTCTTCCTCCCAATCCAAAGTTGAAAACCTTAAGACCTCGGTTGGATCTTGGAAATTTAGCTACCATGCTTAGTACTTGTAATTGGCTGTTACAAAGAGCAAAAGATCTGTAGATTTATGCATAACAGAGGTTATCAAAATGCAAGAATTTGGCACTCAACTTGTGTTACTTGCACTCAAGTTGCTCGAATCCAAATAGGCCCTAAAGGTTTCTAATGAACTATTTTAGAGGCCACTTTGAAATTTTAGTTCTGACTAGCCAATCACCCATCTATGCATGGTTTCTGAACCTGATTTAAATATTTGGTGAATCCAGCATTCCATTTCGCCTGAGATCGCTGTCCATGGTTTGCCAGTTGACAATTTCTCCCGTTCGGGGAGTAGGGGCGTCAATCTATGTCGTTTCTCAGCTGGCATAGATCTCAGCGAGCCTGCAACTTCCAAATGGAGCAGCAATACCAGTTTAAAATTTGAGGTGGGTATCCCATATTAAAGGCAACTGAGTAACATGGTGTAAACTTACTAGAAGTATTCTGTAAATTGACAAAAGCATTAAAGATTTAGTGATCAGGTTGAAACTCAGTCAACCTGGGTTGGCTGGACATTGAGTACCTGGTGTACTGTAGGTCTTACCCCTCTCAAACATAACTTATTGCTGTAATTCATTTGTCTTGTGTTTTACATCAGCATGTTCGTCCAATCAACGATGATGGCCGTTCAATAATCAGGGACCTTGATGGGTTTCCAGTTACTTGCAGGTAATTGATAATTATTGCAGTTATTGAACAATCATTAATTTTTATGGTGAATTAGATCATATTCTCATGTACACACAGGTGTAGTTGATTTTGAACCTTAAACAACTTATGCAGTGGCAGTGATCATGATAGTATGGTTGTTTTAAAGCAAGAGTCCACTTATGCAGCAGCCAATGAACGCAGTTTCTCTCAAGTAAGTGATTCAAAAAAGTAATGTCTTAGCTGTACCAATAGAAAAGAGGGTCTCCTTTAGTGGCACTGAACTATTGATACAATGTCAGAGCTTACCCCTCAAGTGGAAAAATCATATGAAAATTTTCATATTCAGGAGCAATATTTTTGCATTTCAGCTGAACTTTCAAATCGAACAAGGAATTCCTCTTCTATCAAAGTGGCTAATTTTCAACCGGTTCAAATTCATTGCATCAAAAGGAGTTAAACTGGGGCCTGCATTTCTCTTGACAAGGTAAGAAAATTCTCAGGATTCTCATTCATTGTTTTACGTCTATACTGTTACATTGGACTCTTACCTTTCATCTGACAGCCTGACAGGTGGTTCCATTGTAGGGGACATGGCTCCATATCAAGCATTTGCGATTGGGGGACTTAACAGTGTCCGAGGGTATGGTGAAGGGGCGGTTGGCTCAGGGAGGTCATGTTTGGTCATGAACAATGAACTAACAGTTCCTATGGTATGCAATAGTCCAATAGCTTCAATTTGAAGTATGCATTTTTCCCCCTCTGACTTGGCATTGTATATTCAGTCCCTTATAAAAGAAGGTTCTCAGTTATTTCCTTTGACATGTTCTCACCTTATTTCTTTGTTTCTGTAATGGGTTAGATAAACTGGAATTCATGATTATTAAAAACTTATGTTATCCCATTAAGGGGTAGAGACCTCGAAATGTTAGTCATTTGATTTCATGCTTGGACATGTGTCCTTGTAAGAAATGGTCAGTTACTGGAATTACAGGAATGGAGTATTGTTGGAAACCGGTTGGGGTCACCAATCATTTAGTCTCAGGAGTTGGAGTACCTTTTCATTTTCCCTTGAGTCTTATATTTCTGGTCCATGAATTCAAGTATCTCTTTAATCATGCATGATTGAATTAATGTTATATAATTGCTTCAATAAAAAATTGGAAACTGGAAACACCATTGTACAACAGAGTATTTGTGCTGGACGTTTGCATTTTCTCTATGGTTATCTGATGTTGTTTCCAAACACTTTCTTTTTCTCTTTTTGCTTGATAGGTTGTAATGAATTGTGTAGCTTTCCCGATCTAATATCCTTGCGGTGTGGGTGCCTTTTGTTCTGTTAGAAACTTCTGTTGTCTATTTCCAATAACTGTGGTTATATGTTGTGGATGCTTTTAGTTTTGTTAAAAAATCTCGTGTTTGTTTTGAACGAACCCAGAAATGTATACAGTGCAGGTCATTTTTGTTAGAAACTTCTGGTATCTATTTCTATTTCATGCTCAACTTTTTCCTGCAATTTAGTTTTCTTCTTTTACTGATTTCACGAGAAACTCTGTGCCAACCATTGACTGATCAGTCTTTGACTTCACAAGACATAGCATTGGCATTTATAGTGAAGTAAAAGCATCATCTTTCACAAGTGACATCTTTCCATCCTGTAGATAGTAGTTTATTCATCGTATGTGCTTATCCCCATGCCGGTGTTTTCTGAATATTTTTATTTTGGTTAAATTTTACTGGAAGATTCTGAAATTGGTTTTTATTAATTAATCATCGAAGTTGTTTTCAGCCATTGTAATTGTTGTATGCTGTCAGTTTGCTTGCTTGAGTTTGCTTTAAGCTTTTAAGAGATCAATTAATTTATCATAATATCTCCAAACTGGCTGAAGGCAAAGGGGTTGGAAGGTGCCATTTTCATGGACTGCGGAACAGATTTGAGCTCGGGTCTCCATGTTCCTGGTCAGTTCCATTATTCAACGCGTGTATTTATTCTTATTTCTGTTTTGTGCATGCATATGTGGTCACAACTCCAGCCAGTCTTAATTGATCAAGCCCATCTGATGCAATTTAGTCTCATGCAAATTCTTCTAATCTGAATTTTGTGCCATCTATGGAAGTAATATCATACTGACCAGCAAAGTCCAGAAAGCATGCTGTTAAGCAAGTCACCAAAAGTGATGAACTCAGCGTGCTACCATTCTATAGCAGACCTGCAACATACTATTGATGGTGCCAATTGATTGGATATGATTGAATGCTAGGGCTGTTAATAAATGGTCAGTTAATTTTACATACCGCAGACTTACATGTGTAAACAATCCAGTCCAAACAGATGACTCTTTCGACAAGCACAACCATTCCTCTATTTACACTAAATCATCATAATAAGCAAAATAAACAAGTAGTGGGTCCAACTTTAGGCTAAATAAAAACAGGTCCAACATGTCCAACAAAAAGTTCACGGGCAGATCTAAATCTAACTGCAGAAAGAAAATCCAATGAAATGATAAAAAATCAATCTCCAATGACTGACCTTAATCGGGTCAAACTTCACTCAGCCGTATGGATCCAATCAGGCAATCACACAAAATGGTGCAAAAATATAGTCAGAGCACACATAATGGTTCAAAAATATTGCCAGAGCAGCAAGATTGCATGAACAAAAAGTGGACAGGTTGTCTTCTTGCACACGAACAGGTTTACAAAGTAAGTTGGGTTTGCCACAAAACCAGAAAAATGAACTTTCTAATTCCAATAATGTTTACTTCGACTATTCTAATGATTGCCCTTTGTAAACAAAGAAAAGTAAAGAACCCTATTTAATCCTGACAACTAATGGCAGTAGAAATTTAAACATTATCCACTAATGGAAAAGAAACCAAATCTTCCCAAGAGTCCTAAGACAATTTAAACAACTAATTAAAGAAGTTTTAATCCAAGCAACAGTAAGAAAGATTTATTCCCCTTGGTTGGAATATGTAATTTGCGTTAGAGTTGGGTTGTCATCTTTTAACTGAAATCTGGGCTCTGCTTGGATTTTGAGCCCCCATTCTACAAGTACATCATTTCTTTGAGTTGAAGAAACTTGTGCTTGCATTTGTAGATGATACAGCAGTCCTTCAATATCAAACACTGGGGAAGCAATGGCACAAAACTGGAACAATTTAACTACTCAATCTTCTTACGGGATTATCATTATCCAAGATTTTTCTTCCTTCTGCGGTTTAACTGGACCCCAGTTTTTGTTATAAACTTTCTATAACCACCACCAACCTGTAAAATTCCATTGGAATTGGTTAATAGTTCCATCAGGCTGTTAGATTGGTCAGCAACTTTAATCCAGGTGCTGTTAGATAACTGAATAACTGCTCCTAGTCACTGATAAATAACCTTAAATCTAGGTGCCATTGGGACCTTCTGATAGACTTGACTGGATCTTGATAAACTGATTTGATTGATGATAGATCCTCACTTTCATTTTCTGCATAATCTGTTGCTGATAGGATGATTTTCCACACTAAAACCCAATGTAGGAATTTCTTCTAATAGATCTAGCCAATCCTATTGGATAGAATTATTATCTAGCTGGATCTTATACTGCATTTTCCTTTGCCATTTGATCTATACATCTACAATGTGATCTTCTAGCTCATGGTCCCTTGCTTGGATATTATCCGCAGGAAGACGCTTATCCGCCTTTTCAAGTCATCATTAACACTTTAGTTGAGATGCTTCCTTGCCAAATTCTCCTCAATTTGTACAATTGCTTCTATCGATGTTGCCTACCCTGCCACTATCCAGTTATAATTTTTTGAGAACCAGTTAATTCATTGGATTTTCCTGATTTAAACAATCATTTAAAGATGTGTTTGTTCTTCGATGGGCACTTCTTTTTTTTTTTTTAGAAGAACACACATGGATGGATGTGCAGAGGCTCACAGCTATCATTTATTGATGTTTGAAGCATTGCTTATTCTGATAGAAATTTGATTTGGACAGGTAATCCGGCACTCAGGCAGGGAAAACCAGGGTGTGGATTCGGCTTTGGATATGGTCTTCGGCACAACTCTAGGTTTGGCAACTTTCGTGTTGATTATGCCGTCAATGCTTACCAACAGAGAACTGTATACTTTGGTGTTGGTAGTGCTGCATCATAAAGTCTTGTATTTTCCAAAACTGCCATTCTGTTTTGCAAATTCATATCAATTGAAAAAAGGAGAGATTTTTAGCACTCGCGGTCAAATTTCTGAAAGCTGATGGACTGGAGATTCTTAGGAAAACTTTAGCATTCCTTCCGAAACTATGGTCTTTATTGATTGGATATATGGGGTCCCAGCCTTAGAAATGGTGGGTTATAGGTGATCTATTTCAGCAGCCAATGGCAGGCCATGATCGATCCATTAGGACTAGGACTTGCAAGGACCTTTTTTCTACTTTTGACTATTATCTCTGGTTGAGAAAGAGCAAATGTTCATTTTTTTTGTGCGCTTAAATGGCAGTGGTGATTAACCTTTGGTCCTGCTATGATCCTCGGAAGCCAGTTGCTCTGCACTCGGTTTCCTGTAAATATGTAACTTTCTTTACCTGTAATTGTTAATGGCAAATAATAAAACAACTCTCACAGGTAACATTATCCAAATGCCTGAGCCCTGATTTATGTGTAAGCCAGGTTACTGCACTTGGTTCACAAAGATCCAAATGAGGACATGATATGAATTGGCTAGATGGAGCAAAAGTAGGCCTCGTAAAATTGCTGATATTATTAGAATGTTATCTGAAAAATCAGAAAACGTCTAATGTGTAAATCCAATCAATCTTGCTGGTGATCTCCAGCCTTGTGGCAACACTCCTGTATTCCATTCTGTAACAATTTGCTAAGAAATGTCTTCTTGTTCTTTGGGAAATAAAAGACAGTTACTCGAAGATGGTGAAAATGTGGGTAAAAATAGAATCTGGAAGCATTATCTGTTGCCTGGTAAAAGAGCCGCTCTCAAAATGTAAATATTTAAGGCACCAATTACCAAAATGCCAAATAGAGGCGACTTGAATTGGGCTATGTTTGGGCCCACATATCTGGGTCTGCATGAAAATGCGTTTTGGGTCAGGATATGTCCATTTTGGGCTTGATCTGGGCCTGGACTTGAAACAAGAGTAAAATTTAGGCAGGGGCTGGACTCGGGCACCCAAATTGAGCCTAGGATGCTGACTTTCATAGTATATAACATACACATACAATGTATAGTATATTACACAATCCATTACCTGGTCCCAGATTTTGAATTCAAGCTGGGCTTGGGATTGAAAATGCAAGTTATGTAAGGGCTCGGGTTTTTACGCACATGCACTTCAGGCCGGGCATGGGCCAGGTTATTCCCCCAGCTCAAACCACTCAAGTCACGCATACCAACAAATCAAGTTTCACTGGGCTAAGGACAATTTGGGCGGCAGCAATTAGAGTGTAAGTTGGTTCCTTGTAAGATTCACTAGAGCCCACAGCAAGAACTGTCGGTAAAACTTGTTTGAGCACCCTGTAGAAATAGTTTCGTTCACTAAAAATGTGGCCTCAGAGTAATTATATTTCTCAAGATCCAGACATCATGCATCAAAGTTTCAATGAAATCAAAAGCACAAGTGTATCCATCAAAGTTGTTGCCATCAGCATAAATAAAACCACAAACACAAGGATTCTTATAAAGTAGCAAGCAGTGCCAACAGACATTACACAAGAAGTCGGAAAGTGCACAAAAACATCAGAGCCAAGAGTTTTAACAGCTCCCAACAACCACAACCCGTCCACGATTTATGACTTAGTGCTAATAGTACCAACAGGGACATGCCCAATTAGTCTTTGTTTTTGTACAAGACATTAAGGACTTGAACATCGATGACCGACCCAAAGATTTCTGGAGTTCGTGGGTAAGCATCAAGCGATGAGAAGGCCTTAATGTGAGAAGCCAAGAATGAGTTGCCTAACAACCAAATGACGGCAGGGACGATCCCTCAACCAGAGAGCCCATTGCAAAGATTCATAGAATGACAATGCATCAAGCTCCTCATTTGGTTGTTGCAAGGATGGGGTTTGCATTGACTGTTGCCCTGCTCTTCTGAGCCAAATGAAGTTCATTAGCTCAGAAAAAGCAATGCTATGGCTTGCAAACCCTGCACATCCTTGCGGTCAAACTTTGAGGAAGTCGCAGCGGCCATCTGCTGCGACCCACTTAGTTGCCATATTGATATTTGGTCCATTATCAATCATATTTGAATGAGGATGGAAGGCGGATGAACGAGGATGCTTGATCTGAAAGCGACCAAGATCTCCTTGAGAGTACATACTAGTCACCTCTGACCCTGACAGACTCGAGCCGCCACATGCCTCTTTTGCTGAATTCACATTTCCACTATCTGATTGCAGGACTTCAGAACTTGGAGACCCATCAGCCTGAGTAACACGCCCATCACTCGCTTTGTCACTGTCGCTCCCTTCGTTTCTGCTATTTGTGCTCTTTGTATTAAGGAACCGACCCCCACATCCCCTTGCTCGGCGCAAAGCATGAAGATGGCGTGATTCGTGCATGTAAGGCTGAGAAACGAAAATTCAAATTAATAGTGCAGCACATGAGTCTAGTTGCAGAAATATAATGAAGATGCCCATCAACTTCAAGAGCTCAATTAGCACTCAAGTGGTCCCACTTTCAAGTTTATTTTCCAATTGCTTTTACTTGTATCTAGAAGTTTTCAAACTAGTCTTACTTGAGCTTTCGGAAAATTTTTACTCCCCACGATGTTTTAAATTTGGTGTGTTTTAGCTGCATCAGGAAAAAAAAAACAACTTAAGGTAGTGACTTGATTCAACCAAGCAAAATCAAATGGGCCCAAGTTTCAAGTTCTCTTGCATTAGTATTGAACTATCATCAATTTGTAATACCCTAGACTATGTAGATGTTGATGCCAGACGACCTTTAGGTGTCTGACATGGTGTGCGTGGCATAGTCGATCCCTACAAGTCCCCACAGTTCTGTGATGATATCAAAAGTTATATTACTACATAATTCTAGAGCAAATATATAACAAATTGAGAAATTATCCATTTATATGTATCTATAGAGAAACTATAAATATCATCAATAAAGGACTAAACCAAGAACTCTCTGTACATGTGGAAGTGTAGCACATGTACAAGATAGAACTGTTCATCTGTTGGATCTTACTATAACTGGGCTGATGGTTGGATGATCCTACCTGCTCACTGGGGAAACCCATCAAATTTAGATCCTTGGTTCTACCCCAAACCATCCACTTCCTCTTCTCCAAGGATCTGACCTCTTAATCTATATTCTGGTCTAGTAGAAGAACATTCTGGATCTTGCTGCCACGCACAGAAATAGTGTGCCTGATAACTTAGATCAATGTGTACCCACATTTTCGGTTCCTCAGATGAAGATGCAGCACAGACTTTTCCCATACAAGTACTAATAGCAAGAATATGTAAATAATAGAGACAGGCCTTTTCAGGGTCTAGCCTGTAGGTCAACCTGGGAGATGCCGGGACCATTCGACCATGTGAAGTATTGTTTTGGGGGCCTCAAACTGTCCAATCCTTAGCCGTTAGGGACTACAATTTTCAATTATTTATTTATTTATTTTTGTGGTGGGATGGGGGTGGGGGTTGTTTGGGGTTAGTTTGTGTTTCGTATCTGCAGGCTAGACTCTCTTCCCAGCAGGCCAGATAATAGATGTGAACCTCTGCACATGATTTATGGTGCAAGATCCATTGTGGGGCTCACCTTGATGCATGCCAATTGAGGGGGATAGGATAGATGGAAAGATGCCAATGAGATAAGGGGTGGTGCAAAATAAAAATCCCATCACATTATCCTAACCCCTTGTGGGGCTCACCTTGATGCATGCCAATTGAGGGGGATAGGGAAGATGGAAAGATGCCAATGAGATAAGGGGTGGTGCAAAATAAAAATCCCATCACATTATCCTAACCCCTTGGACGGCATCATTTTTTTGGACTTCTCAATCCAATAGTGAGTGACAATTGGATGAATGTCAAAATGAGGTCAAGTATCATTTCATGGGGAGTGGTGGGTGTGAGGGGATAACTTGATTGTCGGTGGGCAGCTGGCCCAAAAATAGGGTGGTTCTCACCATCCTTGTGCCTGGTTGGATCTAACAAAAATATTATATGTGAATGCTAACACCCGTTTAGCCAGATTACGTATTACGGTCACATGATGTTAAGACCATCCTCATTCTTGCATGCTGCCTTCCTCCTCCCCTAACTTTCTCCTGCTGCAATCAATTCAAGCATGATCCGAGATAGAGATCAAGAAAGATCTCTCCCATCCAATTGTCATCCTAAATTCCTAATTTCTAGCACACACTCTCATTTAACTAGGGACTTCTACCACAGCCATTATTTTCGTCACCATCTCCATTGCTTTATGCACAATCTACAGAAACAAGGATTTGAAGGGGCTGGGATGGTAGTTCTAAAGGAAGCTAGGCAGTGACATCTGGATGTTGCGAAGATTGAAAGTTTTAGCGGCCATCCAACAGTGATGGAATGGAATAGAAGGGTGGTGTTGTTTGGTGTGCAGACATTCTTTTTTGCTGTGATTTTGCTATATTCGTTTATAATATACAAAAATTAACTTGAAAAAAAATAAAAGAGTATTGTTTGGTAAATGACAGAGTCCGTCAATGACTTGAGCCAAGCAAGGTCAAAAGCACTTAGTCGAGCTCGGGCTGAGCACAAGCTTGTCTCAAATACATACAAGCCAAGCATAGGTTAGCTCAAACTAATCTCATTTCAAAAAAGTTCCTTATTTGAAACACACTCAAGCTCTATGATGCCTAGATACGGATATGGATACGGACACTAATACGGGGATCGGGGATACGACTCCTCGCTTTTGAAAATCTAGGACATGGATACGGATACGGGTGTCCTAATTTTTTCTTTAAATTACTTTTGAATCAATGAAATTATCATTGTTTTCGTCCCCTTTCTAGCATTTTCTTATGTTGAGAAGTAAAAATATTAAAAGAACTATATGAAATAAACGACTTTATAAGTAGGATATATTAAACTTGTTCCATAGAAGTATTGGTGCAGTATCAGGTACCAATACAAGTGTTGTATCGGTCCGATACGGATACATTGGGCTTGTACAAGTATCTGGGCATCATAACTCAAGCTAACTTAATTTCACTTTAATGAGTTATGATATAAATTAGTATATGAAGGACCATAATGCTCAAATTCTTAATAATGAGGGCTAACATCAAAAACTTTTAACAATCTTAATTCCTCTCTAAACCAGAAAAAAAAAAAAAGGAAAAAAGAAAGAAAATGAACCTCCAAAAGCATTTGTGGGTGCGTGTAAGTTTTACAAGCCAAGTGGAGCTCAAGCCTACATACGCTGAGGAAGGCTTGCTCAAGCTCGGCTCATTTTTTGTGAAATAGGCTTTAGCTTGAGCTCAAGCCTACAAAAATGAGCCCGAACTTGAGCCGAGCCGAGCTGAGCCAGAAAAGTACACAAGCTAGCTCGGCTCATTGACTGCCCTAGTAAATGACAAAGCTGGCTGATGTTGTCTGGTGTTGCAGAGTGCTGGAATGGAGTAGGAGGGGTGGTTGGGCAAGAGGATGAAGGTAGTAGGTTTCAATCCCACTACTGCATTGCCTCACCCATGCTGTGTGTGAATCCTCATATTTTCCCCCTTCTACCCCAACTCCTATTGACATGAAATCCATCACTTCAGCCATTAAAACTGTGAGTTCAGCCATTAAAATTGTGTCCAACAATTCGATAATCTCCGATTTTCTTCAGCTCAAGATCCACAATCACCAACTCCATTCTTGGTCTTGTATTTATGACCATTAGAAGGAAAATAATATGAAATTCTCATTTCAGCTACCCAATCAAATATTGTTCTGCACTTAAGTTTTGGATCCATCTCCACCATTGAAAGGCCAAATCTAACACTCCATGGTCCAAGAAAACCCCAAGTAAGCAAGCCATCATGTGCGTTACAACTTACAATGGACCTCTTATGAGGAAAAGGAGTCTTGGACTGTCAATGGGGAAGTTTGGGAAAAAGCAGCAAGTAGAACTGAAGCCATTGAAACCAAAACTGAGTTTCGATCTGTCCATCATGAGATCAACAATGGTGGAACTGACGACACATGAGAGACATGACAATTTTGTGGGGCCCATGGGCTCTGAAAAATCTAAAGGGGGCTATGGATTATCTTGCTAGTAATCAGATCCAGCTTCCAAGGCTTTGAAATGGACAGTCATAAAAGCCTTGGGTCCTAGCAATGTCCTATGGATATGATTTTTTTATAGTCACGAGATTTACGAGCCCTACTAGAATTTCTTGACGCCACTGGGTTTCACCATCATGCCTCTTGCACTATATTTGTTGCTTATTCATCTTGTGACAAGCATATGGACTGATACGAACTATTACCTAAACAGTGAAGACGTGCTCAGATAATGTATGCGCAGCCATTTAGAAAATCAAAGACTGATTAAACGATTTGCAACAAAACCCTACTACAAATACATAACTATTAGATATTTAGATATATGTATATTTTAATTTATTCCTTTTATGTGCGCCTGTTTGTGTTGGAGGCTAGCCATGTTGATCTAGAGCCAACAGGCCCAACACACATTTCTCATGGGATTGTTTGTTTGAGTGTCCTTGCTACAATTACACAAGACTGACTGTTGTCCAACAATGGAAAAGCTATCTATGTCACCACAAAATTCTAGTGTATGGACATGTACCTTTCTAGCTTTGATTGCTTTATTCTCCAGCTCCGCCTTTGCTCGAGATTGACGACGACGGAGAATTCCATGGTACTGCTTGGCATTTACATATATTGGTCCATCATCTGTGAAATTCAAAGGCAAAAGCATCCTCCCATGCTTCGTTGGAAAAAAGGAAACAAATGCATCAATAATTATGCCTCCAAGTCTTAAGTATGCCATGATGTACACAAAGATGCATCAAATTGAATGTTTTTGGAAAAATAAGCATCCATTCTGCAATGCATTTGGAGATCATGGAAACTGGAAAACAACCTAGGCATTTATGCTCTTTTTTCTGCATATGCTTTCCCAGCTCATTATCATCATTGATCAACAATATTGATTTAAGGCAGAGAAGCAAGGGAAACAGTTTCACACCTAATATGATTTCCAAACACAGTTTCACACCCAATATAATTTCCAATTTCCATACCACGCAGCACAACGAATAACATGCATGGTCCCATATTCAAAATAGACTTGATTTGAGGTAATCCAATAGCACCACTAATTAACCACTAGCAAACCATAGCCATAGAGCTGCTAAAATACATCATGGATTATATGGCATCTTATATTATTCTTCCCAATTGTTTCCAAAGCAATGTCATCACCATTCAATAACCAAATGAATCAAGATGTGATCAAAACTGTCTTCAAAATACACTAAAACCTTTGTAACTGAGAACTTGAAAAATGGTATCTGACAATTTTATAGTTTATGGCACTTAAAGATAAATTAATATATGGATATAGGATCATAAATGCAAAATTTAAGTATTATAGGTTGGGTTAAGGTTTGATGATGATGACGACGGCGAACACTTGTTGAAAATGTGTCCAGTTTCTGAAGTAAAAATTGAATAAATTTGTAATGAGAAAATTTGAATATTTGTCAAATGTATTACAGCTTTCTAAAACATAAAACAGTTACAAATCAGCACACCTAGATTTCGACCTGAATCTGTAATGAGAGCTAGAGATATAACCTTAAGGACTTTGAGTACCTTGGGACCAAAAGCAATTTAGTGGTGCAATTCCTAGATCCATATACCAAGGACGGTCCATCTTTATCAAAATGCAAAGGAAGATTTCCATGCTACAATGGTGTGTTGGGAACATAATGATAAGCTTGTAAGAGCAAAACATTAGCTTGCCATTTCTCATGTTTTTATCTAATATTTGTGTTATTAAAGTATTTCAAGAGTACTTTCTAACTAGACATGTCTATTACATTTTATACTTCAGAACAAAGTTCACAATTTACAATAACAAGACATGTTTTGCATTGGAATAAGCCACCATTTTTTCTTGGCTCTCTTTGGTTTTGGTATGTGAAAAATTAGGTTAATGTGTTAGCGCGTAATTTTTCTTCTTTACAACAGTTAAAGTAAGCCGTAAAATGACTACTGAGCTGCTTTACCTTATCGGAGATGTAAGTTATCAAGAAAAGTTTACATTAGTTATCAAATGCCATGTTTCCAAACATGCCCTAGATCTTTAATAACTATCAAATAACTGGGTGAGCATGAGAGTCATTGCTTTGGTGCAATGGTAAAAGTCTCGGGTGCCATGCGTGATAACGCAGCTTCAAGACCCGCGAGAAGCTACTTTGTGCAAAATTGCCAAAGGTTAGGTCTGTCTCCAGTTTGGACCCTCCTAGGACCCTGCTTCAGCGGGACTTGCACCGGGTAATGACCTTTAACTGGGTGAGCATGTTGTATACTAGGTTTGCTAAACTTAGCATTCCCATGCACGGTAACTTCTCATGCTACAGTGTTTAAGCCAAGAAACATGCCCACATATTCGCCATTGTTGTTCTTATGATTTATGATTTAATCACATGATTTGAAGCAAACTTATAGAAAACGATTTGAATTGTATCCTTATTTTTTTATTAAAAATAATTAACAACTTTTCTTGGTGAATCTTACAAGTTACAGTTTATATCTTATGAATCATACAATTTTCAATTTAATCTTGTGAATTGTGATTCCTACCATGGACCAAAATCCTTATTATACACGTACATGCATCGTATGCATGCATGCATGTATGTACAAAGTGTGACTATTTTACAAACCATAACCAGTAAAATTAACTTTTCCTTTACTTCAACTATGTTTTAAATTTTTTAATGCCTTTTATAACCCCAACAGTATCTTCTCTGAGTTTTCTAAGCAATGACAAAAAGTCTTAATCTGTTATGGTTTAATTCAAGGTAAAAATTAGAAGGTAAGACAACCCCTTCATGTGCCGGTTTGAACTAGAATCAGAGACCCAAAAAAACTTAGAAGGTGTAAACTAGAAGTTATAATAAGTGCAAGATGGTGCAGCATAGATGGATTAAGGTTTTGATAATAATATCTAAAATTTAAAAATATTAAAATCAACAGTTCATGATTTAAATTTTCTAATGATTTTATGCTCTCATTCGACTTTCAGAATATTATTCTTTGCCCTGTTAAGAACCCGCATTATAATAATTTCCATCACATTACTTCATATCTAGTTCATTCAACTACAACCAGACTAAAATAACATACTTCCATACATTTTCCCAGATTTGCATGAAAAATTAAAAATTACAGAACTTCACATTTTCATTATCTCTAAATGAAAAGGAAACTTAGCAAAGGTGAGCACTAATGGGGTAAGAATGAAACCAACCGTTGCTTGAGCTCCGTAAGTTGAAAATAAGCCATAACATTGATCCATGTAAGGATAATTTGTGCAGACCTACAGTGTCATTTTTGGCAGTAGAGAAACAAAAGGGAAACAATTTAGTTCCTTACGTCCAAATTTAAATAGAGGAAAGGGTCTCGACCCTCAGTCAATCTACACTCGCAGCCTTTAAGTTCTGTATGGGTGGGGCACAAGGTTTGGAGGTCCAGGTCATGGATCAGATTGATTGTTGATTGGAGATTGACCCAACCAAAAGTACACCAGTTTTTTTTTTTTTTCAAAGTATCCCAGTTTATAAGTTCCCAATCTTTTGTCATTGACATTTTCCCCTATGAAAGAAATTGACTGTTGATGTAATATCCTTTTTTTACCCCCTTGATCATCTATTTGCAAGCCAATATAAGTAAGGGTTTGGATCTCCAATCCAATTTTGAGAAATTTCACATCCATGGTGTGGCCCATCAGATGAGTGGTCTGATCACCAAAGCATGGGATGCAGCCTTTGGGACTTCATAATCATTCATTAATATTAGAAGTTACTGAAGAAAGTAAAATTCAGAAGCAAAGCAAATGGAGGAAACCTCACCATAGTTTGACCCAGTCCCATTTCAGAATGAGCTTGGCGTTCAGGATGAAGAGAGATGGTTGTGGAAAGTTGCAGAGGTTTCTGCCCTTTCACAGATTCCTTATTGTGGTCTGCAGCAAACATTTGTAAGATGACAATAGCATAAAAATTGCAGGATTCCACATATACAAATTATTCTTTACATGCTCAGACATCAAAGATAGATGAATGTCATAGGATTGAAACTCCATGTAACTAAACCAATCAAATTAACAGCATCACATATAAATCCCTCAACCTTCTAGGTACAAAAACATACTCATATCTAAAAACAAGTGCGGCATCAGAAACTGGAGTTAGCTTTATGATACTTGGATTGTTTTTAGCAAATTAAATGGCATAAATGAATAATAAAACAGAACAAAAATCCCGTCCTGCACCCAGGGTTAATCAAAATAACTCAACCAGTAGTGAAGTGGAGATTGTTCATGAGTGTCATCAACTGGAGAGACAATGACAGGAAGAAGAGTCCCCACCAGCAACCAATTCGTGCAACTCAACATGTAAAGCATAGGGATAAAACTGGGTCAGTCTAGTGCAAACTGACCTGGACCCTATTTTGGGTACAGATGCACTTGGAACCACACCTGAATGGATATATGTTACAAGACTTGCACCTGTGCCCAAACTTACCTTGTAGACCTTGTAGACTTTTTTCTATAAAAATTAATTATTTTCTTTTGAAATGGAAATTAATTGTTTTGATACTAGGGATAATCTTGTTATATTTTGTTAGGTATTAAATAAAAGTTCTCAAGATCCTATTTACAAATACTTAATATAACCATATAATATACCTGCATGTTCAAGCATTTCGGTCCTGCCAATGAAGTATGAACCCCATGTCACTTGGACCCAGACCGAAAGCCAAATTTTATACTAGTCCACACAGCAGATGCACACCCGGAATTCAAAATGGTTACAAATCCTAGACTTGCACCCGATTTTTTGGGTTGGGTCCATCATCTATTTGGGTATCCTTGATGAACAGATTACACAGCCTGAATCTCAAGTTGGCATCCAAAAGGATTTTGATTATGAGATAAGATCAGGTTCAATGCCATTCTATCCGTCTAATCATGCACTGTTGCATGGATCTTCCACTTAGGTTTCCACAGCATGCCCAAGGTCCCAAGTGTTCTGCACTTTTGGCAACTCATGCAACTATATTAGTAGGAATTAGATGCATAGAATCACAAACCTACTAGGAAACCTATGTGAGAGCTGCTTCATGCAATACTTCCTTCTTCACACCATGAAACCAGTTGAGTAAAAGGGAATGGGCTTTTAATTAGTTCTTCATTCACAGGCATTCCTTGGGTAATTCTGGTGTTTATTCACCTCAGCAAATGGTTGTCATTGAGTCGGAACCCTATCATCAGCAATTGCAAGAAACAAGCAACTCAAAGACTTGTAGTAGCATTTTGGTCTAGAGATTTAGTGCTCCTTATATCACTCCAATGATAACCCTTTTCTTTCTGGAAGGCACCACTCCAATGATCCCTTAAAAGGTTAAATATGCCAACCTTTCATCGAACATTTCATCACACTTCTGATAGATCTAGTGAACACTGAGAGACTTCGGCATCCAATAGAGGGTCATCAGAAATTAGTTCTCAAAGAAACATATGGACTTCATACTCAAAAGTAAATCATCGAATTCTTATACTTCTCTTTGCACTCTGCAGTAATATGAACTCGATTATGAACCCCACAACAAATTGCCTTCGTAAAGATAACTAGATGGTGAAAAGGGAAATCAAACCCCACAACGAATTCTTCTACTTCTTCTTTTTTGTTTACTCTGCATATTGTATATATGAGTTCTCCAATATTCAATAAGAACACTACAAACCACCCCTAGTTATCCAATTTTCCTGTTTATTTCAACTGTAAATATCAATTTTGTTTTCATACATCATAACATCAAAATCATGAACTCTACAGGTCTTGAACATCAAATCAAACTGACAAACATGTTAACCTTGGCAAAATAAAATCTAAGAATTGCATGACAACACACATACTTGTACTCGTGCAACTTAGAGAGCCCCCCCACCACCACACACACACCCAAAAAAAAAAAAAAAGAAAAAAAAAAAAGCTTAATTTTGCCATGTAAAAGTGACAATGATCTAGATGATCAGCACATAGATCAAGCCCTAACATATGACTACTACTACCGTTTGGATTGGTCAAAGACTCAAAGAGGCTAAGAAGGGTCAGATCTACTGTAGATCATGGTGATCTACAACTTGATCAAGCCCATGGTCCACACTGGACCATGTCAGGATCGGCATAGTAGCATTATAGTCTACATGAGAACCAAACGGCTTGGACATCACCTTTGCATGTGTATTTTTGTTCCACCGCCCATTTCATTTAAGTAGTTAGGTGCATTTATGTCTTTTAGCCTTTAATTAAGTTCCAGTGGCCAGGAGTAAAACTTCAAAACCTTAATCTGAAAGCCAAGATGGAACCTATGGCTACATTAAGAAAGAAGAGCTGGTCGATGACTCCATTCTCTATTGAGATATCTATCACATTATCTCTACTCAATTTGGTGCATATGTGACCCTTCTGGATTGACTCTAGGATGTGTACATCAACCCAATTTCACATATGACTTAGTTGCCTTCTTGTTATTTTTTTCCCTTGGGTTTTGGGGTATGGTATGCACTAATCGGTCAATCCTATTAACTAGGATTGCGTCAGTGGTAAGGTTTTTCATCTTTGGATAGATCAACGTGCTGTTCCAAACATGAACATGACACGCAGACGTGCATGTTGAGAATGGTTCATATGGATGGTAAAGACCAACAATAGGATCCCCAAGACTTGGAGATTCAAGGAATTTGCAAGGAAGTTGAAGCTTTGGCCAATGCCTTAAAGGCTATAACGGCTAGTTCACGATGATGAAAGAGAAAAGCTACAGGGTGAGTTTTGCAATGAATTTTATGGCCCCTTTCCAGTGAGAGGGTGACATGCTACAGAGCGACAATACCATGTTGAAGAGAGGTGTAGAGAGCTTGAAGCTAAATTGAGTATCCCTGAATTAGTGTGATGATGAGAATTTTTATACTATGAAGAGTTGTTTGACATAAAGAAGGTCAAACTCAATGTTGTTAAGCTTAATAGACGAGCATTGGCTTTATGGGATCAGCTTTAGAAGATCACATGAAAAGGGTGGATCATTCTTGGGACAAAGTTATGTAGTAGATGAAGGGCTACTTCTTCAAAAAATATGCAACGACTATTCCAACATCTACCATCTCATGGCAAGGAGATGGGAGCGTAGAGACAAATATACAGAGGAATTCCATCACTCGATAGCACAAAACGAGTGAGCAGCTGGCCGCACACTACTTTTATTGTGGTCCACAATGCAAGAAACCTTGTTTGTTCCCCAAATATTGAATGTGGCCAAGGCCTACTAAATATTAAAAGGATGTGGCAGTAGAGAAGCATCAAAGTTAGAGGGTCAAACAGGTTTGCTGGTGCTATAGGCAGACTAGTAGGGGCTTTGTTCAATTCAGGTTCCTGAGGTGCTGGGTAGTGAAGTAATGAACATAATTGATCCACCATGGGCAATTGTAAAGTGTCTGAAATGGGCGATCAGAAAAAAGGAAAGTGACTGCAATACTTTAAATGCAATGAAACTGGAATTTCTTCTGAATATCAAAGAAGGGAGATATGACGCTGATAGCTTGTGGAATAAGGAAGATAAAGAAGGGGCAGCACCTAGTGAAGAAGATAATAACCCGACCTTCTAATAAGTTGAGGTTTTAGGAGGAAAGATGGAATCACTGAATGGCGTGCCAGACAATCACTAGCCATCCATAAAATCTTACTAGCAAGTAAAAGTGTCTAAAGAGAGATTGACTAAGGTCGTGCTTTTTCCATAGTACTTGCACGATGACTGGATAGGTTTGCCGAATGATTATAGTAATGAAAATTTAAAAAAATGTAGCCTCACAAGAAGTCATAGATAGGCTCCAGTTATCAATAGAATGACATCCTCCACCATACCATCTCTCTTGGTTTAGGCCATGACTCATGAGATAAAAGTTAATGCATCCTTCCCAAATGTCATTAAATATAAATATAATGTGTGATGTGATGTTACCATGGACACATGCCACATATTATTAGGAAATCCATGGCATTATGACTGAAGCTCCATATTCCACTGGTGGAAAAAAAAAAAGGAAAAAATTTTTTTTACCTTGTGAAAGGATAATGTGAAGTGGTGTTGGACCATCAAGGGAGAAAATCACTGTGAACTGTGAAGCCTACTCTAGTAGGGAATGCTAGTTTTCCTCATCACAAATCATCCTCGCAAGAAATTGGAGAAATTTATTTTGTGGTTGGGAAAGTTGAAAATGGCGGATGTTGAAACTGTTGATGGCCAAATTTTCAAATCTTTTCTCTAAAGAGTTACCTTTCTAGTGTATGCGACCCCAACATAGTTGGGACAAGGCTTTGATGATGATGATGAGTTTACCTTTCTAGTGAAACCTATGAGGGATGTACAAGAAACACATTAGGGACCAGGTTAATAATAACAAATTCATAACTCAATTCCCCATAAGGGACTTTGTATATGTGAGTTGGGCCCATAGTTAGCATGGCCAACTATGGGCCAGGCCTATTTGTTTGTGGGCCTCGCCTTGGGCCTTCTCTTGTAGACTTTGAGGCCTATGATTGCAGCAGTAGCAGTGGCTAAAAGGCTTTACAAGATCCAAAAGGAATTCAAAAAGAATGTTATGAAAATAAATTATTTCTTCAATCAAATGTAAGTAAAGTTTATGCAGGAGCATAGGGGAATTGTGGTGGCATTGGGAAACATTAGGAAGAGGAACATAGCCCTTCAAACAACATGGTGGTGGAGATTTGGTGAGGATAGGGTTTACCTGTGGAGGAGGTAATTACTTGTAGACATGTAAAGAAACAAAGTTGAAGTTGGATATGGGGAATGAATGTAGGATTGAATGAACAAAAGTTTGGAAAACCAATTTCATGTTTGGGCACGTTTCTTTTTGTTTGCTTCTCAACTTCAAAGACTTTATTCCATCTCCAATAGTTGTGGGACTTTAACCAAGGATCATGTTAAAGATTTATGATAGAGAATGGTCCAGAATATTACCTTAGGAAGAAATTGAACAGGTTTCATGAGATCATAAATTTAGTTACTTCTACCTTTGGATGGGAGGGATTGAAGAATTTATGCTCCTTCCCGCATTGGAAACTTATTCAAGTAAAAGCCTCAACTAAAATCCTACCAAGGACCATAGGACTTCTCCTGCTGAGTGTTGAGGTTATGTATGATGGTTCCTTGGGAATTTAAAAGGAATTGGGTTTCTAGAGTTAGTTTGTGGTGGTGAAAATCATTTCCTATTCCATTGAATTTAAAAGGCAAAGCAGTATGCAGCAGTGTCTTATGCAGATATGGAGAGTTGCAGAGTGTTATACAAGGGCAGGCAATCTCTTGTACGGTGGGTTGCTTGGTGATTCAGGACCATCAGTGTCGTGTGACATTTTGAAGAAAAACAAAGTAGAGCTCATACTGGCAATTTCTGATCTCACAAGGGTTATGGTAACTAATAGGGTTGAAATCTTAGCTATAAGGTAAGGCATTAGACCTTTTAAGAGTGACTTTGTGATAGGTCCCTTGATTATTGAAGGGAACACAAAGAATGCCTTAACACGAGCAGAACGCAAATAAAAAAGCCCCCCCCCCCCCCCCCCCCCCCGAGAGAGAGAGTCAATATAGTTCCATGGAAAAACAAAGAGAAAATGGTTTCTTGCTGATCTGAAAATTTAACATACGCAAAAAAGGGGCAATGGGAGCAATTCCTTACAATATCTTTTTATCATTTCAACACAAAGATTACGCTATGCTCATAATTGGAATCGAAAATGTGTCGCCTAGGTTGCATTGGTTACAAGCCATTTTGGGAGTGGACAAAATATCATCGATATTTTCGAATTCTCCAAGGAGGTAACAGTTGTATTGGTTCCAAGCCATTTTGGGAGTGGACAAAATATCATCCGATTTTGGGAATTCTACAAGGAGACGATAAATTCGAAACCCATGAGAATTTCTCTCATTCCAAAATGTTTTAAGGGGCCAAACACAAACCAAGAGGGCATTCTTCAATACAGTAAGAGCAAATTGTAAGAAACTACATCAAGAGAGGAAAAAAAAAAGATTACAAGGGAAGAGAATTTAGTAGTACCATATTTCTCATCTACACGGATAGCAATGCTTGGTCCTTGGTTTGTTCCTTGGTGTACTTGTCCAGGAGCACCTGAAAGCTGTCCTCCATTTGGGTGGTCAATAGACAGAGACTTCAATTGGCCGAATTGCTCATGGTAGACCACAGGTTGAGATCCAGCCACACCCCACCAAGGCACAATAGGAACCGCAGAGGCCTGCGTAACAGGATTCTGGAGGGTACCTCCATGATCTTTGAAGCATACAGTTTGCATTCTAAAGATTCCTCAGAAAAGATCTCCAATTACAGGTGCACCTATTTCAACACTACCAGTTACCCAACTGCTTCACCTTTTCTACCTGCGCCAACCCAATGGAATGCGACAGCCACTATTAATCTAATTTCCTGCAATGTAAACGTGGGAATGGGATATCACTGAAAAGAAATTAAATTCAACTGAATCTGAAACATGTCACCTATAGATAGCCATTGGGAAGTAGGTTACCAGTAATTATCTACATAGAGCCACCAACAAGAAATCCCGAGACAGTACTATGAAAAGAATCTACAGGACTTCAGATTCTATTCTATTAGTATGAGAACTAGAGGTTCTACACCTAATTCCTACTCCCTTTCATTGGGATCCTCTCCCAATCTATTCCTCCAATAAAACCTGCTAGTAATGCTTCAACTGATAAAAAAAAATAAACTGTTAAACCTTGAAAAAGGATCTTTTCAAATAAAGATACAAAGAAACCCCACTGAGAGAGAAAGAGGAATTATAGAACACCCAAAAGAGATTGGCTCTTTTTTTTACAAGTCCTAAGACTATTTGCAACAAGGAAGAAAATTCTACACACCCAAATCACGTTTCTCTGATTGCATGTGTTTCCACCAGACACATCAATTCAATGAAATCAAATCTCACCTAATGAAACTAGGAAACAGCAACCAACCCACAAACCAAAGTAGTAAATAGAAAGGCAGTCACAGCTCAAATGAAAGAAACCCAACAACCTCAATAATTGAAAACCCAACTCATTCCTAAGTTTGAGATGGAAGAAGAGGAAGAACTGGCAACCAACTCCAGGGCTCTAATATCAGTTTCCTTAAAAAAAAACCACGTTGAGTGAAAGAGAGGTGGCAACCAATACAAGGCTCTAAATCAGTATCTTTAGAAGAAGAAAAAAAAAAACCAAAGAAACAAAGTTGATTGAGAGAGAGAGAGAGAGAGAGAGAGAGAGCGCTCACATATCAGCAGTAGAAGCAGCTTGGAATCGTACCCATCTGGAGACAGACCCATTTAGTGAAAGCCATGTTTTGACAAAATCAAGAAGCCAGAGAGAGAGGGAGAGGGAGAGGGAGAGGGAGAGAGAGAGGAAGATGGGTAATGAAATACACAAGAGCAGCCAATGAGGTTTTGTTTTCATGCCTATAGCCTTTTCTAATTACCTAATGGCAAGGCTTATCCTCCTTTCATTACTTTAATCCTCATTAAGCTAAGTATAGTTCTTTTTTTAATTGCAATAATATGGGGGCCCTGGAAATAGCCAAACATGGTAATCCATAACTGTGTGACCATTTTTTAAAGTTAAATTAACTATTCTATCATATATATATATATATATTTATATATTGGCTATGGAGGGTTTCCAACCCTTTATGCTAGACTAATCTCTCCGGGCTCAAAGGGAAGTCGGATAAACTCCCATGTAGCCCTAGTGTGAAAGTGCAGTTTCGAACCTACAACCCCCGGGTACAAACCGTGGTCCTAGGCCAACTGAACTACCCCTTGGGGTAATTCTATCATATATATATATATGTGTGTGTGAGTTACATGCATGGGAATACATTATCCATCCACGCAATTTGAAACCAATACAACTGTCACATGTGGTGGATCTATGATCTCTCCCTTAGAAGAATGCCAATCAATTGTGGGAATCGTCAAATTTGCTGCTCTCATTTTCCGAAACAATGCACTAATAATTTAGCTAAGTTGATCCAAATATAGTTGGGATAAGGTTTTGATGGTGATGATGGTGACTAATAGCTTCGCTAATTAATGCTATTGCATGCTTTTGCTAGGTAAATTGAATAGATCAATTCATCTTTGAAGGATTGAACGTAACTCAATTGTCATTTGGATTTATATTTACATTAAATTAAAATGATTGTATAATATTTAGTAGATGCCTATTGATAAGTCCTTAAAAATACACATTTTCATGGTTATTTTTGGTAAGTTTAAGGACTTATCAAGCCAAGAGAGCATCGTTTAGTGTCATATCATGATTTTATGTATTTTTTTTATCCATTGTAGTACATTCTTGCATAATTTGCTAAAAAAAACCATCATTTTTTTTATCAAATCATGAAACCTGTAAGTTTTAAATTTTAATTTTGAAAAGATTTTTCAAATGTGTTTTTCTCATTAAATTAATTAATCATCAGGTGCATTCATTCATCATTTCATTCATGAGAGATGGGCCTGTAGTCATACAATTGTGAATTAAGGGTAAATTTGACTTTTCACATGAAATTTTTTTTTTTGCTTGCAGGAAATGAGAAAAATGGTCCCACACTAGGTCACACATGTGGGGCATCCAATAGGGGGGTCCACTTTCTTTGCACAAAATCCCAAGTTCATTTTGAAGATAATTCAAGATAATCAATGAAAATCCATGAAGGGCCAAATCAAGAAAGAAGATTTCTAAAGAGACAAAAGTGGAAAGAATCTAGACATATATTGAGCATTCAATCTTCTCTTGATTCCAACTTGGGGTTTGCCACCTCATGTATCTCTCATAAATGTCAAGTCAAAGGAAGATTTGCTAAAGAAAGAAATATGACAAGTGCATGAAGATAGAATGGAGAAGACATACTCACTGAAGAAGATTCTTGCAACAAAGTAGGGAGTAGGGAGAAAGAATATGGCAGCCCATACCCTATTTAAAGAAGGCCTTGGACGTCCACTACCTTTCACGAAAGAAAAAGCCCCCTCACTACTGTAATTTCTCCACCATTCTACCCATCTCCTTTCTCTACCATAGCTCATCTCTCTTCAAGAAGGCTTGTCCCAACTTGATGCTTTAACTAGATAGGTTCCTTTCATCCTAGTATGTAAGTGTTTTTTTTTTTTTTTTTTAATTTTAATTCTCAATCTTTTATGTAAAAACATTGCATACTAGTAAAAGTGTGATTCTTTTTAATTATTCTTTTTCTTATGTGATTAATGCTTGAATTGTGTTTCCATTGTTGTTGTTCTTGGATTGACAACCCAAGATCCTAAGGGTATGAAATAATTAATTATGAACCCGGTTTGAGAATAAAAAAAGAACACACTTATCACACATTTATTTTTATTGTAATTTCCACACATTTACATTTATTAAAAAATCCACATATTTAATTTCTTATTAATGCCACACATTTAATTTTATGCAATCCACACATTTATTTTTTTCACTACACATTTAAATTCAAGCACTTGTTGTTATCTTTTCTTCTTATGCTTCTTATTTGTTTATGTGAATTTTTATGCATAGTTTATGGTCGGAACTAATTAGCATTGCATGCATATTCATATTGGTGGAGTTTAGATATGTTTAAGTTGCTGGAATCAGAGTTTTAAATCGAATAAGAAAGAAAAATCAGAGATTTGAGTAAAAAATATGGGCCAAATATTTTTTGAAAATTCGGATCCTAGAATAAAGAGCACAATTCTGCACATTGTTGCAGAAATTTCAGGACAGATTTTGAGTAAAAAGTTTGCGATTAGAAACTTGATCAAAACACATTATTCTTTTTATGAAAATTGGAGAAATTAAAGTTTGATCAGTGTACTTTCAAACCTCAGAATTTCAAGCAAAAATAATTTTGGAAAGATGGTGAACCAGTGGCTCAAACATGGCAGGTCGGACCCCACTTGTGTGCAGAATTTCTACACAGTTTCTGTTTTTAAGTCATGTTGATGCACTCATATCTCATTCGTTTTAAATTGTTTTCCACTTTCATTTTTTTATTTGATTCATGAATCATTATAATCTAAATTTCAGCCATTAAACTCAATTTTAGGTTGCATTAGATTAGGAGAAGTCATGCATCAAAACAGCCCAGCATACTAGTTTTTCAGACTTAGAATTTTTTTTTAGCATTGCATAGCATGCATTGCATTACTAACATTACTAACTTTCTAACTTAGGTTTCTTTTGTTTCTAGTTTAGTTTCTTATTTTTATTTTTGGTACTTTTTATTCTTGATGTTCTAACTTGTGTGTTCTTTTGTAGCAATTTTAGTTTTTAGTTTAGGATTTTTAGATTTAGAAAGTTTTCTTTTCACTGGATTGTAATTAATTTAATTTTTGGAAAGTAGGAATGATGGTTGTAATTTTTTAGTTTTTAGGCTAATTTTAGATTTTTTTTTAATTTAGGGCAGGTACAAGTTGAGAAGGAACCTTATTTTACATTGCTCATTGTGGATCGACCTGATTTCACTAGTTTATTACTACATCGCGGCTCTACACTTGGAGCTCACGATCACCTATTCTACCATTGTATGCAATGCTTCTTACTTTAACATGCACGTCCTGTTTATTTGTATACATGAGAATTCATTGTGAAATGGGCTTTGCCAATAGATTAATAAATAGGTAAGGAGTCAAAACTATAAGATAGCTGTGTATAGGGATGCAAATGGGTGGGATCCGAGTAGAATGATGGTGGACGAGACCTGAGTTCAAATCTAACATCAATTGGAAAAAAGAGATTTGATCTTGATTCATATGCAGAATAAGATGTGAAGTGTATTTATATAACTTGATAAAAGGCTTCAAAATATTCTTTTAATATACTAGTAGCGTTATTAATTGGTAAACGATTAAAGCAAAATCGATTCTCAAATATCAATATTAATCAAGCTATGTAAGCCCTTAAAACTTAAATACATTTTTAAAATGTCTATGTAATGATCTTGGATTCCATATCCAAATATTTTAGATCCTATATGCTTGAATCTGAATATCTCGAATCCAACTGTGTGACCCTTTTTTTAAGTTATAAATTAACTATTCTATCATATAAATATATATATATATATATGTGTGTGTGTGTGGGTTAAATGCATGGGAATACATGATCCATCTGTGCAATTTGAAACCAATACAACTCTCACATGGTGGGTTTATGATCTCTCCCTTAGAAGAATGCCAGTCAATTGTGTGAATCGCCAAATTGGCTGCTCTCATTTTTCGAAATAATGTACTAATAACTTAGCTAAGTTGATCCAAATATAGTTGGGATAAGGCTTTGATGATGATGATGGTGACTAATAGCTTCGCTAAGTTATGTTATCCCATGCCTTTGCTGGTAAATTGGATAGATCAATTCATTTTCGAACGATTGAACGTAATTCAATTGTCATTTGGATTTATATTTACATTAAATTAAAATGTCAGTATAATATTTAGTAGATGCATGCCTATTCTATCATTGTATGTAATGCGTCTTACTTTAACATGCACGTCCTGTTTATTTGTATAGATGAGAATTCATTGTGAAATGGGCTCTGCCAATAGATTATTAAAGAGGTAAGGAGTCAAAGCTATAAAGTAGCTGTGTATAGGAATGCAAACAGGTGGGATCGGATAGAAATATGGTGGATGAGACCTGAATTCGAATCTGACATCAATTGAAAAGAAAGGAATTTACGGTGCAGGTTCCCGTAGGACCCCATATCACTTTTGAGGTGCTAGTATAATGTTGGACACGGTAGGGGTCCTCATGTGGCCATTTTAACTTTTTTTTTGTTATTTAGCTTATGGTCGATATTGACCATTCTGTGGTGGTTGCTCTCGATTTGCAGAACCCAAATAGAAATTGAGTTTTACTCTCTTGGTTGCTAGTGCTGCTCTAGAGTGGTGGATGGGGCTAGGGGAGGCATGGAGAGGGAGGATATGAAGGAATGGAGGCCGGCGAGCATGTGGTCATCTTCACCGGAGGAGGAGGGAGGATCGCCAGGGAGGGAGGGGAGGAGGGAGAGGAGGGGAAGGGAGGGGTGATGTTGCATAGGGAACTTCAAGGTCATGAGTCAGACAAGTTTTTGGCTTACTTTAAACCTTGCATTATTCCATTGGAGGGTGGTGTTGCTTCTGGATTTAAGACATATCAGGAAGAAGAGTTTGAAACACAGTTCTACGTTTGCAAAGGAAAACAAGTCATTAGACTGAAGCATGTATAAAATCTTCTTGATTTGAATTCCTGCATCCTATAAAGAGGCGTCTTTTGATGTTTAAACTAATGTTCGTCAATTGCAGTAAATCAAGGGAATAGTAAGCATTCAAATTTGGCCATGCAGGTTCCCTTCGCTCACTCTTCATTGAATCATGATGATGTATTTATCCTGGACACTGAAAAGAAAATCTTTCAGTTTAAAGGTGCAAACTCTAATATTCAGCCGTGTTTCAAAAACTTGTCCAGAAGCAAGAGGCATTCCTCCCAGGATTTCAAACTTGCCCTATTGAAGTTCCCTATGCAACACCACCCCTCCCCTCTTCTCCCTCCTCCCCTCCCTTCATGGCAATCCTCCCTCCTCCTCCGGCGAAGATGACTCCATGCTCGCCGGCCTCCATTCCTTCGTATCCTCCCTCTCCCTACCTCCCTTGACCCCATCCACCGCTCTAGAGCAGCACCAGCAACCAAGAGAGAAAAACCCAATTTCTTTTTGGTTCTACAAATCGAGAGCAACCACAGCAGAATAATCGATATCGAGCAATCGCTAAATGACAAAAAAAAATTTAAAAGGACTACATGAGGACCCCTCCCATGTCCAACATGATACTAGCACCTCAAGAGTAGTATGGGGTCCTATGGGGACCTGTGCCGTAAATTCCTTTTGAAAAACAAGAGATCTGATCTGGATTCATATGCAAAACAAGATGTGAAGTGTTTTTATATAGCTTGGTAAAAAGGCTTCAAAATATTTCTTTAATATACTAGTGGGGTTATTAATTGGTAAATGATTAAAGCAAAGTCGATTCTCAAATATCAATATTACTCAAGCTATGTAAGCCCTTAAAACTTAAATACATTTTTAAAATTACTATGTAATGATCTTGGATTCCATATCCAAATGTTTCAGATCCTATATGCTTGAATATGAATCTAGATTTGAATATCTCGAATTCAAAAAATAAGTTTCATGCTCACATTATTCAAAACAATAGGCTTCAAATACTTGGATAATCGAATACCCATTTGCAAGTTGCAATCCTAGCTACGTGGATGAGTCCTAAAATTTGTATCACTAAGGTGATGGTTGGACATTCATTTTCCATCTTCATTCAAATTTTATTAAAGGAAAAGTTATTTGATGGTTATTTTTTGATATTCATCTTTGATTCTTCATTTTAATCTACTTATAAAAGTATAAAGTTAGAATTTCTAAGAACTAAATTACATGAAACAAATAAGCCTTTAAAAATAAATTCTTGTGGGCTTGTTTATTTGCAAGAATTGTGAAAATTCTTGTCTAAGAGAATTGAAATTCTCCAAATGTTGCCTCTCAAGTAGAATCCCAAATGCCCATCTCCCATCTAGCATTCTGAATTCTAATTCTAAGAATATAAAAGCTAAAAGTTACTCTTTAGGTGGGTTGGTATTCATAATTTTAGCAACCACATACAACATTTGAAATGCTAAAGGGACATGTCTTGACATCTCAAAATTCTCGTCAGAAATATCTCTAAACAAACAAGCTCGAAATGATAAGTTTGCAACTTACACCATCATTTCAAAAGTAGGAAGGGTTGAGTGAGCACTAACAATATCCCAAAAATCACCAAAGGGCATTGATGGTGTCAATAGATTTACAAGAGCATCACCTCTTTTAAAAGTGGGTGTTTTTGAACAAGCAAATGCAACGGTGAAAATGCATGCGAATGGCTTGGATTTATCATAGTATAAAAACATTCTATATGACCTCGACGAAAATGGGTTGGCCCTTCTTAAGGGGAGATTTACGTATCATCGTTTTCATGGAAGTAATGTGAAGAATTATTGATTTTCCTTTCTCAACATCTGATTCAACATAAATTTCTCAAGAAAAAGTTGTCAGAAATATAAAAAGAAAAAGTTATACAAAGTAGCAGAAAATCTTATCTAAAATGTACATGTGTATTTGTTATTGAGGAGTGGGCTCTACCCATATGTGAGCATTAAAAAGTATTTATGCAGCCTCTACTAAAGCCTTGGGTGTTTGGTAAGAATGATTAGGTAAAAAATTAATCGGTCGCAGGTTTGAGTCCTAAGAGGAACGACTTAAAGTTAAAAAATGCATGTTGCTGAAAGTACGCTAACGATGTTCCACTTGAGAGAAAGTATTGAAGAGTATTAAAAAATATTTATGTCTCTATTAAAACTTCAAAATTTTGATAAGAATGATATATACTTATAGGGGAGTATTTCTATACATCTATTCCTCACCATAGAGTGATGGACACTCTCATTTTTGGGAAGTTTAAAGTACATAATTAGAGAGTATTTCTATATACTTGAAAAGTCACTTTTGTACTTGAAGCTTTTTAAAAAGGAGAGTGTCCATCACCCTACGGTGAGAAATAGATGCACTTGAATATTTCCCATACTTATATATATATATATATATGTCTTGCTGTGGTTTTATCTTGAGTGATGAGGATGCCTTGTTTTGTCATTGAATGGGTTTTGAGTTTCTTCAAGGGCTAGGGCTAGGAGGGAAACGGTCCCTCGAAGTTGGAAGCTGTGCCTACTAAAACCAAAATGAATCCACAGTTGTCAGTGGCATTGTATTTAGAATTCCATGTGTTGACATGGATATGTATACAGTGTGGCAAATGGCACCAGGTATGAGAGCCCTTTGTTGGTACTGGAATTAATACGCTCAAGGGCAATTCGTGAAATATGGAAAATCTCACTGATATCACTTCCGTTTTGCTGCAATTGAAAAATTCTACAGGCACCGATGGGGAGCCCGGCCACATGGGAGCCTTTGGATCCCAGGTTACACCGCTTGCAGACAAACACACTAATGTGAGTCTACCACCGCAAGTGGGTAATGAGTCATGCACCTTTGGTAGCACACCCTCTATTTAGGATATTGGCCCGGCCCTCGTAAAGCAAGCAAAGTGGAGGCTTTTGTTTTTCTTAAAAAGCTAGGATTGTGCTTTGAGAGGAGTTTCGTATACTCGTAAATTTGAGGATCGAGGTTAGATAGTATAAGGACCAACCTAGTATGACCATTTTATGTATTAGAGTTTTCAATCCACATTGTATTGTTCATAATTGCTCATGCCCTAGTCTTATAGTGATGACATCTTCCACATCTCTCCAAATTTATAAATGCCAAAGCATGCTGACCTTCGGATTTACATAGATTTAACGATATTAATCATATGTAGTTATAAAGAATTTTCTAGAACTTACATTACAAACAAAATCTTAGACATTTTTTTTTTCTTTTTATGGTTGTCATAATGGGCTAAATCGGGTCCAATTTTGAACTTAATAACTGTTTCCAAATGCAAGTTTGCCAAGGCTCAGGGCTAGATATTGTTGATGATTAGTCAAAACAATTAATTTGTTATTTCCTTTAGGCCTTTTCTATTTTTGAACAGAAGTGAGAAGAAATAAAAGTAGAATATGTAAGAAATCGCATGGTCTCGCATGCCACAGTCCCATGTCAGATTAAGCAGTTGCATGGGTCTATCATAATCTCCCGATAAAGTGTCAAGGGAGTTTGGATTGGAATTAAACTCTTGATAAAGAATTTCAATCCGCATCCTACTTGATGTAGAATTGTTTGCCCACTAGCGAAGAGATGTGGGGTTCTTGACCAGGTAAACTTCTAAAGAAGAAAGCGTGACTCCTCGGGATTATTTATTGAAGGGGGTTGGGAACCCTTTTGTATGATCATCCAAATATCCAAGCATTGCAACAAATTCATATGGTCTATGCACAAATTAAAGATATCGGAATAGATTTGCATCTGGGACTAAAAAAAATAGTGTAAGTTAGATGCTTGCTTCTTTACTATAACTACTTGCTTTTCTTATTTTTTCTATTTGTATATATATATTTTCTCAGCAATGATTAGGTATTGCTTCTAACTTTTGAGCTTGTACTTGCCCAAAGTTCTGGCTTAGGAAATAGATGGAGCAGAAAAATAGACTCAATCATGACCGTCGGTGGCAATATAGAAAAGTTTAAAATTAAATTATTTTTTTTTATGCCCGAGGCATGAAGGTAAAGGCCTAGGTAGTGCAAGCCCTCTAGGGTTTTAGCCCACTCTAGGCTTGGCCAATATATATCGAGGGTAGGGCTTGGACAATCTTGGGGCCTAGCTTGACCCGGCCTTTGACAAACCTAATTGTGGATAAAAATATCCTAGAGGCTCAACCCTAAGCAAGTTGAAAATGCGAATCAAAGCCCAACTTAGAGTTTGAAAGGATCAACTTGATCTGTTATTCACTAGGTAAGGTTTGAGTTCTGAAACCCATGGGAGCTTTATCCCTTGCTAGAAGTATGATCTTTCAATCCAAAAGATTTTTACCACATACTAAACCACTCCTTCCAACCCCTTGTGCATGGGATGAGAATCAAAATCTGGAAAATGTTGATATCCTATGGTTTGATGCAACTTTTAATGCCTCATCTGGTAACTCAATATTTAGCTTTGCCATGTTCATGGAAAACTCTATTGTGCCTGCAGGTGCTACCATATGCTCTAGAACAATCGCCACTAAGTCAGCCCTCTGGGCGCTAGACATCATCAAAGGGCGTGAATTGTCAAGAATCATTTTGTGCTCGGATGCATTAGAAGTTGTCAGAGCTATCATGGGTGAACCTGACTGGCAAATTTATCCAATTGTCCGCGAAATTCTGGTGTGTGGTGATGGTTTTGATCTTTTCAGGGCTATCCAATTCCCAGAGAGGTTAATTCTGTTGCTCACTAGTGTGCAAAACGGGAAGAGGCAGGGTTTCACTTTTTGTGGTCTAGGGAAGGTTGATATTTCTTGTGGGTTGTTTTGGTGACCTTTGTTGATGTTGATTTCATTTTGTTTTTGGTTGGAAAGAACTCAAGTCTACAAAAAAAAAAAAAAAAGGTCAGGTTTGGGTTGCGGCGATGGGTTACAGTGCAATCAATTGAGGTCATGTTGGGTTTGAGTTTGGTTAACAACTTTAATAGCAATAATTGGCTCAAGGCGAACTCTGCCCCAACAATCCTCCCCTCTCCTCTCCTCCAACCCATTAAAGAAAGGGATGATATGAGAGGAAGGTTCAAGTTGTAAAGCATGGCCAATAGGTGTTCACATGCAAGCGACATGATTTTGTAGTTTCACACATATACCCAGTGATCATTCCCGCATCCTATTAGCCCAAAAAATGAAAGAAAAGGAAAAAGAACCTTGAAACTTGTGATTAAGAGTAGTGTGGTTTTCTTGGCCACGGTTTTGTGTAGGTGTGGTGGCCTCTATCTACACCCTAGGTAAATTGGATTTACACGAATCCAACCTATTTCTTAATTGTATCAACTAGAACCCAATCTTAAAATTGATAGGGTCAGCTTAACCTTGAACTACCAAGTAGGTTCATTTTAGGTTGACAGGTCAAGTAAGGAATTGCCACCCATTATTATACCCATCTAAATTTCTATTTTTAATCGGTTGTTAATTGGTCCAAACCCGAATAGAAGGTGGAGAGAATGGAGGTGGAGAAAATTATCTACAATTACAAAATTATATTATAAACTATTTAATTTCTCCACTTTACCTGTTGTCTCCACATTCAACCAGGACCACACGACTCACTCTCACTTTTAAAAGCCAAGTATGCTTTATTTCTTAAAAGTTGTAGATAGGGCTCATCATGAATCACACGGGGTGAATGTTTAGGCACTTAAAATAGGATCTTATTTCAATAAGAGTGAAATAACTGTTGGATTAATCACATGTAAAATATATTCTTTGATAAATTACTTTTTCGTTGTCACTTTTAGGTCCCACTTTGATGGTCTTGTGGGTGAGTCACACCTCCATGCCTCAGTGATCCCCAATTTCCCTCATTCTCTTACCACATGATCACATGGTCCATAGAGCCAGTGACTTTCTTCCCCTTTTCATCTGTTTTCAACCTATGATAGATCTTTATATCATTGTATGTAATCTATGAAAAAAAAGTGAGTTAATAGGAAATGATCAATGGTTGGCAATGGACAGGATCAATCCAAGTGGAATAAACCCTCCATGGCCGTTGGATCTGATAGTTTATCCTGTTGGAGTTGCTATCCACCTCACTACCCACATCACCCAGTGCTAGCCAACTACATAAGCATATGAGAGAGAGAGAGAGTTGTTTACATCAATGTTATTAATCTCTAATTTACTTTCTTAATTATCTAGGGTTAAGGCATCATTAGTGGGTTTTGGAAATCCTACTTTCCCTGTCATTAAAGGAGGTCAGACTTCATCTAACCCTAAACCTTAAACCATAACAAGTAAAATAAATATATCTGACTTTTCTATTAGAATCTTTCTTGGCATTTAAGAAATGGAGGGACCATCAAGCTAAGTGGAGATTCATATTTTGATTATACTAATGATAATAATGAGTCTAAATTAATCCGGTAGGTCAGATGCCACCCACATAAATATTTGGAGCCAGCAGGCTCGTCCGATCGAGACATGGGACCATGCAAATAAAAAAAAAATGGTGGAAGAAACAAAGGCTGCCGACCACCTATTGCTCACTGTGTTTAAACTTCTAATTGTCATAATTAATGGGATTAAGGTTGTCATTGATGATGTAACATTGGAACCTACCAAACTTTCCAAGTTAGGTTTGACTCGGCCTTGATGTGGTCCAGCAGAGTCCCAAAGTTTCGACTCACCCGTTGGGCCGAGTTCACTCGACTCGGACGATAACCAAGCTACAAGACTCAAATGGGTTTGACACCTAATCCGAACAAATACTTTGGTTTGATTCACACGAGTCTTTGCTCCCAAGTTTTTAGACATTGATTGATCTATAATTGAGTTTTGGAGTGAGTCAATTTAGTTCAAAACTGAGTCAGTCAAGTTGGTTCAAGACACGTCAACTTGGTACGTGGGTGGATAACCAAATGGCAATAATTAGGATTTAGGAGTGTGGGTCTTATGGTTGGGCGCTATCAGGAAACGTCTCATTAGACCCTCTAATTTTCTAAAGTTGAACCATTTCTAGTCTAACCCACACTGAAGTAAAGGGCTAATTCAATATATAAGAAAAAAAGAATGAGTCAAATCAAAATATACTAAATTCCAAAAACTACATACCTTTTTTTATTAAAAAAATTTCAAAAAGTAACTTTCTTATACCGTTAAATGACAAAAAACCCTCATATTTTTTATTAAAAAAAAGTAAAAAAGATACCCTTGATCTCTGACATAACTTTTTATCATTAAATACTTTTTAGTTTTACCCCCTATTCTTTTATTCTCTCTTAAATTTCTCTTAAATTGAATACTATTCACTTTATTTAAACTGATATAAAGTAAAGTTTTTGGGATAGACATGCTTGAACAACATTTTAATCCATGTAAATTGACTGTTGGATGAAAAGCATGATTTATATAAGATTAAACTTTCGCTGAATTTGGTTGAGAATAATATCTATTTACAAGTCTCTCATCAAAGTATCAAACTGTATCCATCTTCTGTCACACTGAAATTAATTTGGTAATGACTGTTGTAATGAGGGTATCTATTTTTGAACAGTTTAAGATTTTTTTAATACTTCGAGGCATGCATGTTTTTTTAGCAATTGGAGGAGAGAAGGTGGGTTAAAGTTGATTAGGATGTAACTTTTGTTTTTACCTTTATCATTTTGTGTGACAATAGTAGTACGTATGGAGAAATAAACTTATGATATGACATTTCTAACCTTTAATTACTCGGCCACAAGCTTTTTTTTTTTTAACCATAGTCCACAGGAGTGTTGAAGCTAAGTTTAAGACAAGAAGAACTTTTTTTTCACATACACTATCTCAGCTCTTATCATGACATTTATTACTTATGTTACTGGCCAAACACAAATTTTAGACGCATCTAGTTTTACTTTAACATATCTTAATTATTTTTACTTTTCCATGATGTGGTGTAAGAACCCAACCCCAGAAATTAATTTAAGTTATTATCTTATTACTTTTCTAGATATTTTTATTTAAGATAAGTGATCAATATTTGGTATGGACCCACATGGGCAGAACTGCCTTGTGTTATATGAATAGAGGCCATAAGTTTTTTGTTGGGACATGAGAACCTATTTGTAGTTTTAAAAGAATTATAGGGGTGTTTTTATAAATTTTAGAAATGATCAAAATTGGTCTCATTAAATAAAAAATATTTAATTTAAAACCCTAATTAAAAACAAATAAACTCATAGGAAGATATGTTGTACAAAGAACGTGAGTGTGTGTCCGAGAGGATTTTAAATGAATAATAAAGAAATAAAAAATATTATATTTTATTATTTCTTTAGTCATCAACCCACCACTATGTATTTTTCTATTATTACTTAAATATTCTTTTTTTCGATATAATCTTCAAGTGTATATTATAATATTAGAACATAGTTCCACCAAAAGGTTTTTGCGGTCCTCATTTGCGCAAGCTCCCAATGTTTTTTTTTTTGTTAACATGGGAATCCGCCAACCCTCATTCGGTTGATCATTGGTAAACCCACGGATACATAGAACCACTCACTAGCCATATGTATCGGATAAGGTCTTAAAGGGATTCGAAGACAGGATCTTCATATTAAAATTAAACTTTATAATCACACGAACATTTTAAATATGGATAAAGACGCTCAATATGCCTAAATTGAGTGTTTAGTTTCTAAGAAGAGCTTAAAGAGTGAGGAATAGAAAAAAAAAAAGTTATGAGGAGAGAATAGTGTGAGAACTGAGAAGAAGTGGCCATGATGATCACTTTCTTGTTAGACTTTCACGATCTCCTCATCCTCCTTTTTAATATTTTACATAATTGAGGCAAGTACATGTGACTTTTATATGCAATTTACATGAACTTGTCATTGACTCGTTAATTCTGATCCGTAGTTTGTCCTTTTTATATATATAAATATATCCTTTGCATTGATTTTAGCAAATGATGTGCAAGTAGCTGCTGAGATCCAATCCTTTAAACGATGGTCCTTGGAATAATATGATTGAAATTGAAGATTGACTAGTTGGTGTTTGCATTGTCGAGATCTTTGCATAGATTGTAAATTCAAGTCTTAAAGCTTTATTTTTTTAAATTTTTAATCTGCATGATGTACTCAGCGGTTGTAGATTAATAAGGATTTTGTTAGTATTTTTATGTTGGCTAATTTAGGGGTTGGATAAAACTTTGGATTCATTGAATTGTATTTTCTATTTATTTTAAAATAGACCGTGGTTGTGTCGCCGGAAGAACTGAAGCAAATAAAAGAAAAGAAAAGAAAGATTTTCGGAAGACACCATCCACGAGGCCCGATCGATCGGACCTGGTCAATCGGATGTGGGGTACCCGAGTTCGATCGATCGGTCCTTGGGAAAATTTCAAAATGTTGCATTGATTTTGTTTCCTTTTTCAACTGGGTTTCCCACTTTGAGTTCTATTTGTAAATTTAATTTCAATGCACGAATTTGGGGCTATAAATAGGGCATTGATCTCAACCCTAAGACATATACATTAATTAATTCTCTCATAAATATGAGGTGAGAATACCCAAGGAGTATAAATTGGGAGTTGCTCTCCTATGAGGCTAATTTGGAACTTTATTGATATGTGAACGTATGAATAATGCCCCCACATGATCAATTGACTTCCATCGATTGTGATACGGATTTGATCAACCGACTTCCATGGTTATGACATGAGTTTTTGAAATATGATTTTATTGAATTCTTGATATGCATATGAATGATTTATTAGTAATAATTAAATTTGTATTGCCCGCTCACTCTATTTATTCTACAAAATGCCTCAACCTATTATTTGCATGATTGTAACTTTTGCATAAATGATTATATATAACTTGTCATTAACCCATTCCAATCATGTACCAATGTAGGTTATAAGGTTGTCACAGACTGATGATAATATGGTCGAGAATGGGCAACAAGAGGGTAATCGGAATTTTAATGCAAATGATGTGTCGGACGTTTAGACGTCGTTAATTATCTCTAAATGTATCTAATTAATAATTAATTAGTCTTTTGAGTTCAAGTATAATTTTTTAGTATTGTAATAAGACTCAAAGGTGGTCAGATTTTATGAGCTTTATTTTATTAATCACTGATGATGGATTAATATTATGCTTGTACTCGCAATCATAATTATGTGATTGTATGATATTCTTCTGCTAATGACCAATAGTAAGATTGGTAGTCATTCACGGCTCGAACTTCGGGATTTGGATTTATTCGTAAAAAAAAAGTCTGAAATTCGGTCGTGAAATATGGTGTCCACTTCACATTTACTCCTTCACACATGTAAATAAATACGCCTAAGAGAAAAGGTAAAAAATAATTAGATTTTCATGTGGATTAGAGATGGATCCAATACCGATTCATCTAAATGATTTTAATGCTTAAGTGGCTCAAAATTTAATAGCTTTAAATAATTTAAATTCCTTATGATTTAATCAAATTGTGAATGAGAACCATGAGTTGCTCTTCTTAGTAATTAAGCAGCTCCATCTCTCACCTAATTGTTGAGGATTTGATCCTAAGTATGTTGCTCTCTTCTCACTTATGCGTCGATTTAGCTAATAAATAAATAAATAAATAAAATAGAAGTAAAAAGAAAAAAAGTAAAATGTTAAGTAGGCGGTCATCTTGGAGTCTTTGTCCTTACTATAAGTTAAGGACAAAAGGAATATAGTGTAATAAAATCAGACACTATTTTAAAACCACCCATTTGTAGTGGACCCAATTTAATAATGGCTAAAAAAATCATGATTTTGACTACTTATAGGATAAGATAATAGAAAGGCCCAAATATATATGTAAAATAAATGAAAGATTGGATGTTTGATGGCTCCTGTCTCTCGAAGATTACAAAGGCACCCCACCATATCAATAGTGTATTAGCAATGTATTGCATCACAGAGAAGATTATCCTAAATAAGCCTTACTCACATCTGCTTGATCAATATCACTCATACACCAAAATGTGCATTTACCCAAATCATGATCCAAGTAGAGTGATACAACATACAAGCCATTGACAACACAATAGTTGATCTCAGTTTTTATATATTGATTAGTATAAAATTCTTGGATGATGGTGTTGTTTTGCATTGGGTATAATACTCTTACACCTACTCTATTGCTTGTCTTAATTCCCTTGTTGTCTTTAATAAAACTATCTTGTTATTGAATTAAGAAAAAAAAAAAAACTCTTGGAGTTAAATTGGGGCTCATTACATCTACGCTTTGGGTGTGATGTGGATGGGTTGGACTAAAAGAAGTACAATGAGAAAAAAAAAAGAAATCAAATTAGCTGTCGGGTAATCATATTTGTAAAATACCTTATACATGACATCATCATAAGACCATTATTACTCTTATTAAAGCCTAAAACATCCATTTGTGCGTAGTCGTTATGAGATGATTTCCAACTAGGGGTGCTCATGGGCCGGGCTAGCCAAACCCGATCTTGGGTGTATAATTTGGCCCGTTTAATAATTGGGTTGGGCTTGAATTAAGTTACAGAAAGCCTGAAGTCTGCCCCAGCTAATGAGGTGCTTCTTGTACTTTAGTGTATTTTATCCAAACAATTGGTAGAAAGCCTGGTTCGAGCTGGCCCATCCCAGACCAATTAACTACATGGGTGAGCTTGGGCCTGATTTTGTGGCCTGTGTTGGCGTTTGATCGGGCTGGGTCTATGTTTCTAGAGTCGGTCTAGGCTTGGGTATGCCTCACCCCGGCATGTCCCATTATAATATATTAAAATATATTAAACTAGGAGGTTTTGGCTTCGATTTTGACTGTCGGTTATAATTTTGACCGACGGTTATGTAACTACTCATGCAACTATCCACTAATTTTTCCATCAAATCACCCATGTTTCAGTTGTTCCTATGTAACTATATCATTTTTCCTCCAATTTCTCTATTTCTATTTTATCAAACTTGTCCTATGGAAATAGGTAAATTTTTTTAATATGTGATTATTTATTTTGCAGTTCAGAGAGATACCGTGTTGAGCACGGGTTATCGAGCTAGTGAACAATTACAACCCTAAGACCATCCAAAATTGAAGTTGTTTGTTTCATAATTCACACAAAGGCAAGCACGCACACATGCACGCGCCACGCATGCACATGCGTGCGAAAGCACGCCCATAGGTTTCTACTTTCTTAAGAGACAATCGTTAGAGAAAACTTTATGGGGCCTACATGGGGTTATGGTAATCATGAAAATAGACTTGTGACTTGTGAGAGAGCTTTGAGAAATAATTACGTACCATTCTTTACATATCTAGCTCGTTTCTTTTAAGCCCCTCTTTTGACCCATTCCATTAATCTATGGTTGGACCCACCTCTAATCAATTCAATCAAGTATTCACACTCCTTCAGCCTCATGAATTGACACCAAACACAATGTGTCACTTGGTGCGAGTATCAACTACCGTTGGATTGATCACGAAATAAATTTGCACTCAAAACACATATTCTTTCAAGGTGAATGTTATCTAATGGGAGTGATATTTGACTAACCTCTTACATTCATGGCTCTCTATACACATTTTTACCCAAAAAAAAGGGAGAAAAAAGGACCCTCTACACATCCCTTTAACCATAGGGTTAAGGATACAACATAGGGTTAAGGATACAACTTACACATATTTATAAGTGCGACTTGGTGCAAAATTACAAAAATACTCTTAAACCTAAGGATTCCTCTCTCTATTTTTTTTTTCTTGAAAATGAGAAAAAATCAGGTTTGGCAAAAATTCTATTATATAAGAGGAATCTTGAAAATACAGAAAAATGACTGTTTCTAATGATTCGTCACGTCCAACCTCCCTAGATCGGATTTTGTGAATGAACGAAAGCGCTAAAATGGATCCAAAAGGCATTGCTACGGTGTTTGGATGGTAACTTTAGGTTACTATTTTTTACTGTAGAATCCTACCTTATGGGATCCACAATCAAGATCTGAACCATTAATTATGTTAAAAAGGTAAAAAATGGTTATAAAGTCAAATATCAGCCGTTGATTCCTCATATATCTTGAGATATTCAAAAAAAGTTCAGAGTGTTAATCATGATTTCTTGACTTATGTGGGCTTCATTTTCAAAATCCGAACTGTTCAATCTCTTAAGAAGGCCTAAAACGACTATGGGGTCAAATTGGGCATCCTGATTCATCATAAATCATGAGAGAATTATAAAAAAAAATCCTGACCATTGATCATCCACAAATTCAAAACCGTATGAACATTGTTTTGAGTGGGGATTTACATATATCAGTGTTTATTGTGGAACCCTATCTTATTGGTCCCACTTTCAAGATCCGAACCGTTAATCTTGTTAAGAAGGTCAAAACTACGGTGTGGACAAATATCAACCGTTGTATATCTTGAGATATTTTTCAAAGAAGTACAAATTGTTGATCATAATCTCTTGACTTCTGTAGACCTCCTTTGCAAAACCCAAACTGTTCATTATCTTCAGAAGGCCTAAAATGATTGTTCAATATGTTCAGAAGGCCTAAAATAACTAAGGGGTCAAATTTGACATGAATAATCATGATGGATAGTTAAAGAATTATAAAAAAAACTCCTGAACTGTTGATCATCCACATGGAAATTAGAACAAATGAACAATATTTGGCGGTTATTCACATACATCGGTTTTTGTTGTGGAACCCTACCTTATGGATCCCACTTTCAAGATCTGAACCGTTAATCTTGTTAAGAAGGTTCAAAACGGCCATGTGGTCAATTTCCAACCATTAACTCATCATTAGTTTTGAGATATTTACAAAAAAAATCCACACCCCCAAAATATTTTTTTTCCATGGGACCCACAATGAAGACCCGAACCATCCACCAGCTGTAAAAAGCCAAAAATGGCCGCGGGCTCAAATTTTAGGGCTTGACTCATTACGAATTGTGAGGATTTTGTGAAAAACATGTGACCGTTGTATATGGTATATGTAAATCCACATATTCATGGTTACTTGCCAAACCTAGAATGCCTTGAGAGAAATCCTTAATGAGGATAGCATCATATTAAAAAAAAATAAAGAAATTCTTTAGATAAAGGATCCCTGTTTGTTTACCAAACATGCCCTAAATCTGACTACCTAATTGACATAGGAAACCAAACAACCCAGAATACATGACATTTAACCCAACATTATATCGATTCATTGGTTTCTTGATTGTCCCTTAAGAACAATCTATATAATAAGGGGGGATAGTTTTTGAATTCCTGGTCTCTTTTCCCACCCTTGGATTTATGTACATATTTCTGTACATAAATCCTAGGGTTGAGAAGGGATTCAATATCTTGATAATTTTGTAATTATTTGAAAACAAAGGGGCAGTAACTTCCGTGAGATCTTGGTAATTTTGTAATTATTTGAAAACAAAGGGCAGTAACTTTCGTGAATTCTTGGTAATTTTGTAATTATTTAAAAACAAATGGACAATAACTTCCATGAGATCTTGGTAATTTTGTAATTATTTAAAAATAAAAGGGCAGTAACTTCCGTGTAGGTTAGTTGTTTTTAGTGCATCTCTGGGTAATTTTGTAATTATTTAAAAATAAAAGTGCAGTAACTTCCTTGAAGGTTAGTTGCTTTTAGTGCATTTGATTATTGGGTTAAGGTTGTGGATTTATTTTTCTTTGCATTATTCTTCTTTAGAATCTGATTACTGGGTTTTCTTTCTTTTTTGGTGTATTTAATTTAATTGGGGGTTTTTGGTGGTTAGTCTTTGATGATCTAAATTTCTAATTAACTTATTGCATTCCTGAGTTTTCTTTGTTATTCTGATTGTTTGGTTGTGGGGTCTTTCTATTTATTTCTTTTTATTCTGTTTTTAATTTGGTCATATTTGATTAAGTTATTGCATTCCTAGATATATAAATAGATATATTCTTATTTTAATTTTAACGTCGTGCGCCATGCCTTTAGGCTGGGGAAATTTCTAGTCAAGCTATAATACATGACATTTAATCCAACATGATATAGATTTTACCTGCTAGCAGTCCCTAACCTGAAGTCAAATATTACTCTTTGACTCTAAAGTTGATTATCAAAATAGAAACTTTTTATTTAAATGGCGATCATAACTTCCTTATATTTTATTCTCTTTTGATTTAATACTTTACATCACTTTTACTTTAATAGTAAATTGTTAAGATGCCCTTAAAACTCTCTGGGCACTTACTTACAAATAAAAATGTTAATGGCTGGGCGACTTCTTTAGGGCCTGTTTCTTTTCAAGAATTTCTGACAGGAATTCAGGCTGTCTGGGAATTCCTGAATTCCAGTCAGAAATTTTATGTTCATTTATGGGAATTCCCAGCATTTGAGGTAACTGGCATTTTAAAATTCCCAAAAGGTGGAATTTCCAAATGCTAGCCTTTACTCTAGCATTTAGAAATCCAGCCATTCCGGGATACTTCGTTTGCAACTCTAGGCTTTCCGATAGAACTCCGGTTCTCCCAACGGTCGATTGTCATCTTCTATTCTATGTGACTACACAAAAATCAGATCCGGTAATCTTCTTCCTCTGAACTCCTCTTCCTCACCTGATTTATTTTTTCATTTTTCTTCCATCTTGTTGCATGCTTTTTTTTTTTCTAAAGTGTTTTGATGGAAAGGAGATCCGGTAATCTTCTTCCCCACTGATCTCCTCTGGCCATGTGTTATTCCGAGGAAGGAACCTCTTTTGGCCAACCTTTGTGAATCGTGACTGCATGAGATCCTCGTCATTAACCCTATGGCCAGCCTTGGCCTGATTTGATCTGCATCAGATCATACCATATCTGATCTGGTGTAGTTTTTATAAGTTAATATGATATGATATGATCTTTTCTTAAGAATTTTGGCATTATGGTGGATGTTACTTTGGCTCATATTGGTTGAGATTTATAATGGTTGTTATATTCATGAATATTTTAGCCTTATATAAGCATACATATAATGCATAAATATATAGAAATCCACTTAGAAATTCAAGTAGTTATGAAACAGGGAATTTATGGAATTTAGGTTGGATGAAATTCTCAGATAGGAATTCCAGTATGAAAGAAACAGGGAATTCAGGAATATCAGGATTCAGCAGCATTTCAAAATTCTAGCACCTCGAATTCTGTAAATTCCAGCAGACATGAATTCCAAGAATTCTTGTAAAGAAACGGGCCCTTAAGAAAAATCCTTCCACCTTTTCTTGCTTTTAAAAGCCATCCATAAATGTTTTAAAGTATCATTTACATGTCACCGTCTCTCTCACGTTTTTATGATTTGGCTGGAATGCTTTTACCCATCTTACCATTTTTTTTTTACCCATTTGTTTTTCACAAACCTTTGAAAATCAAAATCACATCTTGTGAAAGGTCTGAACATTTGAAAATGAGAGGTAAGTGATGTTTTTACATTTTAGTACAAAAATTAGAATGGGAGTTTCTGCTTTTTTTTTTACTGCATGTTCTTGGTTTGTTCCTTCCATTCCTTGGTTCAGCCACTTTGTTTGGAGAGGCCGTCACAATCCATAAAAAAAAGTTCATTACCTAGTGTGGGTCCCGCTGTCACAATCCATGATATGGATAAAAAAAAAGAAAAAAAAGAAAAAGGGGGAATTGGCAGGAGGCCCTTAGTTGTCAATATTAAATTTTTTGGCCTTTGCCATATTTGAAGGGTGGAAGGGATTTTTTTATGTAAAAACATCCAAAGAGATGTAGCCGCCTAAGACTATTTAGATTCAGTCTTGAAATTCTAAAATTATGACATTATTTGCTATCGTATTAGGTCTCCTATAAATTCTCAGTTTTTAATTTTTCTATTTCTCATTTTGGATTTTGGGTGTGACCCGGTCTGACTCGTCCAAGTTCCATGCAGCTCACCAAAGTCAACTCAAATGTGGAGGCACTTGAGTCCAATTTACAAAACCTTAGATTAGTTCATTAGAAAGATTTTGTGGAGCCCACAGTTGGGACCAACTATCTCAAAGGTGGGTTGCATGCGTTACAGGGAACAGCCAGTTGATAATGAATAATCTAAGCTGAGTCATGAAGCACAAACCCTTTCAAGTTTCAAGCCCTCCAAAGATTGCTGCCATTAAAATCTAGGGTTTAAAATGGATAGATATTGCTAATCTGATTGAGAGCTCATAAGTAATATAATTGAAAAAAGAGATATCATCCAATCTGGTGAGGATCGCATTACATTTGGATGGTCCCCCAACACAATAAAGTAGTACTGGAAGGTGATTCAAGGAATGACATCTATCAAGCATAATAAAATAATCAACCCACCAAGATTTTATATATATTTGTGAAGATATCTATGTTGGATATTTCATTTTTGTCATGTAATGATAGATTCAATTAGATACCATACACTTCCAAAAAGGCAAAATGCACTATCTTAACCCCACCTTGGGTGAGTGGAAAATAGCAGGCGCCAAACCATGAACTTGAGGAAATATTGTCAAATGGGTCTCAAAAGAATTTAATGAGGAGGAAGTACTTGTTATTTGGGAAGTCTAGCCGCTGCATGAGGAGCGAAATGAAATAAAATTAAACTGTCAAATTAATAGAAAAAATAAGAGAGTGGTTGAAAATAAAGTCACAAAATGGCAAAAAGTTATCCTTAAAAGGTACTAAATGACAAGAAATGTATTCTTAAAGGGCACTAAATGACACTTTGTCTTGCAGCAATTTTACTCTCAACTCTCTCTTTTTTATTCTATTTTTTATTTGATCCTTATTTTTATTTTATTTCACCCCTCATGCAAACAAATGGATTTTTTTCATATTTTTTTAAGGATGATTTAATTGTGATAAATGATTCTTTGAATCCTATAAGGTTGGTGTATTTGGTGGTGTCTTTACTGGAGGAAGGTCCTCAAGACTTCACTTCTACCTTAATGAGATTAAGGCTATGTCTTCTTTGACTCAAGTTTCTTTCTCTCATGTATATCGTTAGGCAAATGGTTTGGCGGATTCTTTGACCAAACAAGGGGTTTATAATTATAGGGTTCAGCTTTGTAGCTCCTATTGGGTAATTTCCTTTGGATTTATAGTATTGTTATAAGGCTTTTATACTAATACCTTTGCTTTTTTGTTGGTGCTACGCTTGTGTTGTTGTTCTTTCTTTAATATAACTTATTGTTACCAATAAAAAAATTACCAATATATTCATGGGTTAGTGGTGTTGGCACTTGAATTTTACACAAATACCCAGAGATTGATTCTTGTGTCCTAAAGTTAAAATCACACGTTGTCCAACATGACCCTAAAAAAAAAGAAAAAAAGGAGAGAAATGACCATTTTGGGCATGTTTGTGTCACCGCGGAAAAAGCGTGATGTTTTTCCTAAAAAAATTATTTCCATTGTTCAATGTGAACATCTTCTTCAAGAAAAAGCATTAAAAGCAATGCGATTTTTGAAAAATATTTGGAAACGTCTTTTCAACCTCATTCATCTAATTTTGAAATTTCATTTTCTATTATACATTTTTCCCCAATATTTTATAAGTATTCTCATGTTTTCAATGTGTTTTTCCATTATTTCCTGTTTCCTTATAATGAAAAAGAGTCCATGTCTCCCATTCATATTAGATGAGTTTCCAAAGCAAGAACATCTTCATTTCCATTTAGATTTTAGAAGATTTTTTTTCCAATTTTTTTTTTTTTTTTTTTTGTTCATGTGTGTGTGGACTGGAGGGGGAGGAATATGATTTCGTTTATGGAATGAAGCAGTTGAAGCATGTTTCGCAACATCAGACGGCACTTTCCTTATCTAGAGGTAAATGAGGTACAGTACTTGCACTGGGAATGGTCAAACATGTAATCTAACTGAGCAAGATACAACATCAACATCAAGGTCATATCCTAAAAATTCATATGGTCAAACTGAAATCATCTAAAGTTTCACTAGCCATCCCTTTCTGCGAAAACTATCTTCATTAATGCGAACCACACAAATTCGAAAGAAAAGAAAGGAAAGAAAAGAGAAAGAGACCAAGGATATGGTAAGGAATCAATTGAATTTATTGATTGATGTGTATGTGTTTACAACCAGTGACTTTGTTAGATGGTTGCCACTGTCAACCGACTATTAGCTGTCCAATACCCAATTCTGGAGAGTGATTTGCCGATCAATCAATTGAAGGAATGAGTGAGTGACCAACCCCTTGCTCTGAAGCAGCTGCACCAAATGTGATTTTTACTATAGTGTGAAAAACCTTGTCTCATTTTCATGCTTTTTTTCTATGGAAAAGTGGTCACTCAAATTAACCTGCCCATGGTTGTTTGATTAGTGTGAGCTTTTGTATGACATGAAACAACGTAAAGGGAACAAGAGGCTGGAGAAGTTGTGTTGGGTTAATCCTCCCAATTGATAATGGAGCCTCATGTATATTATAAAAAAGGGGCGTTTGGCGGTAGGTCCCTCAACATTACGTTTTATAGCCTGGGGTCCAAGACATTTTATTATAGAGGCAACGGTCCTCTTTTAACACTGAGTGAGTCAAAAAGACAAAAACACCACCCTATCTTTATATACTCTATACGTCACCAAACACGCTCCGCTTAAAATCATTAAGACCGTCATTTACTCCAAAACCAACGCAAAATCAAGATTTTGAAAGCGAAGACGAAGGAAACTGCAGGAATAAGGAAAATCAACTCATCAGTGATCTCCGTTTCTCCAAACCCAAGCGTTAGCCCATATATCTCCCTCTCCGAAACCAGAGCCTTAGTGGAGCCCTTTTTATCCGTCGCTTAAATCCACACCTATCAGACCTCCCTCTATTTGTCGCCCAAACAAATGCTCATTTCTCCATCTCTCTCTCAATCCACACCCATTTCTGTTTGGGGCCAATTTGGTTTATTTTATTTTGAGGGCATGGAGATTTAGAAGCATGGTTTATTTTATTTCTTTTGGGGGGTTGGGAACTTCAAATTTGACTAGGTTTTATGTGGGGCTTTTGGTTACATCCTGGTGTTTGAATTAGTGTTTTTTTTTTTTTATTGGAATTGAATTAGTGATTTTCTTTCTTGAAATTCAGCATTATTTTTATGATCAGAATCAGAAAAACTACACAGATTGAAATACCAAACCCAACTCTCTTTATGGAAACGGGGCAAACAAGATATGGGTAGAAGGAAGAAAAGAGCTCAAGGGAGAATGCTTTTTGTGCCAGCTATCAAGATTAATTTTTTCTCTCTTTTGAAATTGCAGCACAACAGAATTTATCTGACTTTGACACGATTTTATCTAAGTTTTTCTTGAATTTATCTGAGTTTCTTATGAAATAATATAAGTATGGTATGAAATTAACTAGATTTCACATGATTTTATTTGACTTTGAAATGTATTCAACTTGGTTTTAAATAAGTTTTTCTGAGTTTGCTGTCAATTTATTTGAATTTTGTATGAGTTATCCGACTTTAGCATGAAGTTATTTGACTTTGACATAAATTTATTTGTGTTTGGTATGAATTTATCTAAGTTTGATGTGAAATTATCTGTGTTTGCTTTGAATTAATCTGAGTGTGATATGAATTAAACTGGATTGAAGTGAATTTATTTGAATTTGAAATGAATTTATCTGAGTTTGCTGTGAATTTATCTGACTTTGATGTGAACTTATCTGACTTTGACATGAGTTTATATGAGTTTATATGAATTTATTTGTGTTTGAAATCATAACTAGTATGAAAACAAGTTATGTCACTTTGATATGAATTTATTTGTATTTGATATAAAATTATCTGACTAGATTTGGTTTGGTTTAACTAGATTAGGTTTGAAATTATCTAACTTTGAGACAAAATTATCTGAATCTAATATGAAATCATCCGTGTCTGAGGTAAATCTAAATGAATTTGTTATGATTTTATCTGACTTTGTTACGATTTTTATTTGACTTTGCTTTGGATTGTGATGAGTTTGATATCAATTATATATGAGTTGTATATGTATTTTGACAGCCAAAAGAAGAGGACACAAAAAAACAGCACCAAGCAAGCCACACTAGTCAAAATTCCATCAATCTCCTTCTCATTTAAAATTTAAAACTTGATTGAAAACTCATCTGACTACATTTAAATTGAAAAATAATCCGGGAAAGACGATGAGTTGGAGCTAAAAATCAGGATTAAATTGCATGACCATTCAAACGGTTAGAAGGGCGGATTAGTCATAAAAGAATCTGATGTGACATGCTTAGGGACCACCACCTGCATTAATCCCATGCGCAAGGGACTCTAGGCCTTGAACAATTATGCCGTGTACTAGAGACTTTATAACACATTACTCAGGGATCTCTCGCTAATTTACCCTATAAAAAAATACATGGTACATGATAGACCATCAAACAAAGATTAAGGATATCAAAGGACCAGGCCAGGCTTGGGATTGTTCAAGCCTTGCCCTCAACGTATGTGAGCATAGCCATGGTCCCCCGAAAGACCCAGATGATATAGGCCCTTATTCAACCCTTGCAGGCCATGGTAGGGCCAGAAGAGAAGAAACTTAGCTTTTTTTATTATTTTTTTACAGTGCCATTAGGCAACGCTCCTTTAAGCGAGCTTAGAACCGTCAATTCTATGCAACAAGCAACATGGTGGTAGAAGAGAATCTCTATTTAGGGCAATTTGCTATTACAGCGTGATAGCTACTCAATCATTTACGATTCAAGTGTAGGCTATTTGATGGTATTGGTGAGACTTATATTTTAACTTATCAATTTTAGGCATTTGATAGAATGAATTGCATTGAATTCTCATGAATTAAATGTTGAAAAACAAAAGATCCTTTATATAAAAAACGAAGAAGAAGAAAATTGTATCTAAATTTCCTCTACAGTATACCATTGGGATTTTGTAGCACTTTATTTTTTAGGTCGTCGCCCTTCTACGAGGTATGCCAATGAAATTGAGTATTCATATAAGGCTAAATATTACACTCAATAACTACGAAGAAGTGATCTCATACTATTAAGAACTCACATTAAAAATCATGCTCAAACAAACCTACATATATGCTCAAATAAATGCACACATACATTGCAACAAAAATAAATAAATACGCATAGCTTATTTTAAAAAAAAAAAGTCACATGAAAATCACATAAGAATCATAGAAAAAAATAATAATATAAAGATCACATAAGAACCCACAAGAATCATGCTTACATAAACCCATATATATGCTCAAATAAATTCACATATAAAAAAAATAAGAAAAACAAGAAAAATAAGAGGGCCGAGCCGGTCCTGTTATTGTCCAAGCCCAGCCCTCAAATTAGGGGGCCTGCAAAATTTTGTCCAAGCCTGGTCCTGGGGCTTTTCAAGAAAAGAAAAACAGGGGTCTGAAGATCAGCAGGCTGATGCAAAAATAGTGTGCTCGTAAACAACGTTTAAAATAGCAGAATAGGACTCAGACTTGGGCTCCAGACCGAATGGAGTCCGCTTGGAACTTGGAAGAAATTTGGGGCTTTCATGCATACAGTTGTGGGTTTTGAGGTGGGAATTAAGCTTTTGAAAGAAAAAGGAAGAAGATCAAGACTTGTCCAAGTCGAGTAGGATTTAACTCTGCTGAGTTTCCAAATCCTACTCTTGAAAATGATAGCAAGAGCGACAGTCGATTTCAATATGCTTGATGCGCTTATAGAAGATATTGTTCTGCGCAATTTGAAGAATAGTAGCACTATCAAAGCTTTATAGTGTCAGAGCAAGTAAAGAAAGCCATATCAACAAGCAACCAGTGAAGCCAAATAATTTAGAGCTCCAGCAAAAGAATGAAAACACAACTAATTGCTTATTCCTTTTCCAGGCGATGAGAGAGGAGTTAAGAAAGATATAAAACCTCTTAGTAAATCGTCACATGTCAATAGATCCTGCCCAATCAGAATTGAGTAGGCAGTAAGCTTGGAGAGAGCTATGACCGCAGAGAAGAAGGGCTTGAGTCTGTGTCTTGAAGATAAAAGAAAATGTTAAGAACAACAACACAATATATAAAATGTAGGTGCACAGACAAACTGACCAACCAGTTGAACAAGGAAGGAAATATCAGGCTGAGTGATAATCAAGTAGACAAGATTGCTATAACTTGCATATAACGAGTATGGTCAGAAAGGGAAGTGCCATCAGAAGGCGAGTGCATTTGATTAAGCTCAAGTGGTGTTAACAGGTTTGGAGTTAGTGATTCCGGTTATCCGAAGAATGTCTCTAAGATACTTCATTTGCGAAAGAAGATAGCCTAGAGGAAGTACGCAACTTCTATCCCCAAGAAGTGGAGCAGAGGACCAATGTCCTTCATATCAAATTGCAAGCTGAGAAAGGTCTTGAAAGGTCGCATGTCTTCTTGATCCTCACCTGTAATAAGCATCTCATTAATGTAGAGAAGAAACACACATCTACGAACAATAGAGAAGTAGAACAGTGTGGAGTTATGAAAACTCAGAGAATAACCAAAACTAAGAGTGGTGTTACTGAAGCACTCAAACCTAGCACGTGGAGCTTGTTCGAATCCATACAAAGCACGATGCAGTCAACAAACATAGTGTGTAGGATGAGAGAGTCCATGAGGTGGGATCATGTAGATCTCCAGTTAAAAGGCTATTTAAAAAAGCATTCTTGATATTCATTTGATATAAAGTCTGTGATGAGTAACAACAGAAATGGGAGTGCGAACAACTGTCACTTTACTCATGGGAGCAAAGGTTTCTTCATAGCAATATCATATTCTTGTTTATAGCATTTGCACCTAAGAAAACACCATTCAATACTTCCATCAGATTGGATCTTAATCCTATAAAGCATATGAAAACATGCTTACCGGCAAGAAGGCGAACAAGATCCCAGATATGAGTCTTTTGTAAAATCGCCAGTTCCTCATCCATAGTAGTTTGTTGCTGGGAAAATGATGATGCTTCTTTATAGGACTAAGGCTCAGTATGACAGAGGAGAGCTGCAAGGAACTGTTTATAGGCAATAAAGAAATGGTGAGAAACAATGAAACTATAATAATCAACAAGTTAGTGGTTATGGAGAGAGTATTTGCGAGCTATCTCATCAGTTGGGGGAGCGAGGGCAGACAATAAATTAGGAGGCACTATGGCTAGTTCACAAGCTCGCCGATAATAGATACAAAGTGGCAAGCATAAGGTGAAGAACAGGAGGGTTAGGAGATAGAGGCGTAGCAGGAAGATAATAGGAGATATATTACAGAAAAACAACATGGCGGGAGAGACGAAAACGATTGACTTTGGGATCAAAACAATGAAAGCTTTTATGTTCAATTCCATGACCAAGAAAGAAAAAATGGTGAGCTTAGGAGAGAGTCTGGAGCACTCATGAGGAGAAAGATGAACAAAGCATGTACATCCAAAAGGATGCATATTGTATAGTAGAGTAGTTTGGTATTTGATGGAAAAGAGTTTCAAAGGACGTTCGGCCAGACAAACTAGTGGATGGATGGTGGGCATAAGTAAGAAAGGTTTTGCCCCCGAAGGAGAGAGAGAGACCCTAAGAAGAATGAAGAAGAGTACAAACAATGTCCAAGAGATGACAGTTTTTTTCATTTAGCTACACTGTTTTATTCAGGGGTGTAAAGACATGAAAAATTGGGAATGGTTCCTTGATAAGAGAGGAAATTGTGAAATCAAGTGGAGAGATATTCTCCTCCAGAATCAGACTTGAAAGTTTCGTTCTTCCCCCATCTACCTGAACCCGAATTAGGGACTGAGGACCAAGTTGGCCTCCAGCGGAAACCTATCTCCATAGGTTTCTTTAGGTAAGATGGAATATATCTTTCAAACAAAGGGACAGCGTACTCCTCTAGAGCTCATCGAGCCCTTCGAGCAGTTCATCGAAACTATATAGACAAATGAAATATATACCCATGTATAACATGAATAATCATCTGTAAACAAAGTGTAATAAACAGAGTCTCGTTTGATGGATTGAGAGGCAGGTCCCCAAATATTACAATGCATTAAATAAAATGAAGCTTTAATATGAGTAGTACTTTTATTAAACAGTAAATCAATTGATTTAGATACACAACAACTTAAACAATCTCCTACAAAAAAAAAAAAAAAAAATTTAACGGTTTGATAAATGCTCAAAATTAAATGTCTCAAAATACCATAGAAAATTAATTGTTTAAGTACTAGAAAGATGTTCTAGTCTAGAATGCCAAAGACGAAAAGAAGATAGTTGATGAGTAGCTACAACAACAATAGTAAATGGGTGTGATAAATGAAGGAAATCAAGAAAGTACAGTTTGCTTGATTCATGCCAGGTCTAAATCTGCTTTCCAATTGATGGATCCAACACAGACGAATTTGATGAGGAGAAGATACTCACATAGCCATCTTGAGAAAATCGTCCACCAAAAAACATTTACAAATGAGTTTGGAACAAATAAAACAGATGATATAGAAAGTAAACTAGAGTTAATGGGGCCTATTTTGGTGACAAGTAGATGGGAGTCATCAGTAATGTAAATGAATCGTGGAGATAAACTCATAAAAGTGAATGAGTGTGAGCAAGGAGTGAATCGTCTGAGGTAATGTAACTAGCAGCACTGGAATCAAATATTCAAAGGACAACCGAGTACCTATGGGAGAAAAGGGGGCAATGGCTGGCAAAGTTGAGGATACAAAAACAGAAGATGACACTAAGCCAGATAAGAGCATCATCTGCTAGAGCTGCTCGGCAATAATGTACTGAATATGTGAGATGAGATCAGTCGAGGAAGAAGGATTTGTAGCTGTAGAGAGAATTGCATGCTGATCATGGCATCTGGTGGTGATGATGAAGAAGGATAGATTGCTGATGCTGATCACCTTTTTATTGGCAAGAAGGGCATACTACTTGTCCCTTTGGATGGATAGGACAGCCGCGCTTCCAATGTCCTCGTTGCTTATATTAGTTACAGAATGTCTGATGAACCACCTTTTTAGCAAGGACGACCCGGGACAGTAGGAGATGTAGATACAAGAAAATGATCGACATCTGCAGTCTTTCTGGTAGTGAAAGAGATCCGAGTTCTTTCTTCTGACAACAGTTCAAATAAATCTGCAGAAGTTAGATGAACCAGAAATAAGTTCTCTAGCTTGAACATCTATCCAGTTGACCAGTAGAGGAGATAAAACCCTAGCAAATGCACTCTAATTCTCTAATCAACCTTCCAGATTATCTTCATATATGAGTGGCGCAAGTCTCCTCCAAAATTGAAGCTAGTTTGATCAAAATCCAGTAAATCCAACGGTTGAGATCAAGTACACTACAGAGTACAGACCAAAAAACTGTCGAAACCGAAAAATGCCTAGAAACCCTTTCAAACAGAGTCTAAATGAGTTGAAATTTTAGACAGAGTCCTCTATAATGGGCGAGCAAGATGGGAAGAGATCAGGTGATTTCAGAATTTGTAGTGGGCCCCATAGATTCGCAGATTTCTATTTTCCTTGAGAACAAAATTGTGGAGGGTTTTGGAAACCCAAGGCCTATAAGACAGAAGAAAAACAAAGGCTATTGATCTCTCTTCAAAGTGGGTCTCACGACGTTCTATGGTCCCCATGATAGATGAAAGCAAATCAAGAGATAAAAGAAGAAGAAATAACTCAGAAATGTTAGACCACCACTCGAATAGAATCCAAGATCACTTGGATTACACATGATCAAGTGCTTTGTCTTTCATACCATGAAACAACTTAAAGAGAACAAGAGATTTATCTTCATAAATAGAATGAGGTTTGACTAACTAGAGTCTAAGAAAAATATGGTAACATGAGGAACTCTATCAAATAAGAATGTTAAGAGACTACGAAACAGCGACAGCCATATTTTACTTGTCTTCACACCATAGAATACAAATTACAAACACTCCAGGTGTTTTTCTTCAACTATTCTTTTGGCTTTTAAAGAACTTGGATTTACTTATTTAGTCAGTTATCAATCTCATTAGATAAGATTAACAGTGGTGTTGAGCCTGTAGCAAAACTATGTAGTCATCACTTACCTACCCAAATAACGAGACAAACAACAGCATCACCTCTGCAATCTTTAGTATCAGTTCACATACCAATTTAAAAAAAAAAAAGATCATGAGAAATGTCATCAGCAAATATACTGAATTAGATTTGTTGTCTTTAAAAAAAAAAGGTATTAGTAGTATTGAATTCTGCTTTCTCAGGAACAAGCAAACAGAAATGATATATCTTAACAAGCAGAGATGCAAAAAAAAAAAAAAAGACAATAATGAATGCATTGTTAATCTAGTCACAATCCCACAGTAATCATCAATTAAATTTACAATGCATATTTCCACGAAAACAAGAAAGAAAATAAGCCCACAGTAAAGCTTGAAAAGCAAGATTAGATAAAAGGGGAATTACAACAGCTATATAGTTGAAGGATTGGCAATCCAATTTGACTAGAAGTGGTTGTTATAGCTGGCTGGTTAGAGAATTTTTGAGGTTGGAATACAGGCCGTAGAGGGAATACTGTCTGAGGTTGGCCACCTCATACCACGAGTTTAGCACGTCATCATGCTTATCTGTTCCTGAGAAAGCAAGCTGTATTCCGAGGCTGCAGTCAACTGAGCCACCATGGCCTTTACAATTAGAGGTTCTGATAGCACAGTCCTGTTTGTCTAGGCAAACAAAAGACGATTTTCCAGAGCATGAAGCACACCCATCTCTCTTCCAATAAAAATTCTGGAGAGTACCCTTCTGAAATTCAAGTACCTGGATATACACATGCCATGAGGAAACATGATGAAATGAAAAGCGAAGCTAAGATTGTAATCATGCCCAAGTCAGACATCGGTCTCTTACCAGAGTAAAGCTTGTAATGGTGTAGGTACTGTTTGCAACGAAAGTAGGTGATGATCTTGCAGCATACTTGTGACCTGCGAATGCTACCATGTAGCCCCTTTGATCATCCTAGAATATAAAATCATTCAACTCATTACCTAATGATACATTTTATAATACAGACATTTAAAACTTTTCCAGGGGTGAGATAATTGCGAATTGGAGATATATTTCTTTTCCCTTTTCTTTTCTTTTCAAAGGATAACAATCTTTAAAAATTAAACCCATATTTCCTAAAACTGGATAGAAAACTCAAAGAAAAGAGCCTTATCTTTGTCAGTAACTCCTAGAAATAAGGTAGAGGGATGAATGAAGAATCTTGAGACAGGTGTAGCAATAACAGTAAAAGATGTTGATAAGACCTTTGGGCCAAGCTGTCAAACTATCATCTATGACATTTGTAGTATTAAAACAGTTTTCCATGAACATCTATGATGCAAGGTAGAGTGGATTTGAAAAAACCCAGGGATTTAGCGATCCAAGTATACAAAATCTAGCTGCCAATCAAGACCTTAATATAATAAAGAGACTAACATTTAATAAAAATTTTTATTTTTATAACGGTAAATTTTATTCAAAGAAAGAAGAAACAAAAAAAGGAACAATGAACGGGAATAAAAATAACACAAACAAAAGCTAAACATTTAATAAAACTTAAAAACTAAAATAAAACAAGGCAATCATTTCAAGTACAAATCACAAACTAAGCTGACTAAGATGTTTCAAACAAGGTCAAATATATTGTCCAATAGGTATCGTACTGGCCAACATTTATCAGTAATCGCCAAGATCGTTTTTTTTTTAATGGTAAAAAAATCGCCAAGATCATTAAGAATGATTTTAGACATATCAGCCAACAACCAATTATCATCCATTCCAAAAGAAATTATTGGCCAAACCAATAATTTGTTGATATGGCCAATAATTAGTTTTTTGTTTTTTTGCAATTTTCTTTAGAAATGTTTTTCATTTGAACATGTTGTACCTAAATATATAGAGCCTACGCATGCGCATGTGTATAGACAACTCCAATCTATGTGACTTTAGCTCCTAATAAACAACTCAAATCTATGTGACTTTAGCTCCTAATAACTGTATTTGCCTGCTTTTCAGCTAGCAGCTTAAATTGTTAGGCATGTGACGCATGTCCATATCACATGATAGGATACTGGTACTGGTATTGAATATTGCACAAATATCTGACATCTATTTGTATAAAATTTTAGCTAATAGATTGAATAATATAAATGAAAGTAGTTTAAATTCCATAGTCAGTTTTTTATAACAGTCTTGCATGGCATCTGGGGTCCAATACATATCTATGTATTACTCTAAAATGCAACTTGGATTAGGACACCTTATTTTATTTTCTCATGCCACTGGAATAGTGCATAACCTTTCATGATGTAACCGTACCAACTCATAGGACTATTCTCTTAGTTTATGATCACTAACGCTAACATCTAAATTGTTTAGGTAAAAATTTACATCGTGAAATTTGTCTAGCACTTCCTCCATAGTTTGATCAAATCGCTCTTTCAGCTTCATCTTTAAGATATATATATATATATTGGGGTCTACCAACATACTTCTCATCATCAGATTTATTCCCATCAAGACCCTCAACAGCCTGGGCAGCATCATCCGCATTCTCAAAGCTGACAAATCCAAAACACTTCGACTTCTCATCTCCATCCCTCATTGCTAAAATGCTAATAATTGTTTCGTAACAGCCAAAAAAATTCTTCAGATCATTCTCAGTTGTTGGCTTTGAGAAATTCTTGACAGACATTAAATTTTGTCTTGTTTGCGGCAATCTCTCTTTCAGTTTACGAAGGACAGTTCCAACATGACCATTAAAAGAAGGAAGGTTTAAGTTAAACTTTTTCATCATTTACCAGCACGCCATTCTGCTTTCTATCCCATTCTGGCTGCCTCCTCTTGATCAAACTGGACAAACCCATAGCCTTTTAACTAGCCAGATGCATAAGCGGTAATCTTTCAAGATGGATTGTCACTAGATAGAGGACGTATCATGAAGTTCTGGAGAGATAACAGGGCCTCAAGCCCAATATATAGAGAGAGTACTGGGCCTCGGGGCCAATGGGATTTATAAGATACTTTATTAGTAGGACGTACCTTTTATCACAAAATTAGGGTAGCAAAAGTGAAGAAAGCATTAGCAAGAATAAAGACAAAGCTACGAGGCCCGATGACATTCCAATAGAGGCTTGGAAATGCCCAGCAGAAATTGAATGGGTTTGGGTAATTATACTTTCAATAAGATGTTAAGGACAAAGAAAATGTCAGATGAATGGAGAAGAAGCGTTGTGATGCCTATATACAAGAACAAAAAAGATATACAATGTTGCAACAATAATTGTTGGAATTAAACTAATGACTTAATGAGTCATACTATGAAACTAGGGAGATAACAAAGGAGGAAAGACTAAAACAAAAGACTAAGAGATTTGAAAATCAATTTGATTCCATTCTATGGAGGTTAACTTATCTTCTCACTTAGATATAGACAATTAATGGAAAAATACTAAGACGGGAGAAAAAATAAAATCTTCATATGATCTTTATTGATCTAGAGAGAGCCTATGACAGAGCACTTAGAGATTTAATTTTGTGGGTTGATAAAAGGTGTGGCCGAAGAGATTATATTGACACCGTTAAAAATATATATGAGGGAGTGGTAACGAGTATGAGAACTACCTGTTGAGAAACATGTGAGTTTTCAGTGAACATAGTTTTGCATCAGGATTTAAGAGACAACTCTAAGCCCTTATCCTTTTGCATTGATTATGATTGAGTTTATTGCTCATATTCAGGAAGAGGTATCTTGGTGTATGTTGTTTGCATGTGACAAAGTGTTGGTGGATGAATCGAGAATTAGCGTCAATACAAAACTTGAGAGATGACCAAAGGCTTGTAAAATAAAGTTGTACAAAAACAAAATATATGAATAGCAACTTCAGTGGGATGTGCAAAGAAATGCAATGCTTGTAAGAATTGAAGCTCAAGAGATAACACACGGAGATTCATTTTGATACCTTGGCTCTACAATTACAAAGGATGGAGAGACCTAGACTTTGATGACAACGACGACGATGGTGATGTTGTCGAACATAAGATAAAAGTTGGATGGTTGATTTGGAGACTTGCTTGTGGAGTACTTTGTGATCAAAGAATACCAACAAGATCGAACAGACAATCTTACAAGACAACGATTAGACTAGCTATAACAATTTTGGCCATTTAGGAAACGATACATTTAAAAAATAAATGTAACAGATGTGAGAACGTTAAGATGGATGTGTGGTAAAACTAGAAAATATAATAAAAAATGAGCGCATTTGGGAGTTTAAGAGTAGCATCAATAGGTGAAAAATCATGAGAGACTTATTTAAGTGGTTATTTCATGTCGAATGCAAGCTAGTAATGATGCCAGTGAGGAAAAGTTCTTTATTTTTTATCAAGTTGATGGTCCCTTGAGGAAACGGAGTAGGATGAAGAAGACATAAATGGAAGTAGTAAGGATAGATTTTAAGAAGTGCAACTATCTGAGGATTTGGCCTTAGAATCACTAGAATGGAGAATCGGAATTCATGAAGCCGACCCCAACATAGTCGGGAAAGGTTTGATGATGATACAAATGGATCCAAACTAGACCCAATTGTTGCCATCCTTGTTGATTAATAATAGGCTAGGTTGAAACCTTAGGTTGGGTCTGTACTCTGTACATAATACCATAGGTTGCCACTCCACTAGACCAGTCCCCTTGCCATCCATAGTTCTCAAGATATACAAGAAACATGTGATTCTCATGAAGCAAAAGTTAGGCTTATTGATACAGAGAGCTTTTATGTGGAAAAGGTTGCAGATTTATTCATCGGCAGATACAACAATGAAACAGGGATATATTTGCTCATGCTATGGAATCAAACACCAAAAGCAAAAGGGTCAAAGGAACAACTAACTTTTGCTAGCTGATCAAACACGTATATTTCCGTCTAGAAAAATGTGATTAAGATTAAGAGAGTAGACACCTCAACACCAAATGGCTAGTTTCTATTATCCAATCTGAAATATGCAAAGAAAAGGAAAATTCAAATGACTTTTGTATACTGGAACGCAAGACACCTTTTACAATAGCAAATTGAACCAAAGTGTTGCCAACTCTTGACAAACAACGAGAAGACCTCAGTTTCACTGTAGTCACTACAATTGTCAAAAATTGATTTATAAGAACATACCTCTCCTAATCCCTATTGATACTGCTCACAATCACAATAACCCTGCTAGAACCCCTGTAACACCCCGACCTTAATTAATCTTGGTTATTGCTAATTAATAGTATTTTAGTGAAATTAATTGTGTCTGATTAGCAAATTAAGTTATTTTAATCTTAGTTAGTCTTAGTGAGTCTATTGGGTTAGGTTTTGGGTCATAGATAGGTAGTTTGAGTTGATTTGACTCGATTAGGTAGAGCAAGGAACTTTTTCGTAATTTTAGGTTTTATGATTTTTCGTCATATGCATATCATATTGGTGTCATCGCGTACATCTTGAAGAGTACATCATTTTTTGTATTGAACTCCACTTCAGTTGACCCCAAATTAATCAAGTTGATCATCACTTGACTTTAATTGAAACTACGAGATAGAGGCCGGACTTCCATATAAATAGAGAAAATTCTCTCTTAAAACAACCCAAAACCTTCTCAATCGACCATTTCATTTGGTTTGCATGAGAGAGAGAGCGCTCTACTTCTTCCGCACTTCTTCTCCTTTCTTCTTCTCCAATTATCAAGGGAAAGGCCTGCGTGTTAATTTGAAGAGAGGATTTCACTTCTCCATCATCTTCTTCATCTCCACCAAGCTTGTTTTTGCAAGACTCACTCACTACAAGTCTTCATTGCTACTATAGGTAAGATCTTAAACCTCATTCATGAATTAGCTTGCAATTTGAGTCAAAGAGACTCACCTCCATACCATGCATGCATTCTCATCATTGATTTGGCATGATTTCTTATATAGGGTTTGAAATTGGGGGGGTTTTGCTTGAATTGGGCCAAGAGAGGGAAAATGGGTTTCAAAAGCATCCAATCAAATTTAAGCATAAGAAAATTAATTCTTTCACGTTGTTTAATTCTTGACTAAACAAAGAGATTCTATGGTATTGTCCAATTTAGCCTCAAATTATGAGTTTGATTTTATATATGGAATGGGTTGACGGATTATGGAAATGGAAATGAATGGATGGAATGGGTTGTGGAGAGCATGTAGGCTCAATTTTATGCAGGTTATGGATTTTGGAAAGCCTCCGACCTAACTTTCGGTTCGGTTATCTGGATGCAGGAAAAATACAAAAAACTGATTTTGGTTAACCGAGACCCCATCGAAGCCTGACCAAACTACTTTGGTCAGAAGAACAGAATGGGCTTTTTCCTGCAGACTGACTTCGGTTAGCTATCAGTGAACCGAAAAGACTAGTCTCGGTTAACCGACAGCTAACCGAGAGGTGACCGACAACGTTGTACCAAAGGAATTTAGGATGTTTGGAGACCTTGTAGGGCCATATAATTGCACCTTGAACCATTTCACATGCCTAATAGAAATTATAACCACATGAGGGGTCTTTGGGGCTAAGATCATCTCACGTGCATTATTCGACTAGTCTAGCACTTCACCATGGGTGTTGGTTTAGGGAAATTCGATGTACTTTGCAAATACAACGTGACACCAAAATAACGATAACCGTACATCGAAACACGTAGAACTACATCGTAATGGACAACGAGAGACAGCGGGTAACTAGATTAGGATTGGATAGTAAAGTATCTCGATTCTGTCAATCAACTTGCATTGCATATTGAACCACTAATGTTGACCTCAACCTTTTAACATAATTGTTTATTGCATTGAATCATATTTCTACTTGATTTGTGGACGTGAATAGTATTTCCTTTTTATCTTTATAAAAGTCTACGATAACTTGATTTGCTAGTTGAACTGAGTAAGTTTTGATTTGAATCGAATTGTTAAGTAAAGATTAGAAATTACTTGAATTGCATTTCTGAAGTTCTTATATTTGATTCAAATAGTCCGTCACTACTTAGCGTCGACCTTATGATACTCGACGGGGTTAAGTTTGGTTTAGTTATTTGACACAACTGCAGTAGGTAATTGGAGCTTCGGAACTAAAGTCGGATAGCTAGTTGTACCTTTGGCCGGGTCACTGGTGACATCCCAACACGAGTTTCCCTCTAATTTGAGAGGATAGAGCCGAAGTAGTAGTCAACTAGTAATGTAAAGTTTCTCAAATTTTGATTCGTAAAGCATGTTTAATTCTAAATGCACAATTTGCTTAGTTAGCTATTATTTGACCTCTTTTAATCAATTGTCGGGAACTCTAAATTGATACAGCATGTGTTAACTATTAATTGCTTATACTTTGTTGAATCGTCATATTCATAATGCTATCCTTGGTGTCACAAACACAGATGTTGTTCCCGCCCCTGAGGAGACCCTAGTGGTTCCTCCAAGACTAAAGGAGTGGACTACGGAGGACGTCATCTAGTCCTCGTTTTTCGTAGAGTGTCTCATGGGTTTTGTTTTGAGTTATTTTGGGAAGTTTATATCATGCCATCTTGCACCATTTATTGTTATGAATGTAACGATGGTATTTGCATGGAACATTTTGGGAACTATATATACTTTTGTCTAGTTCATGTAGGGTGGGTTATTGTGATCCCGTCTTAATAGTAAAAGGAAATATAGTTTGTGTATATATTGAAACTTTAATGGACTATTCATATTGTGATACCAATTGTTTTAGAATATTATACATGCTTCCGCTCTAAATGTACATTGACGGGTGTCATTGGTGAATCCTCACACACGGAAAGTAATCTTTATCCCTAGTGGATTCCGTCTCGACTCTTGTCGGGCGCGAATTTCATGGGAGTACGCATGTCACATCTCGGGGATTACCTTAATCGAGGGGATCTTGAGACCGGGATGTGACAACCCCTCAACTCACTCACATCAAAATTAAGAATCCAATGTCCTCTAGGATGTGGAAACTAGCAGTTGATATGATCATTCGCTTAATAGTGGGATGGTACAACTACCCCCACATCACCATAAACTGGAAGTAGAAAAACAATAAAACCTTATGCATTAAGGCCCGATTTCATCACCATGGGACAAAGTTTGTTAACCAGATTGCCACAATATCATAGGGCAATCCATGCAATGTTTTTTCCTATGTCCCTAGCAACTAGTACTATCATTGAAGACCCGTTGAGAGCATAGAGGAGCCTTGGGAACTAAGGCAGACTATCTAGTGCTAAGCATACATTAAGAGAGATTAATTAAAAAGAAAATCCTCCCATAGTGTTAGTGTCCAAAGCGCATGTTCTCTGGAGCTTTCACTGTCATAATTAGTTCGTTTCTCTTTTCCTCATTAAACAAAGTCCCCGCATTATCAATGGAGAAAAACATCAATGTTAAGGATTTTCATCACAAAAGATTATCAAAAGAATCTGCCATTCTTAGACTCAATTCGCATTTATTTCAAGAGTTGTACGATTTGATACTGACAATAGTTCAATGATGATGATTCACTTCTTCCTCATCTTGAACGACTGCCAAAACATTTCGAAATTGTAAGGCAAGGAATCGGCAGTAGTGTAAAGTAAACTTGAATAGACAGGTAACGAGCTCAGCTGGTTGAGACATGCGTGTTTGAGTGGGAGTGCGTGTGTTCAAGTCTCTAATGTAGCAAAGAAAAAAAAAGCTAAAAGTGGGAAACAACCCATTTTGAGAGAAAACTAGAACTCTATTGCTAATCCTAGAATATGGATAAGGCTAAGATAATCATGATGATGATGATGATGATGATGAAACTGTAAGATGGGGTGTTGGCAATACCAATGAACACTCACACAAGGTAAAAACCAATATGAATTTAGGCTGAAGAAGAAAAACTTTTCTATGCAGGGTTGATGGTTTGGGAAGGAAAAGGGATAGGCCAAAAAGGACATTAATGGAAGTACTAAGATGGATCTGAAGTAGCGCAATCTATACAATTATTTGACTCATGATAGATTGGAATGGAGAAACATAATTCATTTGGCGGACGGCAACATAATTGGGACAATGCTTTGATTATGATGAAGAATTTAATTTTACAAGAAATATCCAATATCCATGCCAAATGGCAATCACCAAATCAACAGTTACATAAAAGAACAAAATCAACAAAATCCTGGGTGCACATCTAATCAACAATAATGTTTCGATAAAACCTATAAAAAAAAACCTACCAAATCTTCTTTAACATTTTGGACAAAGCCATCCGGGGAGAAAAATGTTCGTGTTTTTCTTCTTTCTTTCTATGTGAAACCGAACCATTAACATCAAAATTGAGAAGACTAACAGCAATCCAATATACTTTCACCCATCAAAACAAAAACCCAAACAAACAGAATCAAAAGCACCAACCAAAGAAGATAACAAATTCATGAAATCTCCATCCAAACCCAGTCGACCCCAATTCACAAAATGGGTCATTGGGATACCGCAATTGAATAATAAAACCCTATAAAATCAATGTCCATACCGGAAAGGAGGAGGAGGAGGCGTTGATGGTGAGGAGAGAGATCTCGTCGACTTTGGGGCGGAAGAGAGAGAGCTGGGGATTGTTGGGGGCTGTGGAGAGGGAGAGGCGACGATCGCAGGGAGAGAGCGCGGTATCGTTGAAGAAGAACGATTCCTTGGTCGAGAATGCGATTCCGAACGTGAATCCATCTTGTTTCCGAATCTTCGTGTCCGCGCACGGATCGTAAACGTTGTTGGTGTTCTCCGCTCCTGTAACGATCGTCACCACCATCATCATCATCAGTATCAAGAAGAACATCTTGGACATCAATGCGAATACCAATGCCATTGATGGAATTTCTTATCCTTCTTCTTCTTCTTCCTTCTTTGATGGAAAAGATGTCAGTTGCAGAAAAACGGGAACGGGGGAAGAAGATGGGAGAAGCGAGAAGGGCTCGAATCTTTCCGCATTCTTAGGGAATAAAAACTGAAAGAATGTGTTTGGGTGTAATGAAATGACCATCTTATAAAAAAACAATCTTCTTACGGAAATCGAAGCCGTGAGAACGTAAAATGAGGAACGATTCAAATTCGTTTCTCCGCAAGAGAAGGACGGGCCGCGCACGTTCCAAAAGCTCCCCTCTCTTCCAATTGTACAACGAAAGAAAGAAAGAGAAATATTGTAACCGTTTACCGACCCCCACTCTCACCGCACACGCAACCACAGTATAATAGAGTTGTTTGGCAGTGGGAAACTGTGGGGTTTAATTATGGACGGGTAGGGTTGCATATGGGACGGTTTCATCATGATCGGAATCATAGTGAACCAAAGTGGATTTGGACCTGGACCTATTTTTAAATAATAATTCTGGTTTCGAATCCGGTTTTGACTCGAAACTTGTTTAGTTGATTTCAAACTTGGTTCCGATAGAAAAATTCGGATCCAGATCCACTTAGAGGACTAAAATATAGTTCTAAAATCGATTTTAATTTATCTTTATTCTCCATTTTTCTTACAATAAGCATATCATTCAGCTTATAACAATGCATTGAGTCTACTATATCTAATATTATACATAAAAATATAAAAAAAAGTTGATTTTGAGGTTTATTTTGCAATAATATATGAACATTTTCATATATGGACGGGTAGGGTTGCATATGGGACGGTTTCATCCGGATCGGAATCATAGTGGATTTGGATCCGGACTTATTTTTAAATAAAGATTCCGGTTTCGAATCCGGTTTTGACTCGAAACTTGTTTAGTTGGTTTCAAACTTGGTTCCGATAGAAAAATCCGGATCCGAATCCACTTAGATGACTGAAATATAGTTTTAAAATGAAAATCGATTTTAATTTATCTTTATTCTCGATTTTTCTTACAATAAGCATATCATTCAACTTATAACAATGCATTGAGTCTACTACCTCTAATATTATACATAAAAATATAAAAAAAGTTGATTTTGAGGTTTATTTTGCAATATCAAATGCTTATATGATGGGTCTATGGGTCGGAACCTATATGGACCCGGACCCGTTTATCAATCGGAACCTAAATTAGGTTTCGGACTCGGACTTGTTCATGAATCGGAACCTAAAATAGGTTTCAGACCCGGTTTTTTACGGGTCGGAACTTTCGGGTAATCGAAGAATTGAATACCCGTTTGCAACCCTATATACATGCATGTAGTATGTAGGAATGGGTTTCAAAATCTAATTATCTTCAATGTTGATGGGTCGATTCCAATTTATACTGATCCACAAAAATTGTCTTGGACGAGTAATCAATTCAAAGGGCGTATAATAATAATCAATAAAAAAATGGGGCAAAACACTTATACGGCTATTTATCCTTGTTAATTAGGAATGGACCATCCATGGGTAGATGATCAATAATACTAGTCTGAATCTGTACTGTAACACTTTCTAATTGTTGCAGAAACATGCTACAGAGATTTTCAAAAAATAAGTAAATAAATAAATAAAATGCTGCAAAGATTAAGAGGGTATACAATTTTCTTAAAGAATTATTCTTTTGAAGTGTATGCACTATATTGGCATAAATTGCATTAGTCTTTTTCGTTTAGAAAGAATCTCATACCTATTTTGGTTAGAAGTTATCCATGCTTTTTAACTTGATGGATTAACTTTCAATGCCTAGGTTCATCTCAGTTATTATGAGACATTTTTCATGGGTTACTACTGGAGGTGCAGAAAAATGATGACCCACAATAATCGGGGTGCCTTATAGGACTTGTCCAAATGAAGAAGATAACCCGCTGCCTGAAAGCCTGAAAGGAAAGAGCAAACGGTCAGAGGACCCTGGCCTGGGCGGCGCAAGGCTTTCCGATGCCTAAGTCAGTGAATGAACTGGAACAAAGGAAGGAGAGGAAGAAGAGAGGCAGAGTAACGACTCTCTGGGTTGGATTGTGCGTACCTTGCATGTGAAATGAAGCTCTATTTATAGACGATTTGGATGATATTTTGGATGATATCTTGGTGTGGGTCCCATGACTTGACAGGGAAGTCATCATCAGCCCACAAAGTAATTAATGCGATCCAATCCAGCCCGCTTTGCATTTAATGCCAGTCGGATCGGCCCATATCGCATTAAATGCGTGTCACGTTGGGCCAGATTGTGTGGGACGCCTTTGGCGGTAGGGGTACCATCGGATCTACCCTCGGGCCTTGCCCTGATTTGGCCTTAGCCGCTGGATGCCGCCCTGTCAGGGATCTGGCGAAGATTGTGGACGACCGGATGTCAAATCTGTCTTACCGGCTCGCGCCCCTATTCCTCCACGTGTCCGATGACGTGGGAGGCGAAGGGCGCGAGTGGAGATTCTCTTCTTGCTTTGGCTTTCGTTCCGGCACCTTCGGCCGAGGCGGAGTTTTCAAGCGAGGCGGGCACCTGGGGTAGCCGAGCTCGGCGCTAGCGGTCTGGCCCAGCCTGACTTCGGCGGGGGCCCCTGTCCTTGTAGCCGAGGTGAGTCTGGTGCCACGTAGGTGACACGTGGATGGTACGTGAGAATGCTTAATCCCATTTGATGACTATGATTAGTGTAATCCTGGAGCTTTGGAAATCTCCCCACACAATTGCCCCTAGCTTTTGACCTCTTAAGCATCCCTAGCCTTTAGTGGTCAGAAGCTAGAGAACCTGTCCGGAGATGCGGCGATCATTGCCTGGTGTCGCTTCAACTTTTCTGAGGCAATAAATGCTTTGTCCCGTCCGTCCTGGGAAGCGAACCGACGGCTACACGTGTAGCCTCTTTACAGATTGCGCTGTCTCATTGATGGAACAGGCGCGGATTGCGAAATCTGTCTCTTCGAATTCTAAAGTGGCGCCCAAAGAGGGTTCCCTTTCTATAAATAGGGCTATCTCCTTTCTTTCTTCTTTATGATTTCCTTTGCCCCTGCCTTTGATTTCTGCTCTGTTCTCCGAGATTTCTCTGGTGAGGACGACCGTAGGACGCGCCCGGATCTGTTCTTGACTTGCCTTTTCGTTTATGTAAGTAACTTCGTGCCCCTGTCTGGTTTTTAGGGTTTATCCACCTTTAGGGTTCCTTTCCGCTATCTTCTTCTTTTAGACATGGGTACCCCTAGGTTTCGGTTAGATACAGATGAGGACATGGCTAGGTTTAGGGCCACCTACAACATCCCAGAGGGAGGTCGCCTCAGGCCGGCGGATCCCATCGACCAGGCCACGCGCGGCTGGTCCTGCGGCTGGATGCCGTTCCCTCTGATCTCCGTGATCGAAGGCGGGGTCAGATTTCCCCTGCACCCCCTCCTTAGGGCCTGCCTTAGCATGTGGTCGATTACCCCGTGCCAGCTAATGCCCAATGGCTTCAAAGTCATCATGGGCACGGCGAAACTGAATGAGATTTTGGGGACCAACCCGGGTGTCCATGACATCGAGGACGTATATGACATTTGCAAGGCTGGGGGAGACAATTACTACCTCCGGGTGAAGCAGCGCCGAATAGGCTTCGTCCTGGCCCTGGAGGATTCCAGTAAGAATGTCGAGGAAGACCTCTTCTATGTGTCTGGGGACTGAAAATTCGGCGCTAGCGAGGATAGGAGACTGATGGTCCCTTGCCATCTCGGGGCCGTCCCAAGTAATTACTGCTTCTTTTCTCTGATTGTTTTGCTCAAGCTTTATGTTGCCGAGCTAAGACTCTTTCTTGTTTGTGGCGCAGAATTGCACGCGAGGCGGCGCCGAGCTGTGAGTGAAGGCTGGAGGAAGAACATCGACGACCACAAGAAGGTCGAGAGATACAAAGGGCACGATACCAGATCTGCCTGGAAGCTGCTAGGGTATACGCCGAGGTACCGCGGCCACTACAGGAGAATTGGAGCAGTTCCGAGGGACGAGCCGTCCCTTGACCATCCTCCCGTCACCTTGGCGGTGCCTGCCGGGGTCCCTTTAGTCGACCCTGCTGCGATTCGAGCCGCGTCTGGTGCTGAGGCATCTATTTCTTTTAGCTCGGAGTCGCCGAACCTGAGGGAGGTAGTTGACGCCTACTCGTCCGACCAAGAGGAAGGGATGGAAGGAGGATCAAGAGTGCCCGGCACCAAAGATCTGGCGGCCAAGTTTAGGCAGAGATCTTCATCTTGTGCGACGCCCTCGTCCGCCAGCACCCGCATGGCTTCGGGTTCGGGGGGTGCTGGCGCCACTTCTGCCCCTGTCCCTACACCTAGCGAGGGAGCGCAGGCGACGCTCGCCGGATCGCCCGAGGGAGGGGTCCCCACCCAAGAAGAAGTCCAAGGCGGGCGAGAAGGACTTGGGGGCTGAACAGCCTCCGAAGGGAAAGACCCCTTGCGCGAGCTCCTGGAGGCAAGGCCCCAGCCGAGAAAAGCGCGACGGCTAGCAAGTCGACTAGCGGGGTGGCCCGTGAGCTGACTATCTCGGTAGGGCAAGGGTCCGGATCGGCCTCCGGACCTCGAACTGCCCCAGCGGTATGGAGACCCAGGATGGAGACGCAGCCCGGGAAGCCCTTAAACGTCGAGGACCAGTTGATGGGGAACACCGACGTTATCGGAGCCATCGCAAAAGCATGCGCCTTGCCGCGTGACATGGAAGTGCACGCACGGTACGATAATGAGAGTCTGATGGTCTCGGCAATTCAGGCTAACCTTTTGGTAAGTATTTTCAACGCCTTTCTCCAAGTGCTTTAATTCGGCTGCCGTTATCTGACTTACTCTTTCCTTCTGCAGAACGTACAGAGGCTCCTGGCAGTGATGGAAATGAGTGACAGGAACGTTGCCAAGGTCACCCAACTGGAGTCGGAGAGGGAGAGGTTGAAGAAAGAGCTGGAAGAGCTGAGGAAGAGCAGTGCCGAGGCGACCGCTCAGCTGGAGGTAACTCTGGTCAGTGTTACTGACCTCACGTCGCAGACTCACCAACTAAAGGGTGATATCTGGACGAAGACCAAGAGGATTGTCGAGCTGGAGTCGGAATTGGCTAGATCGAGGTCCGAATCGGCGGCTGAGGCGACGAGGCTGCGCGGTGAAGTGCTGGCCGGGCGCGCCGAAATCGAGAAGCTGAAGTCAGGGAACGCTGAGCTGAAGAAGGAGAAGGCTTCCCTGCTGTCCGAGGTGCAATCCTCTTTCCAGAGGGGGGTGGACCAGGCCACCGAAGAATACGAGAAGCAAGTGGAGGAAATTACCTCCATTTTGTTTGAGGAATGGTGCTTGGCCACACTGAGGCGTGCTGGGGTTCCCGAAGACCACCCGGTCTATCGGAACCTGTCGAAATACTCGGACCCGGTCCCTGAGCCGAGCTCTGCTCCTCTGGGCGAGAGGGCCCCAGTCGAAGCCCCTACAGCTGACCTTGCCTCGGATGTCGCTCCGACTGCCCCGCCTGCCTGCGATGCCCCGGTTGCGCCTCAAGGCGAAGCTTCTTCCGCCCCTGCTGCTGGTGACGCACTAGACAAAGCCGCGGTCGTAGCCGAGACCGCTGGTTCGTCTGAGTCGGTGATCATTCTGGTGGAGTCGGCGAAGCCGCAGTAGTTGCGCTTTGCTCTTTGTAACTTTTTCTTTTCTATCTTTATTATGCGACTTTGAACCCTGTAATACCTTAGGGCTTTAATGAAAAACAGAGCTTCTTTACTTGTGCATTCTCTCTCCTTCTCTTTCTCTTGAATTTGGCTGAATACCTTTTTCGTGATGTGAGTTGCGAATTTTGAGTTAGAGAGAATATCGAACGATCTTCATAGCTGTCTGTTCCGATTCTCCGTATTCTGGAGACCATAAATAGCAGTAAGTGTGGCGGTACGACCAATGAGGAAAACGAGCGAACGGCTCCACGTGGTGTCATCGGAACCGCTGGTCAGGGCACAAGAAGACGTGCTCCTTACCTAAGGCGTGGGAGACTTTGCCTCATAATTTCCCTTGAAGATCGGGCCCTTCTCCTTCCTATAAATAGGAGTGGTAGGCTCGCCATGGGAGGAAAAAGAACTAGGATAGTATAATCCACATAGACATAGGAGCCTGTCTTTCTCTGTTAACTGACTCAGTAGCCATGTCTGGTAGATCATTAGGAATATTCGACCCGGGGGGAACCCTTGCGCCAGAAGACGGCTTTCTCGAAGGGGGAAAGTCTGTCGTAGTCTGCGCGCTCTCTGAAGACGATCCTCGTGGACTACGCGCTCTCTGAACGCGGGTCCACGGCCAACCCTCCCTGGTCTGGCTGCATAGGAATCTTTGTAGCTGTGGGTTGGTGGCGCCTTCTGCGTTTGGAGGTCTTGTTTTCGTCTCACAGGGCCTTGCGTGGAAACATGCTTCTTGTGGGATATCAAGACCTCTGAGCGGCGGGCAGGATTGAGACACCGCTAGGGCCGAGGGGGCTCTTGTTTGCAAACTTTGGTCTGACCAACCAAAGCGTATTGTAGAGCTCACCGAGATTCAGAGTCCCCCAAAGCCTCCAAACAGTGGACCGGCGAGGACCGGAGTCTCCAAGCCTGCAATCCAGAGGGCGTTGAAGAGCTCAGGGCGCTGGAGACTGGACTGAAGAGTCGGTGAAGATCAGGGCCTTCCAGCCTTCGTTTCTTTTTCTGTTTTCAGAGGACTGCGAGCCTCCTTGCTGTATTTTATTTTTCTCTTCTGCAACCCTTGTAATGAATTGATTACAATGAATAAAAGGAACAGTTTTTGTGATCATACAATTTGTGTATAATACTTCCCTTTTTGCCTTCTTGATCGTACAATTGTGATATTTGTATTTCTGTGCTGCTTTTTTGCACTTTAGTGCCTGCACTGCTCTTTTTCTTTTGAAAACTATCTTTGGTCGAAACGAACCAGCATTGGCCGAGATGAACTATCTTGTGCCGAGATGAACCCAGAAATGGACCATTATTGGCCGAGATGAACTGTCTTGACGATCTCGGCTGTGCGAGCCTGAGCTCGGGAACGATCTCGAGGGATGTATGAATCCGGAGCCTTTTCCAGGGTCAAGGACCCAAACTTTTAGGAGATGGCTGAGTGTATGAACTCGAAGCCTTTTCCAGGGTCAAGGACCCGAACTTTAGGGAACGACTGAGTGTGTGAACTCGAAGCCTTTTCCAGGGTCAAGGACTCGAACTTTAGGAAACGACTGAGTGTGTGAACTCGGAGCCTTTTCCAGGGTTAAGGACCCGAACTTTAGGAAACGACTGAGTGTATGAACTCGGAGCCTTTTCCAGGGTCAAGGACCCAAACTTTAGGAGACGACTGAGTGTATGAACTCGAAGCCTTGTCCAGGGTCAAGGACCCAAACTTTAGGAGACGGCTGAGTGTATGAACCCGAAGCCTTCTCCAGGGTCAAGGACCCAAACTTTAGGAGACGGCTGAGTGTATGAACTCGAAGCCTTCTCCAGGGTCAATGACCCAAACTTTAGGAGACGGCTGAGTGTATGAACTCGAAGCCTTCTCCAGAGTCAAGGACCCAAAGCTGCCGAACTCTAAATAAGGAGAGATGACACAGATCGATGGCAAAAACTGCTTTCATTGATTCTGAGGTTCATGTTACATCTTTAGAAATAGAATTTCTTCAAGTGGGATGCATTCCATGGTCTCGGCAACGGCTTGCCTTCTAAGTCTTCGAGTTTGTAAGAGGATCGTCCTGCCAGCAAGACTACCTTGAATGGGCCATGCCAGTTCGGGGCCAGTTTTCCTTCATTTGGATCTTTGTCAGCTGGCAGGGTCTTCTTCAGGACCAGCTCTCCAACGGAGAAACTTCTTTCTCTGACTGTTTTATTGTAGCCTCTGGCTAGCCGCTGCTGATAGTCAGTCAGCCGTAGGGCCGCTGCTTCTCGACGCTCGTCTGCTAGTCCAACTCCATTGCCAAGTTTGTGTCGTTTCGGCCCTGGTTGACCAATTCTGTCCTCAGAGTGGGGAGACCAATTTCCAGGGGAATGACCGCCTCCATCCCATAGGCCAGAGAGAAAGGTGTCGCCGAGGTGGATCGCCTTGGAGTTGTTCTGTACGCCCACAGCACGCTGGGAAGCTCCTCCACCCATCTCCCCTTTGCCTTGTCTAACCGCTTCTTGAGGCCGTTCGGGATTATCTTGTTAGAAATTTCAGCCTGGCCATTGCTTTGTGGATACGCTGGAGTGGAGTAATGGTTTCTGATGCCATGCTCTTGGCAGAAGTCCTTGAAGGATTTGGAATCGAACTGAGTTCCGTTGTCCGAAATCAGGGTCCTGGGGATGCCGAACGTCGTTATGATGTTCTTCTATACGAAGTTTCTGGAATCCCTATCCGTGATGGTGGACAGCGGCTCAGCTTCAATCCACTTCGTGAAGTAATCCGTCGCAACGATCAGCCACCTCTTGTTCCCCGGAGCTCGGTGAAGAGGTCCTACAATGTCTAGCCCCCATTGAGCGAAGGGCCATGGACTACAGAGAGGACTCAAGTCTTGCGCTGGCTGATGAAGAGAGTGAGAGAACTTCTGGCACTTCTCGCATTTCCTGGCGTACACTTGTGCATCCTTCTGCATGTAGGGCCACCATTAACCTTGGCTTATTGCCCTATAGGCCAGTGATCGGCCCCCAATGTGGCTGCCACAGATTCCTTCGTGGATCTCATACAGGAAGTTGTCCACCTTGCTGGGGTGGACGCATTGGAGGTATGGACCCGTGAAGGATTTTCTGTAGAGTTTGCCTTCGGGAGATAACCAGAATCGAGCTGCCTTGAGTCTGATTTGATGGGCTTCAGTATTGTCCTCGAGGAGCTGGTCGTCCTTCAAGTAGGAGATGATCGGATCCATCCAGCTCGGGCCGAGGTCGGCACAAAGGACTTGCCGAGGTGAGTGGAGCTCTAAGCTTGATCTCGATATCGACCCAACTTCGACAGTCCTTCTCTTTCTTGCTTCGACAACGAAGGCCAGGTTTGCAAGCGCGTCAGTGTGTGCGTTGGTGTCTCTGGAGATCTGCCTGACGTCGGCTATCTGGAAATGAGAGAGCAGTTTTTTCGCGAGGGCCAAGTAGGCCGCCATCCTGTCATCCCTGGCCTGGTAGTCTCCAGCGAGCTGGCTAGTCACCAGTTGCGAATCGCTGAAGATCACCAGGTGCTGGGCTCCGAGGATTTGGGCGCTGTTTAACCCTGCTATCAGTGCTTCGTACTCTGCTTCATTGTTTGTTGCTTTGAAGTCCAAGGTGAAGGCTTGCTCTATGACCAGTCCCTCTGGCGATTGGAGGACTATGCCGGTGCCGGCTCGCTTGGAGGTGGACGAACCATCCACAAAATCCTTCCATGCCGAGGCGGGAGTCTGTTTGACCTCGGTGACTTCAGGATCATGCCTTATGCCCCCCAGTGCCGTGCCGAGCTGGGTCGGAGCTGAGCTCGGCGAGACGAACTCTACAATGAAGTCAGCCAGAATTTGGGCTTTGATCGCAGTTCGGGGACGGTACTGAATATCATACTGCCCCAGTTCGACTGCCCACTTGGAGATTCGCCCTGAAAAGTCAGCTTTTTTGAATACGGAACGGAGTGGATGCTCCGTGATCACCACAATGGTGTGGGATTGGAAATAATGGGAGAGCTTGCAGGAGGCGCTGACGAGCGCCAGCGCAAGCTTTTCCAACAAAAAGTATCTGGTCTCGGCGTCAAGCAGGATCTTGCTCGTATAGTAAATTGGTTTTTGTACTCCTTCGTCCTCCCTGATGAGGACGGAGCTCACCGCATGATCCGAGACCGCAAGATATAGATACAAAATCTCCCCCTAGGTCGGGGTAGAGAGTAAGGGAGGTGAAGACAAATAAGTTTTGAGTGCTGCCAACGCTTGGTCGCACTCAGGGGTCCACTGAAATTTTAAATTTTTTCTCAGAAGCTGAAAGAAAGGCCTGTATTTATCTGATGATCGACTGATGAAGCAATTGAGTGCTGCAGCCATGCCTGTGAGCTTCTGAACTTCCTTTATAGTAGATGGGCTCTGGATGCTCAAGATTGCAGTGATCTGGTCCGGGTTGGACTCTATCCCTCTTCGCGTTACCGGGCTTCTGAGGAACTTGCCAGCGGCTACGCCGAAGGCGCACTTGGAAGCATTTAACTTAAGCTTGAACGCGCGAAGGATGCTGAAGACTTGGGATAGATCCTCCAGATGGTCGCTGGAGAGCTTGGACTTGATGACCATGTCGTCAATGTAGACTTCCACCGTTTTGCCGAGTTGAGCCTGGAACATCTTTGTTACGAGGCGCTGATATGTCGCCCCCACGTTCTTCAGCCCGAAGGGCATGACTTTGTAGCAATAAGTACTGTGGGGGGTTATGAATGCGGTTTTCTCCTCATCTGGCTCATACATCGGAATTTGATGGTAGCCTCTATAGGCGTCAAGGAAGCTCATTCGGTCGTGGCCGGCGGTGGCGTCGATTATTTGATCAATCTTCAAAAGGGGGAAACTGTCTTTAGGGCAGGCCCTGTTGAGATCGGTGAAGTCCATGCACACCCTCCACTTGCCTGTTTTCTTCTTAACCACCATCGTATTGGCCAGCCAGACCGGGTACTGGACTTCCCGGATTGCGCCTGCCTCCAGTAACTTGTCGACCTCTTCGACTACCGCGTTTATCTGCTGTAACCCCGTCCTTTGGGCTTTTTGCACTACTGGCTTGTGGCTGGGATCTACATTCAGCCTGTGACACATGTCCTCAGGGTCGACCCCGAGCATTTCGCTCAGGGTCCAGGCGAAGACATCCACGTTCTGCACTAGGAACCTTGAGAGCTCGGCTCTCTCGTCATCTAGCAGCTGCGTGCCAATCAGGAAAAACCTATCAGGGTCAGCTGGGTCGAGTCCGACTTCGGCTAGGTCTTCAATACTTTTCTTGTCAGGATATCGGCCCATCTCGTCTAGACCCTTTTCAAACTCCGCCAGGTTGACACGTTCTGGCTCCTTCTCTGCTGGGACCACGGCCAGCATGCATTGCCTGGCCTGCTGCTGATCTCCTTCTACTGTGACCACCTCCATCTTGCCCTCTTTATTCTCGAGCACGAATTTTAGTTTCTGGTGGAGGGAAGAGGGGACAGCTTCCAACTTGTGGAGCCATGTTCTGCCCAGGATGACGTTGTAGGGAGAAGGGGCGTCCACGACTAGGAAGTCGGCCAGCACGGAGGCTCCGCCCACTCGGGTTTCCAGGGTGATTCTACCCTTGGGATAAACTGGTTTGGCGGACAACCCTAGCAGGGGCGCACGGACTTCCGTGAGGTCGGCTTCTGAGAGGTTCATTTTCTTGAAGCACTCATAGTAGAGGACCTCGGAGGAACTGCCGGAGTTGACGAGGATCCTCTTCACAGTGAAGTCCTTCAGCTTCATGGTCAAGAGCAGAGGGTCGTTGTGAGGGAGCTGGATTCCCTCCAGATCTTTATCTGAGAAAGAGATTGCTGGACGGTCGCGGCGAGGTCTCTTGTGTGCTGGCCCGAGCTCGGCTTTCATCACTTCCTTCCCGTGTGAGGCCCGCCTGGCTTCGGCACGGGCCTGAGGGCTGTCTCAAGCTGAGGGAGAGGGAGCTGAGGGCGCCAGGTGGATCACGTTGATGATTTTTTCGAAGTCTTCACTGTCTGGGTCCCTGGCCACGCTCTGATGAGCTCGGCTACCGCCGTCGCTGCCGTCGTCTCCTGCCTTCACAAACTCCGCGAGATGGCCTTCTTTGGCGAGCCTCTCCAAGTGAAACTTCAGAGTCCTGCACTCTTCGGTCCTGTGCCCGTTACCCTTATGGTAGGCACAGAACCTGGACTGGTCACGGGTGGAGGGATCGCCTGCCAAGGGACGAGGCCATCTGAAGAATGGTTGAGTCTTGACCTTGTTCATCACTTGGTGGATCGGCTCCTTGAAGACGATGCTCATAGACTGGCGGGCGTCGGAGGGAGGTCTGGCCCTCCTGCCGCCCCCAGACCGGGACGTTGGGGGTCTCGCCGAATTGGAGACCCATGCCTGCTTCGGCTCTTACCTCTGGAATGGCTTCTTGCCCCCTACTGAGACTGGCTGCTCCTTTCCTTGGGTTCCGGGTCTGCTATCTCGTGGCCTTCCTCTTCCCGAGCTCTGATTTTGTCCTCCTCCCGGGCGATAAAGCATTTTATCCGAGACATCAAGGCCGGCATGGAGGGAGCGGGATCTCCCACCAAATCCTTCCGCAGCTCGTGCCCTGGTAACAGGGCATTCTGGAAGGCGAAGATCGCCATTTCTTCTCTGGTCTCCTCGATTTGGCTGTAAATTGCCCAGAATCGCCGGGCGAACTGGGTGAGGGTCTCGCCCTGCTTCATCTTCAGAGTGAGATGTCGGCATCGGTTTTGGGGACAACGCTGTAGGCCTGGAACTTCTTGAGGAAGGAGAGTTGGAGCTCTTTCCAACTCGAAATAGACTTCTCGGGTAGAGCGCAGAACCACTTTAGAGGGAGGTCGCTCAAACTAGAGGAAAAGATCTTGCAGTTGAGATGGCCCTCATTCCCCCAGATGGACATCTTTTGGGAGAAATGATGGAGGTGAGCAGACGGGTCAGACAATCCGTCGTAAGGGATGAACCGCGGGACTGAAAATTTCTTAGGCAAATGAGTTCTCTCGATGTCCCGTGTGAATGGGGAGGCCCCCAGATCGGTGGGGCCACAGATCTCTTGCTGGTCCCGCATCTCCAGATTGCGCTGGAGAGCCAGCTTGATATGCTTGTCGAGCCGCTCCTGCTCGTCGTCCTTGTCCGGCGTCGGCGTTCTTGGCTTCTGCTTTGCATGGCCTCGATCATGATGGCTATGAGCTCGCCCGTCGCGGCCACGATGGCTACGGGTGTTGCTCGAGCCCTCATCGTAGGCATGGCTACTGCGTTTTTCGGCCACGATGGCTACTGCGTTTTTGATCCAGAAAGGTCCTTAGATCCTCTCGGGATGGCTGGACTATCTTGCTTTGGATAGCTCTCTTCTTTCCTTAGGGCTCTGAAGGCTGCCTTTGAGAGGCATTTTGCACCGCTCTTAGCTGCTGCTGGAGTTGGCGGATTACTCGCTCCTGCTCCTGGAGGAGAGCGTTTTGAGCTGCGAGTTCTCCTCCAGCATCAGAGGGTTGCATGTGGCGAGGCTCCTCCACCACCGGAGCTTTGCCTTTGGAAGGGTGATCACGTCGACGCTCCCCTCGTGGGGGAGGCGGGACTTCATCGTCAGAGCACGAGGTTTCGAACCCCTCACGGAAAGGAGATTCGACGAAGGGTCGCGAGGCGGAGTCTTCAGCCGAGGCGGGCACCTAGGGTAGCCGAGCTCGGCGCTAGCGGTCTGGCCCAGCCTGACTTCGGCCCCTGTCCTTGTAGCCGTGGTGAGTCTGGTGCCACGTAGGCGACACGTGGATGGCACGTGAGAATGCTTAATCCCATTTGATGGCTGTGATTAGTGTAATCTTGGAGCTTTGGAAATCTCTCCACAATTGCCCCATAGCTTCTGACCTTACGAAGTTCGCCAACAAAGTGAGGTCGGGAGCTATAATACAGAACCCTTCTGGGATAGAGTTCCTCCTGGGTTCGTCCTTCGGCGCTTGGCCTCCATCCGTAGTTGCTTTGAATGACAGGCAATAAATGATGCCCGTAAACTGATGTAGGAGACATATCGACGGCTCTACGTGTCGTCTCCTGATTAGTTGCCCAGTCGCCTCGAGGGTGCGTGCGCCGTTTTGTCAAGGGCGCATTCAATGTTTGAAATGATGTGCGCGGAGCCCTAAAGAGCGTCTGGCATGCGCCTCTAGGGCTTCTGAAGAGGGAACCCCTCCCCTATTTATATGGCCATTGCAGCTCCCTTCTTCCTTATTGTCATTCTGAACCAGAGGAGACGAAACTGCTGTGAGAGAACTTCGCCTGAGAAGAGGATTGCTGCCGAGTTTGAGTTCTTCGCTAGCCTACATACTGGTCTTGCCTTCGTAAGTCCTCTTTCCTCTACCCTTTCTGTAGATTTTGGGTATAGGGTTTCTTCTTCGCTTTTGGATTTGGATTTGGGTAGGAATGGGTATTTACAATCACTGGTTAGAGAGTGAGGCGGCGATTGAGGGTTTTAGGTCGACCTTCAAGATGCCCGCCGATGTCCGAGTCAGAGGGGCTGACCCTAATGGTATCAACTCCCGCGACTTCTCGTGTGGATGGATGCCCTTCCCCCTAGTGGCCGTGACAGAAGGTGGGGTTCGTTTTCCCCTTCACCCCCTTCTTAGGAGATGCCTCAGTCAGTGGTGCATTTGCCCCTGCCAGTTGCTGCCCAACGTCTTCAAGATCGTGATGGGCACGGCCAAGTTGAACGAGGTCTTGGGCATCGACCTCGGCGTCTTCGATATCGAGGACGTCTACAACATATGCCGGTCTGGAGATGCCTACTATCTCCGGGCCAAGCTAGGTCGGGAGGGCTTTATTCGCTACATGGAGGACTCAAGTAAATATGCCGGGGACGATCTCCTGTATGTCTCGGGTAACTGGGAGTTCGGTGTAGCTGACACCGATAGAGGCTACCAGGTTCCTCGCCACTTCGGGACCGTTCCAAGTAAATTCCATCTTTCTTTTGTGTATTTCCCATATGCCTTTTCCTTTTTTACCTCGCCGTACTGATGCCTCTGATTACTGTGCAGCTGTGAAGGAAAGGAAGCGGGCTGCTCGGCATATCTGGATAAGGAACGACGCCTGGCTCAGACTAGTGAAACGATACAACGGCCACGAGGGCAAGGCGGCTTAGTCGCTGCTAGGGTACTAGCCGAAGTATCGTGGATATATAAAGGGCACAATCAAGCTGCTCCGAGAAGGAGGTCCATGCGGAGCCGGCCCAGAAGCTGAGCGAAAGCAGGCCGATCCTAGAGTCCGGACCGAAGAAGGGCCTTTGCGGGTGACGTTCGACATCAGGGTTGCGTCCGGTGCCCAGGCTTCCACATCGGGGTCGAGGCCAGGCGAGGCCTCAGGAAGCAGATCGCGTCAGGTCGCCCGATCTCCCTCGCCGAGTGCAGAGATGAGGCGCGCGAGACGTCTGTCCTTTGAGGACCTCGAAGCCCTGGCGCTTGGTGTCGAGGGCGCCCGAGCTTCCCAGGCGCCTATGAATCCGGATCCCCTCGAGATTCATTCTCCGGGGGTTCGGGCGGCTTCTCCTGCGGCAGCGGTAGAGATCCCTGCTCCTTCCAGTCCCGCCGAACTGGAGGTACGTTCGCCCCCAGCTGAGGCCGGGCAAGAGGAGATTTGGCCGCAGAAGAGGCCGAGGACTGAAGCAGGTCCCAGTTCGGCTGCAGTTTCGCCATCTGATGGCCCATGCCCGTGGGAGCCGAGTTTCATGCTAGAACCGGGGAGGCCGATGACGATGGACGATCGCGTTCTCCACAAGATCGATCCCCTCGTCCTCGAGGCGCTCACGCGGGCCTGCGCCCTTCCTCGAGACATGGCCCAACTGGATAGGTATAGTGATCAGAAGTTGATACTATCGTTGCTGCAGTCGAATTTCACGGTAAGTCCATCTGAGTCCCCTACATATTTTATCCAACTGTTCAATATCAGTGTGTTTTTACTCTCGTCTTGAATGCCTTGTTTCTTCAACAGGCGGTGCAGAAGTCCATGGTCGCGGCCGACAGACTATGCAAGTATAGTGTCAACATTGCCGAGCTAACCGTGGAGAAGAACGGCCTGGAGGAAGCCCTAGACGCTGTCACTCAGAAATTAGTGAGGGCTGAAGGAGAGTACGAGGCCGGGCTCGAGCAGGCGAGGAGCGAGACGGAGGCTGAGAAGAAGAAGCTGGCCGAGCTAGAAGCTTCTGCGCAAAGGATGAAGGACGAATTTGAGGCCAAGCTCGAAGCTGAAACGAAGAGGGCGGATGAAGTCGAGGCCAGGCTCGAGTCCGAGTGCGACGCTGCCTTTGAGGACGCCAAGTCGCAAGTCACGGCTTACTACAAGGAAAGAGTCCTCGTTGTGCGGGATAAGGCCTGGGTGAAAGGATGGCGTGCCGGCCTGAAGGAGGCCGGGGTCTCGGAGGATCATCCGTCCTTCCGGGAACCCCCTCCGTTTCCACTTCCGACGCCGAGTTCTGCCCCTCCTGTCGCTGCCCCTGCCGGCGGGGCGACTGCTGCCGAACAGACTGGGAATAACACTGGAGCCGCTGCTGCTACTCACGCCTCTGATCCAGCGTGACCTCGGGACTCTGCTCGTGGAAAAGGCTTTTTTGTTTTTTGTCCTTGTAATCTTTCTGTCTTTTCCTTCCGAATGTAATTCTCTTCAGTCTTAATGAAAAACGGAGCTTCTTTTCTCGAGCACTTGTGTTTCCTTCTCTCTTTCCCTATCTTTTGAGCTCGGCTCTTTGAGTTCGGCTGAGCGCTTTTTGTGACATGACGTGTGAGTTTTGAGTTAGAGAGAGTACCGAACGATCTTCATAGTTATCTGCGCTGATACTATGTATTCTAAAGACCATAAATAGCAGTAAATGCGGCGGTACGGCCAATGAGGAAAACGAGCGGATGGCTCCACGTGTCACCATCAGTGCCGTTGGTCAAACTTGTGGCAGACGTGCACTCCACGCAAAGCATGGGGGACTTCGCCTCATTGATGAGTCTCCAAGTTCTGAGCCTTCCTCCCCCTATAAATGTGGGATAAGTTCACCATGGGAGGGAGAGGACCATAACATTTTATTTTCTACAAATACATGGGGACTCGTCTCTTTCTGTTAGTCATCCTGGCAGCCATGGCCAGTAGGGTTCTAGGAACCTTTGACCCGGGTGAAACCCTTGTGATGGAAGGCAGCTTCCTCTGGGAGGGACTGTCTGTTGTGGCCTGCGCGCTCTCTGAAGACGATCTCCATGGACTTGGCATTCTCTGAATGTGGGTGCTCTGTGGAGATCCAAGCATCGGCAGTGGACCGCGAGCTTGAGCTTGTTTGCAAACCTTGGTCTGACCAACCATAGGGTATTGTAGAGCTCCTGGCACTGAGGACCAGGTCCAGACGCCTCCGGGCGGCTGGGGGGTCTTGTTTTCATCCCACAGGGTCCTGTGTGGAATCATGCCGTAGGTCCTCATGCGGGATATCCAGACCTCCAAGCAGTGGGCGGAATCGAGAAGTCTTGCGGCTGAAGATCTCCAGTCAGCGGATGGAATCAGCGAAGAGCAGTCTCGAAGCTTGCTTTCTTTTACTGTTTTTAGAGGACTACGAGCCTCCTTGCTGTATTTTTCTATCTTTTTTGTAATCTTTGTAATGAAGTAATTACAATGAATAAAAAACAGTTTCTGATAATATGACCTGTGTACAGTATGTTTGCATTCTTGCATTCTTTTTTGCTTTTCTGTGCTGCTTTTCTGCACTGTCGTGCTTGCACTGCTCTTTCAAAGATTGTTATAGGCCGAAATGGACAGTCATTGGCCGAGACGAACTGTCGTTGGTCGAGATAAACGGTCTTTGGCCGAGGTGGAACCAGAGTTTCGAGGATCTCGGCTGTGCGAGCCTGAGCCCGGGAACGACCTAGGGGGGTGACTGAACCCAGATTTTTAGGGAAGACTGGATGTGTAAATCCGAAGTCAGTCCCAGGGCGTATGAACCCAGAATTTAGGAAGCGACTTGGATGTATGAATCCGAAGCCGGTCCAGGGTGTATGAACCCGAATTAGGAGCGACCGGATGTATGAATCCAGAGCCGGTCCCAAGGTGTATGAACCCAAAATTTAGGAAGCGACCTAGATGTATGAATCCAGAGCCGGTCCCAAGGTGTATGAACCCGAAATTTAGGAAGCGACCTGGATGTATGAATCCAGCGCCGGTCCCAAGGTGTATGAACCCGAAATTTAGGAAGCGACCTAGATGTATGAATCCAAAGCCGGTCCCAAGGCGTATGAACCCGAAATTTAGGAAGCGACCTGGATGTATGAATCCAGAGCCGGTCCCAAGGTGTATGAACCCGAAATTTAGGAAGTGACCTGGATGTATGAATCCAGAGCCGGTCCGAAGGTGTATGAACCCAAGGTTTTAGGAGCGACTGGATGTATAAATCCTAAGTCGGTCCATGGGCGCGTGAACCCAGAATTTAGGGACGACTGGATGTATGAATCCGAGGTCAATCCCAAGGTGTATGAACCTGGAGCTGCCGAACTCAGATAAGATGACACAAATTTGAGAAATGCTGCTTTCATTGATCACGGAACTTTGATTACATCTTAGAAATAAAACTTTTTCAAGTGTGATGCGTTCCACGGTCTCGGCAACTACCTGCCTTCCAGGTCTTCAAGTTTGTAAGAAAATCGTCCTGCCATTGAGACCACCCTGAATGGGCCATGCCAGTTTGGGGCCAGTTTGCCTTCATTTGGGTTTCTGTCCGCTGGCAGGGTCTTCTTCAGCACCAATTCTCCTACTGAGAAGCTTCTTTCTCTGACTTTTTCATTGTACCCCCTGGCTAGCCGTTGCTGATAGTCGGCCAATCGTATGGCCGCTGCATCTCGGCGCTCCTCAGCTAGGTCCAGCTCCATTGCCAGGTTTGTCTCGTTTCGGCCTTGGTCGACAAGTTCGGATCTCAAGGTAGGGAGGCCAATTTCTAAGGGAATGACCGCCTCCATCCCATAGGCCAACGAGAAGGGTGTCGCCGATGTGGATCGTCTTGGGGTCGTCCTGTATGCCCACAGCACGCTGGGAAGCTCTTCTACCCATCTCCCTTTCGCTTTGTCCAATCGCTTCTTCAAGCCGTCAAGCAATACTTTGTTGGAGTTTTCGGCCTGACCGTTGCTCTGCGGGTATGCCGGAGTGGAATAGTGATTCCTGATGCCATGCTCTTGATAGAAGTCCTTAAAGAATTTGGAGCCGAACTGAGTCCCATTGTCCGAAATCAGGGCCCTGGCGATGCCGAACCTCGTTATGATGTTCTTCCACACGAAGTTCCTGGAGTCCCTTTCAGTGATGGAGGACAACGGCTCAGCTTCTATCCACTTCGTCAAGTAGTCTATTGCAACTATTAGCCATCTCTTGTTCCCTGGAGCTCGGTGAAGAGGTCCCATAATGTCCAGTCCCCATTGAGCGAAGGGCCATGGACTAGTGAGGGGACTCAGGTCTTACGCTGGCTGGTGAAGAGAGTGGGAGAACTTCTGACATTTTTCGCATTCTCTGGCATATACCCGCGCATCCTTCTGCATATACGGCCGCCAATAACCTTAACTTATTGCTCTGTATGCTAGTGACCGCCCTCCGATGTGACTGCCACAGATTCCTTCGTGGATCTCATACAGAAAGTCGTCCACTCTGCTCGGATGGACGCATTGGAGATAGGGACCTGTAAAGGACTTCCTGTAGAGTTTGCCTTCAGGAGATAGCCAGAATCGAGCCGCCTTAAGTCTGACCCGATGGGCTTCATTCTTGTCCTCGGGGAGCTGGTCGTCCTTCAGGTAAGAGATGATTGGGTCCATCCAGCTCGGGCCGAGATTAGCGCACAGGACTTGCCGAGGTGAGTGGAGCTCTAGGCTTGATCTCGGTATCGATCCGACCTCAACGGTCCTTTTCTTTCCCGCTTCGACAGCGGAGGCCAGGTTTGCGAGCGCATCAGCATGCGTGTTGGTATCTCTGGAGATTTGCCTGACCTCGGCTGTCTGGAAGTGAGAGAGCAGTTTCTTTACGAGAGCTAAGTAGGCCGCCATCCTGTCGTCCCTGGCTTGGTAGTCTCCAGTGAGTTGGCTAGTTACCAGTTGTGAATCACTAAAAACCACCAATTGCTGGGCTCCGAGGATTCAGGCGCTATTCAGTCCTGCTATCAGAGCTTCATACTCAGCTTCATTATTCGTCTCTTTGAAGTCCAAGGTGAAGGCTTGCTCTATGACCAATTCCTCTGGCGATTGGAGGACTATGCTAGCACCAACTCTCTTGGAGGTGGATGAGCCGTCGACAAAGACCTTCCATGCCGAGATAGGATCTTGGCTCTGAGAGGATTGTTCGACCTCGGTGACTTCACGCTCATACCCTATGCCCCCCAGTTCGGTGCCGGGCTGGGTCGAAGCCGAGCTTGGCGAGACGAACTCTACGATGAAGTCTGCCAGGATTTGGGCTTTGATCGCAGTCTTGGGACGGTACTGGATGTCATATTGCCCCAGTTCGACTGCCCACTTTGATATGCGCCCTGAAAAGTCAGCTTTCTTGAAAATAGATCGGAGTGGGTGCTCCGTGATGACCACAATAGTATGTGATTGAAAATAATGGGAGAGCTTGCGGGAGGCGCTGACGAGTGCCAACGCAAGCTTCTCCAACAAAAGGTATCTGGTCTCGGCATCTAGCAGGATCTTGCTCGTATAGTAGATTGGTTTTTGGACACCATCGTCCTCTCTAATGAGGACGGAGCTCATTGCGTGATCCGAGACCGCAAGATACAAATACAAAACTTCCCCCTGAGTTAGGGTAGAGAGCAAGGGTGGTGAAGATAAATAGGTTTTGAGTGCTTCCAATGTTTGGTCGCACTCAGGGGTCTACTGAAACTTGAAATTCTTTTTTAGAAGCTGAAAGAAAGGCCGGCACTTATCTGACGATCTACTGATGAAGCGATTGAGTGCTGCAGCTATGCCTGTGAGCTTCTGGACCTCTTTTGTTGTAGATGGGCTCTAGATGCCCAGGATTGCAGTAATCTGGTCCGGGTTGGCCTCTATCCCCCTTCGCGTCACTAGGCTTCCGAGGAACTTGCCAGAAGCTACGCCGAAAGCGCACTTGGAAGCATTTAGCTTGAGCTTGAACTCACGGAGGATGCTGAAGACTTGGGCCAGGTCCGCCAGATGGTTGCTCGACTGGTTGGACTTGACGACCATGTCGTCAATATAGACTTCAACTGTTTTTGCCGAGCTGAGCCTGAAACATTTTGGTGACGAGGTGCTGATAAGTTGCCCCTGCGTTATTGAGCCCGTAGGGCATCACCTTGTAGCAGTAAGTGCCGCGGGGGATTATGAATGTTGTTTTCTCCTCGTCTGGCTCGTACATGGGAATTTGGTGGTAACCTCTGTAGGCGTCGAGGAAGCTCATTCTGTCGTGGCCAGCAGTGGCATCGATCATCTGATCAATCTTGGGAAGAGGGAAGCTGTCCTTCGGGCACGCTCTGTTGAGATTTGTGAAGTCTACGCACACCCACCACTTTCCAGTCTTCTTTTTCACTACCACTATATTGGCCAGCCAGACCGGGTACTGGACCTCCCGGATTGCGCCTGCCTCTAGCAACTTGTCGTTTTCGTCAACCACCACTACCGTCTGCTGCAACCCCGTCTTGCAGGCCTTCTGCACCACTGGCTTGTGGTTGGGATCCACGTTCAGCCTATGGCACATGACCTCGGGGTCGACCCCAGGCATTTCGCTCGGGGTCCAAGCGAAGACATCCACATTTTGCATCAAAAATCTTGAGAGCTCGGATCTCTCTGGTTCGGGCAGCTGAGTGCCGATCAAGAAAAATCTGTCGGGGTCTGACGGGTCGAGCCTGACTTTGGCTAGATCTTCAATGCTCTTCTTGTCAGGATCTCTGCCGATCTCATCCAGACCCCTTTCGAACTCTGCGAGGTTTACTCGCTCTGGCTCTCTCTCTGCTGGGACCATGGCCAACAAGCACTGCTTGGCCAGCTGCTGATCCCCTTCTACTGTGACCACCTCCATTCTGCCATCCTTGCCTTCGAGTACGAACTTCAGCTTCTGGTGGAGGGAGGAGGGAACTGCTTCCATCTTGTGGAGCCACGCTCTGCCCACGATAACATTATAAGGAGAAGAGGCGTCCACTACCAGAAAGTTAGCCATCACAGAGGCTCCGCCTACTCTGGTTTCCAGAGTGATTCTCCCCTTGGGGTAGACTGGTTTGGCGCTGAACCCTATTAGGGGCGTACGGACCTCCTTCAGATCACCTTCTGAGAGTCCCATCTTTTTGAAGCAGTCGTAGTAGAGGACCTCGGAGGAACTGCCGGAGTCGACGAGGATCCTCTTCACAGTGAAGTCTCTCAGCTTCATAGTCAGGAGCAGGGGATCATTATGGGGAAGCTGTATTCCCTCTAGGTCTTTGTCTGAAAAAGAGATGGCTGGTCTGTCACGTCGTGCTCTCTTGGACGCTGGCCCGAGCTCGGCTCTCATCACCTCTTTCCCGTGCGAGGCTCGCCTGGCCTCGGTACGAGCCTGGGAGCTGCCCCGAGCTGAGGGAGAGGGAGCTGAGGGCGCCAGATGGATCACATTAATGATCTTCTCAGAGTCTTCGCTCTCTGGATCCTTATCGGTTCCCTGACGAGCTCGGCTGCCGCCGCCGCTGCCGACATCTCCTGCCTTCACGAACTCCTCGAGGTGGCCTTCCTTGGCAAGCCTCTCTAGGTGATACTTCAGGGTTCTGCACTCCTCGATCTTGTGCCTGTTCTGCTTGTGGTAGGCACAAAACTTAGTTTGATCACGGGTGGAGGGATCACTCTGCATCGGCTGAGGCCACCTGAAGAACGGCCAAGACTTTATCTTGTTCATGATCTGGTGGATCGGCCTTGAAGACGACGTTCACGGCGTGGTAGGCGTCGGAGGAGGGTTTGGTCCTCCTGTTGCCCCCAGATCTGGACACCGCAGCTCTCGCCGAACTGGAGACCCAAGCTTGCTTCGACTCTTCCTTCTTAAAGGGCTTCTTGCCCCTCTGCTGGGGCTAGCTGTTCCTTTCCTTGGGTTCCGGGCCTTCGTCCTCCCGGGCCCGAATCTCATCTTCCTCCCGGGCGACGTAGCGCTTTATCCGGGACATTAAGGCCAGCATGGAGGTAGCGGGGTCTCCAACTAAATCTTTCCTCAATTCGTTTCCGGGTAACAGGGCGTTCCGGAAGGCGAAGATCGCCACTTCGTCTTTGGTATCCTCAATTTGGCTGTAGATCGCCCAGAACCGCTGGGCGAACTGGGTGAGGCTCTCACCCTGCTTCATCTTAAGGGCGAGTATATCAGCATCGGTCTTGGGGACGATGCTGTAGGCCTGGAACTTCTTCAGGAAGGAGAGCTGGAGCTCTCTCCAACTCGAGATGGACTTCTCCGGGAGGGCGCAGTACCACTTCAGAGGAAGGTTGCTCAGACTGGAGGAGAAGATCTTGCAATTGAGGTGGCCCTCATTCCCCCAGATGGACATCTTCTAAGAGAAGTGTCGGAGGTGAGCGGCAGGGTCGGACAATCCGTCGTAAGGGACGAACCGCGGGACAGAGAACTTCTTGGGCAGGGTCCTTTCGATATCCCGCGTGAAGGGAGATGCCCCCAGATCGGTGGGGCCACAAATATCTTGCTGGTCCCGCATCTCCAAGCTACGCTGAAGAGCCAGCTTGATACGCTTGTCGAGCCGCTCCTGCTCGTCATCTTTCTCTAGTGTCGGTGCCCTTGGCTTCTGCTTCGAATGGTCTCGGCTGTGGTGGCTATGAGCTCGCCCGTCGCGGCCGTGGTGACTTTGGCTGTTGCTCGAGCTTTCGTCGTGGACCTGGCTGTGCTTCTGATCCAAAAGGCACTCAGATCCTCACGAGGGGGTTGGGCTGCCTTGCTCTGGACGGCTCTCTCTCGCCTTGGGGCTCAGAGGGCTGCCTTAACGAGGCAGTTTTGTGCTGCTCTCAGTTGCTGCTGGAGCTGACGGATTAACTGCTCCTGTTTCTGGAGGAGAGCATTTTGAGCTATGATATCTCCTCCATCATCAGGAGGTTGCGCACAGCGCGACCCTTCCACTGCCACAGCCTTGTCTTTGTGAGGCCGCTCGTGTCGACGCTCGTCCCGTCGGGGAGGCGTGACTTCCTTGCCTGAGAGCGAGGCCTCAAGTCCCTCTTGGAAGGGGATCTTGACGAAGAGTTGTGAGCCTAGGTGGCCCTCACCTGCAGACGTGCCATGCACCGTTCTGGACCGCCCTTGAGGAGGGGCGTCCGTCGACGGGCCTGGCTGCTCGAGCACTGCTCTCAAGGACTCTCCGCCCTTCTTAGCTGTTGGAGGCATGGCTTCTTGAAAGATTGAGAAGGTTGGGATATTGCTTTCCCACAGACGGCGCCAATTGTAAGTGCAGAAAATTATGACTCACAATAATGGGGGTGCCTTACAGGACTTATCCAAATGAATGAGATAATCTGCTGCCTCTAAGCCTGAAAAGGAAGAGCAAACAGTCAGAGGACCCTGGCCTGGGCGGCGCAAGGCTCTCCGATGCCTAAGTCAGTATATGAACTGGAACGAAGGAAGGAGAGGAAGAAGGGAGGCAGAGTAACAGCTCTCTGGTTTTAGGTGTGTGTACCTTGCATGTGGAATGAAGCTCTATTTATAAAGAACTATGGAGGATATCTTGGATGATGTTTTGGAGTGGATCCCATGATTTGATAGGGAAGTCCTCATTAGCCCACAAAGTTATAAATGAGGTCCACTTCAGCCCACATTGCATTTAATGCCAGTCGGATCAGCCCACATTGCATTTAATGCATGTCTTGTTGGGCCAGATCATGTTGGACGCCTTTGGCGGTTGAGGTCCCATCGGATCCACCCTCGGGCCTTGCCCTGATTTGGTTACAGCCGCTGGATGCCACTCTGTCAGCGATCTGGGAAGATTGTGGACGGCTGATGTCGCATCTGTCCCACTGGCTCGCGCCCCTACTCCGCCATGTGTCTGATGACGTGGCGGGCGTAGGGCGCGAGTGGGGACACTTCTTTGCTTCGGCTTCCGTCCCGGCTCCTTTGGCCGAGGTCAAGCTCTTTAGCTGAAGTGGGCCCTTGGCAGCCGAGTTCGGAGCTAGTGGCCAGAGTCTGTCTGGTTTCGGCCGAGGCCTCTGTCTCGGCAGCCGGGGTGAGTTTGGGTGCCACGTGGACGGCACATGGACGGCACGCGAGAATGCTTAGTCCCATCTTATAGCCGTGATTAGTGTAATCTTGAAGCTTTGAGAATCTCCCACACAATTATCTTATTGTGCACCATAGAAACAATTCTAATGGAAAAATGCTCAGCCTCTTAATGGAAAAATGAGTTCCAATTGGAAATTTTAAATTGGATTATAACCGTCTAGACTTTAAATTAGTCTCTACTCCTATGAAGTCTAACCGATGCCCCAATTTTGAAATAGACTCATCTGCAAGCTAGACCTAAAACCGATTCATCTACATAGACTTCCGAAAGTGCTCTCAAGTCTCAACTCCACATCTCCTCTTAATTTCTATATCCTTATCAGACGGTGACTCCCCTTTGTCCCAGCTATCATTTCTCCGCTGGAGCTCTCATCATGTACATCCTAGGTACCTTTCCTTTCTCCTATTCTTACATTATAAGATGTGCTTCTTAAATGGATGTGTAACATCCCGGCCCTTAGCCTATATTAATTATAATTAATTATATGATTAGTTAATAAGCGTGTTTAGAGTCTTAGCGAGTCGAGTTTGACGTGTGGATCACGCATGCGAAGTCTCACGCGAGTCCGAGTGCTTTTGGGTAGAGTAGGGGGTTGGTTTGTAATTTCGAAAAATTTTCAGGGGTTTTTATGAGATTATGAGTTTTTGTGAGTTGGGTGCATCGGGTAGGTCTCGACATTTCACGAACTTTAGTCTTCTATCGCGTTTCGATTCGACGCGTCAAAGAGGCCCAAATGATCAATTTTACCTAACCATGGACTAAACCCAAATTTTCTCACTTATTCTAACCTAATAAAACCTCATCTGGATGACTCATTCCGACCCATCTCTTATTCCATCTCTTCCTTCCTTTCATTGTGTCTCCTTAAGCTCTCTCCCTCTCACTGCCTCCTTGCCAACGGCGACCACCGAAGCTTCGTTATCGCCGGCCAATCTCCATTCCATCTTCCTCAAGCTCCTAGGATCTCAACCATTCTCTTTTCTAAGCCTCCCATTCACAACTCACTTAGAGGTAAGCTCCTCAAGCTTTTAGGTTTAGTCTTTCCTCTTCCCTTGCTTAGAAATGGTACCAGGAAGCTCACTCCAACCCATTGCATTCATTTTGTAGAAAGATTTTGGGGTTGGGAGCCATTTTCACAAGTTTGAGCTCAAAGGTGGGATTTTCTTTAATTTCTCTTTGATTTGTCTTAGCTCTTCATCAAGGCAAGTTAGTATATATATTTGTGTTTTGATATGTTTGTTTTCTCCTTGATTTGATGATTGATTATGCCTGGATGACCATATGCTCACTTTGATTTGATTTGTGGATGAAAACATGATAATGTGACCTAATTGCTTAATGAATTGGATTGGGTTTTAAATGGATAGATTGATTTGATTTTTTGGGTTTTGAATGGATGGGTTTTTCCCTCCATATACACTAATTTTGATCAGGGGGCTTCAAATGGGCTTCTCCCCATTTTCACTCCAGTTACAGAACTGGGTTATGTAACTGCAATGTTCCCGATCGACCGGCCACACAGGCGCACCTGACCAATTTATTGTTCTTCTTTTCTGGTTACAACTGCCTGTCGACCGGGCTTGGGCCAGGTCAACCGAGCATGAAGGATGTCGACCCAACCATGGGGGTGGGTCAATCGGACCTCCTGTGTATAGGGTCGACCGGGCCCGCTGCTGGATACCTCTTTGAAGGGCCCTTTTGTCCGTTTTTCGGTTGGACTTAGGTGGAACTTCAACTACCTTTTTGGACTCATTTGACTATATGTGAAGATGTTTCGAGCCGACGTCTTTCACAGTTAATCCGGTTGTATCAGGTTACAACCTATCTCAATCTTGAACGGTGCGGGACAATTGGATACCCCTTTTATATCTATGCACGAAGATTGTTTGTTAGGGTTTCGCGAATTCTATTTTCCCTCGTTGACAGAGTATGGTTGTACGATACCTCATCGTACCTAGGATTGGATTGTTTATCACTTCTGATTCTGAATTGTACCATTTGGTACTTATCTACATGCTATATACATGTTCTTTAGCTTCATTTACTTTGTTTCATTTTGGGATCACTTGATAAACTTAGATGATGAACTTAGGATCACCTTTGATGTTCCGCTTGTTTTTATGATTGATAGAAGTGTTGAGGCTAAGTGGCTTTGATTGTAAAAGCTTGATGAGGACTACTTATGGTATTGATGTTTGAAGAAGCTTGTTTGTTTGGTCTTGATCTCTTGATTTGATAATGGAAAAGTAGTCTCTCTTTTGTTAATGAATCTTGTTCACGCAAGAAAGCCTAGTCTCTCACTATTGTATGTTTAGGACTCATTGTGTCAGGCACCACTCAGCTGTATATCGCCCAACATGGATGGGGCACCATTTGTGTGAGAACTTTGATGAACGTCTGCGCAGTACGACTTGTTACTTGATGAATCTTGCTTTTTGCCGGGTCATTCCCGTGTCTTGTGCCGAGTTAATACCCGTGTCTTGTTGCCAGGCTTTAATCATGTGTCTTGTTGCTAGGCTTTAATCCTGTGTCTTGTTGCCATATATATCCTGTGTCTTGATATCTCCACCACGACTCAATGTGAGCATAGGAGGGCAATGATACTATCCCGTGGTAATTAGCATACGTGGACCGCCTATCTTATTAGATGTTTGCTTTAGATGGATTATGATTTGAACGCTATGCACTTCTTACAATCAGAATGCTATGTACTTCATATGATCTTGTCTCTCATCTACTCTCATTTGTATTGCATATCTTGATTTTGTATTATATATCTTGATGATTTATAAATATATATTGCTTGCCGACCGTCATGTCTGATGATGCTATTATTAGTGCATAGGTACCGAGCCTTTCTACCTCGAAGAGGAGACGACGAAGGAGATTCAGGCGTATCAGTTAGATGACCTCATGGTACGGACGTCGTTGTATAGCTATACCGACCCCGTACTCGAGAGCCTTCACGCTTATTTCGGATAGATTCACCTTTTGGTCTTTTGATTATCTTTTTGGTTAGGCCCAAGTTTTTGTGTGGCCTTTCATTGTAATTAATAATTTTTTTTAACTGTTTCAACTTGAACTCTAGTTATATTATTTCCGTATTGCTCTTAGCTATACATTTTGAGATACTACTTGTATTTATGAAGCTTCCACTATTTATTGTTGATGTATTGAGGAAATGTTTATACCTCACAGCGATCTTCGATCCATTTGGGACATGATTGGGGCCAAGTGTTGTATTAATGTTGGAAATTTTTAATTGGCCCTAATCTCACACATAACCCCGGTTTCACTTTAAATAAAATACACGTTTGTCTTTATGAAAATTTGAAGAGAGATATCTCCTCTTCTTTGGAATTTGAATTTTAAGTTATAAGTCATCTAAATCCTTTCCAATATCTCTCCAATAGGAGCTGGAGTCTAGCTAAAGATCAAAAGCTAGGAGACCCTACTTTGCAAATTGACGAGGCCCTATCTTTATGATTCAATTTTTCTCCTTCAATATTTATGAATAATTGAGTATTTATATAGGAATATGAAAATTATAGAAAACTGGAATTTAGATTATTTTAACTTTAGTTTCTCTATTATGATGTAAATATGGGGTTATTGTTAATTTTTAAAGCCAACTCTTTCAAAATTTTCATCAACTGAGATTTCTTATAAAATTTGTCTTCTGTAATTACCTTACCTTGTTAATCTAATCCCTTTAATAAAGACAGTTAAAAATAAGAAAACAACGTAGCATTCTTATTTTTAGTATAAAAAAATACATGATGAAAATTTCCTATTTTGAAAGTGCAATTCTTTAAAAATAATTTGATATCACTTCAAAGTAGGAATAGAGATTTCAATTGGGACCCCAAATATGCTACTGAAGAAAGGTTACCACTCTCTCGATCCCCATTACTGATGCGAACATTTGACTTTCTATGTTGGCTTTAAAGTTTAGTTCTAAGTATGGCATACTAGAGAGGTTAGATTAAGTGATCTTTCTTTAATTATTTATAAAAAAAAAAAAAAAAACTTTTGTTTGGAATGCTTCTATGTTTATCCAAAAATCACATTTTAAGACAGCGCAATGTATCAAGAGTTAATAGTTATCACTAATTAAATATGTTATTTTTACAGGCTATTTCACCATGAACTTTGAAAGGAGGTCTATTCTCATTTTTGGGTTTAATTTTAGTATATATGTTGTGCTTGATACGGTGCATAGAAATGACATTGCAATTCATAAATGATCTGGTTTTTGAAAGAATAAGCTCTAAAACCGAATAAAAGACTTTCCATGGAATAATGAGAAAATTCCAACCAAGTATGTCAAGCATGTAAATAATTGGTCTCGTCACCTTGGCATCTTATAGATCAACCGTTTTAACACTTCTTTTGGAGGTTTATCATGACAATGTGTTCTACCATTATCAGAGCCATAATTTTATTCCCTCCATGGTTGTCCTCATTCACTTTTCGACATCATTTTTTGAAACTAAAATGGAGACGTGTCCTAGAATGATTCACCAATAATTTCTCCTTATTATGCATGTTATCATGTTTGGTTTGAAATACTGCATACTTAAAATATTTGAGACAATAAAAGAATAACAAATTTGTGACAAGGATAGACTGTGACGCAGTGTGTATTGTTACTTTACTTACCTTTGTTAGTATTAATCTTTTTAAGTATGCACTAAAAAAGATTATGCATTGATTTACCCAAAGAATTTGTGCATTTCAAATTTACACACACACTCTCTCTTTAGAATTTTGTATTACAAATATAGTGGGTTGCTTGCCCATGCTAAGCTCGGGTTTTCTCTTCGCTAGTTAAAATATATTAAGCCGGAAGGTTTTGGATCTAATTTTGACTATGCTTTTTAATTTTGACCGAAGTTATTTTCAATTTCTGCAGGTGCTAACATACTCTCTCTCCACTTTCCACTAATATACTTCCCCCACTTATAGACTCCCATTTTTTCCGTTTCTAACGTACATAGAATTCGACCTTTCATACATACTCGTGATTAGCATGGGTTTTTGTGCTAGTATAAAATTAACGAACATCTATCAAAACTCTCTCCCTCCTCAACACTTACTACCCCCCCCCCCCCCCCCCCCCCCCCCCCCCCGGGTAGCACCTTAGTGCCCAGAACCTCCTCTCGGGCCTTCTCGATCCCGCTCCGAAAACGCGGATCGGTGTTTTCGGAGCGGATCCTTCCTTGGAGCGCGGTTCGATCGAATATGGAGCGAACCACGCAGAATCTTGGTTTTTTGTGCATTTTCTTTTTCTGTAAGCTTGACATTTATCTTTTAAATGAAGAAACTTTTTTTTTGACTTATTAATTATTGTTTATTTTATGTGATCAAATTACAAAGTTAATTTTTTTCTCCATTTTTTATACTTGAATATATGGATAAGATATATTTTGTGTCCATTAGTTAATGTTTACAAACCCAGAAGCACATTATTGTATAGGCACTCCGGACATATAGTTTTTTTTTTTTTTAAATTTAGCATTTTGGTGCTCCCGCTCCGTGCTCTGGGCACTTAGGGTAGCACTGCTGGAGGGGGAGGGGGACAGGGAGAGGGAGAAAGGGCGAGGGTCAGGGTGGTGGCAGGGAAAGGGAGGCTCTAGGGAGAGGAAAAGAGGGAGGAAGAGCGACGTGGAGAAGGAGAGGAAGAGGGAGAGGGAGAGGGAGAGACATGGAGGGAAAGAGGGAGAGAGGGCGGCGGCAAGGAAGGGGAGAGAGAAAGAGGAAAAGGGAGATGGAGAAAGGCTGATAAGTCCACAATATCACATATTTAATTCATTAATTTAGATAAATTTGCGGACTTCATTAAATCAAAATGCATTGAATTCATAGATTTTTACAAAATCATGCAATTAGACTCTTTTGGTTGAATTTAAATAAAAATCTCATAAAAATGCATGTCTTGGTGAAATTATCAAATTCTATATTTTTGGGCCCCATGCATAACATCATCCCTTTTAATAAAAATTATTATTTCTAAATTAGTTTTAATTATTTTGTAGAAATTCAGAAACCAGGAGCCTCAAGAAGTGGAAAATCAAGAAGGTAGCCCAAAGAAGGCACGTTCATGCATGGTGTTTCCAAGGAGTGCACACCCAATGTGGGTCCAAGTGAGGAAAGTTAAAAAAAAAAGAATTAGAGGTCAAGAAATTAATTAAAGAAGGGAGAGGAATGAAGGAAAGAATGCAAGAAAGAAACCCAACCATGAAGTGGTCGTCTAATGCATGAATTCTTCAGATTTCAAATGCCCAAGTCATGCCAATCCAAGGTGTTGCACACCCCTAGAGGGGGCCCACATCCATCCAAGTTTGCAACCAAATAAAGTTTCAGAATTCTATAGATATTTTCAAAGCCAAGATGTGGGCCCAAGTGTAGATATTTGCAAGCTATGAAGAGTCCTAAATATGGAAGGTGTTCAAGTTTCAAAAAGACTCCACAAGGAGTGTAAGATCCTATTATCAAGGTTACCCAATGCCACCACAGCTTGCATCTCAATCAAACAAGTTTTTAAAAGATTTGAAAATTTTAGGATTGCAAGGAGTACAAGGACGTTGATACTCATAGCCTAGATGGATGGGATGCATAAGGGGGCTCTCTCTTGATTCTCTAGGGATTATTCTATCTTCATCATTCTCTCTCTCACGTGCAGTCCATCTCCCATCTCCACTCTCTCTCACACATTCTTCTCTATCCCATTAATCTCTTTCCATTTTCTTTCTCTCTTTTTCTACCCATCTCACTCACGTATTGTACGAGGCCAAAGAAAAAATTGATGTGTGAAGGAAGAAGAAGAAGGATGGAGGAGTAGATTTGCTACTTGTAATCTAAGGAGAAAGGGTGTAAGTTGATTTATTTTTATTAATTAATTTTATGGGTGAGCAATTTTAATTCCAAATCTGATTTTTAATTTATTAATCTATTTTATTTATGTATGTCTTTTTGATGCCTTATTTTTTAATGATATATTGCATGCTTAAAGGCCACTGAATACTGAAAATATTTGAAGGAGACTAGAGTCTTTCTAAAATTTCTCAAATATTAATAAATCTGAATTTTCAGATTTTGGGTCTTTAATGAAATCGCCCATATTTTCAGTATTTAGAAAACAACTAAACCCTGACCCTTAGATTGCAATGCTCTCATTCAATCTTGAATTTCAATTTAATTATCTCTGAATTTTTAACATCTTCAATTAGTTTTCTGATTATTTTTATGGTGGATGCAGTTTTTAGTATAGTTTTATTAGACTAGGTTTCTAGTTTATGATTTTTCTTCAAATCGGGTTGTAATTAATTTTATTCAGATCTTTAATTAATTTTTAATTAAAGTAGGATTTGTGATTTTTATAGGTTTTTGATAGGCTAGCACTAGTTTTCCAATAAGACAGGTACATTGCGATCATTGGCTCCATGTGGATCGACCCGGTTTCACCGGTTATAACTACATCGTGACGACCCTACACTTGGGACACGATCAAGTTTTTGGTTTCGTTGCCGGGGAGCTCACAAGCGCATGAAGGTAATTTCATGAAGGTAATTTTCTAACTCTCATTTTTAATTGCTTTATGGCTGTGGTTTAATTCTGATCATCATTCTAGATTAGGGGTAGCATGCATGGAATGCTTGGACCAACCCTTGGACATTAAAAAGAAGAATTGAATTCTGATTTTTAACTAAAATTGTCTAATTTCAGATCTGAAATAAAATTCTTGCTGATTTTTTTTAAATCTCTTTTTTTTTTCTTGAAAATCTCCTTGATTTCTAGTCCTTTTGATAGCTACTTTAGGTAGATTATTATTGTTAATTTTTTTGTAGATTTTAGGATTAATTTATTTACTATTTTTTTATAACTTTTGAGCCACCTAAGTTGCTGGAAAATATTCTAGAATTTTCAGAAAAAGGTTGCGCGGTGAAACCCTGCAATTTCGGCTTTTTGGCAAGGAAATTGCCTTAAAATTTGGAAAGTCCATAATTCTTTTTGGGAACTTAGCTTTCTAGGTTGTTCTTAGTTTGTTTGCCTTTTTAGGTCCAAATTTTTTTTTCAAAAAAGAAAAAGTAATCATAAAAATTGGACACCCTCCTTTCTTGATCCCATAGTGCATGAGCACAAAGTTACCACCAATTTGGTATCGTGACTCATTAAAGCGATTAAAGCGAAAGGACTCTCCGATCAAGAGATTCATTGAGATCTACGAAAATCTAGGTTCTCCTGGTTCACCTAGACCATCTAGCCTAATGGCGAAATCCATGAATAATAATAAAAATAATAACAATAATAATAATAGAAATGAAAATGAAAATGGAGTGGTTAATCAAAGGGGAAGGTCTTTACGTGAATACCTACAACCTACTAGGACCACCGCACCCTCATGTATGGTTGTCCCAGCCACCGCGGGAAACTTTGAAATCAAGCCGGGTGTGATCCAACTATTGCCTAAATTCCATGGTCTAGATTCGGAAAGTGCGTACCTTCACTTGAAAGAATTTGAGGAAGTGTGCGCTACTCTCCATTTGAACAATGTTAGGGAAGATGTTATCAAATATAGGTTATTTCCCTTCTCTTAGAAAGAAAAAGCTAAGGCATGGCTACATTCCCTTAGGGCCAACTCGATTACTACTTGGAATGATTTGGTCCGCGAATTTAAAAAAATTCTTCCCACCTCACAAAACCAACACTTTAAGAAAGCACATCATGAATTTCAAGCAAAAAGAAAATGAGTCTTTCTTCAAGTGTTGGGAACGGTTCAACGAGCTTCTACTAGCTTGCCCACATCATGGATTCGAGATTTGGCGCATAATTGGGCTCTTTTATGATGGATTAATATCAGACATGCAACAATTCGTTGAGATGATGTGTAATGGGGCCTTCTTAAATAAAGACCCCGATAAGGCATGGGAATATCTTGATTCTCTCGCGGAAAGTGCTCAAAATTGGGACACATCAGATGGGACCGAGCACTTAAAACAATCGAATAACTCTAAGGGAGGGGGAATATACCTATTGAAAAATGAAGAAGATGATGTTAATGCTAGAATCGCTTCCCTAACAAGAAAGATAGAGGCCATAGAATCCGGGAAAGGAAAACAACCCGCCCCAGTGTCCGCAATTTGTGAATGTGACACCCATTCTTCTAAGCATTGTCCAACAATCCCTGCATTTAGAGAGGTGTTGCATGAGCAGGCCAATGCTACAAATACTTACCAAAGGCCGTTCACAAATCAAATAGGTAACACGTACAATCCCAACTGGCGTAACCACCCCAATTTTAGTTGGAGAAATGGGCAAAATGCTAACTAGGCACCTATCCTCCCAAAACCTACAAATCAAGGTGGTAACTTTGTACCCCCTAATCAGGGAGTCCCACCACCGCCTCCGCAATCTTAAAATAGGTCTTTGGAGGATTTGTCGACCAATTTTATTCAAATTCAAGTCTCCATCAACCAAAGCAATCAGCAAACATTCCAAGACTTCCAAAAGGATGTAAGAGCCTCAATTGGCCAAATCAATAATACCCTTCAGATTAGGGAGAAAGGGGCTTTCCCAACCCAACCTCAATCTAATCCAAAAGGACAATACTAAGTGGCCAACTCAGGTCCCTCTACCTCAAGGCAGCAGGTTCAAGGTGTGACCACCCTTAGGAGTGGCAAAGCGATTCTGGGTGAAGATCTGAAAAAAGATAAACAACCTGTTTCATTGGATCCAAAACTATCCCAAATTACGACTAACTCTAAGGAAGTCATGGAAGAAACAACTGATGCTAAGGAAAAGGAGGCTGGACTACCTGTGTACAAACCTTTAGCTCCGTTTCCCCAACGCTTAAATCCGCCAAAACAAATGACCCCTAACCAAGAAATCTTAGATATTTTCAAAGAGGTCAAAATCAACATTCCACTTTTAGATGCGATCAAACAGATCCCATCCTATGCAAAATTCTTGAAAGATTTATGTACAATCAAGAGTAGGATGCATGTCCAAAAGAAAGCATTCTTGACTGAGCAAATTAGCGCTATTTTGAAACAAAACACTCCCCCTAAATACAAGGATCTGGGATGCCCCACTATATCATGCATCATTGGAAATTTTCGGATCGAGCAAGCACTGCTTGACTTAGGGGCTAGTGTTAATCTATTGCCCTACTCGGTATACGAACAAATGGATCTAGGCAAGCTGAAACCTACTCAGGTCACTCTTCAGCTAGCTGATAGATCAATCAAGAAACCGAGATGGGTAATAGAGGATGTTTTAGTCCAAATCGAAAAATTCTATTTCCCAGTAGATTTTATTGTCTTCAACACACAACCAGTGGCCAACCCTAGCGCACAAATTCCGGTGATATTGGGAAGACCCTTTTTGGTCACATCGAATGCATTGATAAATTTCCGGAACGGAGTCATGAAACTTTCTTTTGGGAACATGACAATTGAATTAAATATCTTTAATGTTTACAAACAAATGCGGGATGATAGTCCTGATTTCGAACAAGTAGATCTCATTGAATCCATTATTCAAGAAACCCTGAAGGAGTCCTCTGACTCAAATTTTTTAGACACAATGGAATCAAGCAAGGCCTTGGCCAATTTTATAGACACCCTAGATGACACTGTTAACATAGTGAATACAGAATGGAAACCTCAAATTGAGGAGCTTGTATCAACTGGTACTCAGTCTCTTCCCTCTCAGGTAAAGCCGCCCAAACCTGAGTTGAAACCCCTTCCTTTGGATCTCCGATACGCATATTTAGGGGAGGATGACACGTACCCAGTGATTATCTCATCACACCTTAATAAGGATCAAGAGATCCAACTTCTGAATATACTTAAGCAGCACAAAGATGCCATAGCATGTACCGTGGCTGATATAAAGGGCATTGACCCTTACGTGTGCACGCATCACATATATCTGGAGGAAAATGCAAAACCCTCCAGACAGATGCAACGCCGACTCAACCCAACTATGCAAGAAGTGGTTAGGGCTGAAGTGCTTAAACTTCTCGATGTGGGTATAATCTATCAAATCTCGGATAGTCAATGGGTTAGCCCTACCCAAGTTGTTCCAAAGAAAGTCGGCGTCACTGTCGACCGAAATTCAAATGATGAACTTGTCCCAACCCGGGTACCGACTGGTTGGCGAGTGTGCATTGACTACAGAAAATTAAATGCGATCAAGTATAAGGATCATCTTTCCCTACCCTTCCTCGACCAAATCTTAGAAAGGGCTGCAGGCCACCCATACTATTACTTCTTGGATGGGTATTCCGGTTACAACCAGATTGAGATAGCACCGGAAAACCAAGAGAAAACCACCTTTACATGTCCATTTGGAACATTTGCTTATCTAAGAATGCCATTCGGACTATGTAATGCTCCAGCCACTTTTCAACGATGCATGTTGAGCATATTTAGTGATATGGTGGAACGGATTCTTGAAGTCTTTATGGATGACCTCCCCGTCTTTGGAGATTCATTTGAGAATTGCTTAAGTAACCTTGAGAAAGTCCTTATCAGATGTGAAGAAAAGAACCTAGTGCTTAACTGAAAGAAATGTCATTTCATGGTTCGCCAAGGAATAGTCTTAGGTCACATAGTTTCCTCCAAAGGAACAGAGGTCGATAAATCTAAGATAGATTTGATTGTCATTCTGCCCATACCCAAGACTACTGTAAGGGATGTAAGATCATTCTTAGGACATGCTGGTTTCTATAGAATGTTCATTAAGCACTTCAGTTCTATATCTAGACCCCTATGCAACCTTTTGTTGAAAGATGTAGAATTCAAATGGACTGAAGCATGTCAAGAGGCTTTTACTAAGCTAAAAGTCATGCTGACGACTGCTCCTATTATGCAACCTCTAGATTGAAGCATGCCATTCGAATTAATGTGTGATGCCAGCAACTATGCAATTGGAGCAGTCCTTGGGCAACGTAAGGATAAAAAGCCTTACATAATATATTACGCAAGCAGAACATTGAACAATGCACAGATTAATTATTCCACTACTGAAAAAGAATTACTAGCAGTAGTCTTTGCATTGGAAAAATTCCGCTTGTATCTAATAGGATCCAAAATCATTATTTTCACTGATCATTCTGCGCTTAAATACATTCTTTCCAAAAAAGATGCTAAACCCAGATTGATTAGATGGATCCTACTACTTCAAGAGTTTGATTTAGAAATACGTGAGAAAAAGGGAGTAGATAACGTAGTGGCAGACCATCTATCTAGACTTATCATCTCTGATTCTTTAGAGCCTACACCAGTATGGGACCAGTTTCTTAATGAACATTTATTTTCTATTTCCCAATCCCCATGGTATGCAGACATAGCAAACTATCCTGTTACGAGCACGGTTCCATAACATTAGTCACAACTAGATAGAAAGAAATTCTTCACTGAAGTTCGAAATTTTTTTTAGGATGACCCTTATCTCTTTAAGTACTGCCTAGATCAAATTATTAGGAGATGTGTGCCTAACCATGAACAAAACAGTGTTATCTCGTTTGGTCACTCACATGCATGTGGAGGTCATTTTTCACCAAAAAAGACTGCTTTTAAAATTTTGTAATGTGGATTTTATTGGCCATCACTTTTTAAAGATGTCTTTGAATTTTGCAAAGCGTGTGAGCGTTGCCAAAAATTGGGTAGTATTTCAAGAAGAAATATGATGCCATTAAACCCAATTTTGGTAATGGAATTATTTGATGGTTGGGGGATAGATTTCATGGGACCATTTCCTTCTAGTTTTGGTTTTCTCTATATCTTAGTGGGTGTTGATTATGTCTCTAAATGAATAGAGGCCATTCCATGTAGAAAGAATGATGCTAACACAGTAAAAAAGTTTCTAAAAGAGAACATTTTCTCTCGATTTGGAACTCCACGTGCAATAATAAGTGATGGGGGAACTCATTTTTGTAACCGTAAATTGAGGCCTTATTTCGAAAATATGAAATTAATCATAAAGTGGCCACCCCTTATCACTCACAGACGAGTGGCCAAGTGGAGGTATCAAATCGGGAAATCAAAAGAATATTGGAGGCAACTTAAAACTCAAATCGCAAAGATTGGTCTCTTAGACTTACCGATGCGTTATGGGCATATAGGACAGCGTTTAAAAATCCAATAGGAATGTCTCCTTTCAGACTAGTCTATGGAAAAGCATGCCACCTTCCAGTGGAATTAGAGCATAAATCATACTGGACAATTAAAAATTTTCAATTTGATATGGAGAAAGCTGGGACTGAGATGAAATTTCAATTCAATGAATTGGATGAGATTCGTTGCGATGCATATGAAAATGTTAGAATTTATAAGGAATGGACAAAATTTTTTCATGATAAACATATCTTACGGAAAGCATTTTATCCATCACAAAAGGTCCTTCTTTTTAATTTTAGACTTCATCTCTTCTCAGGCAAATTAAGATCAAGATGGAGAGGTCCCTACATTGTGAAACAAGTTTTTCCATATGGGGTAGTGGAGTTGGAAAACCCAAAGAATGGTGAGCTTTTCAAAGTTAATGGACAAAGAGTAAAACCATTCTTGGAGGCTATGTGCCTGATGATGAAGTCATAACTCCGGTAAATCCTGTCTATCAGGATTAAAGGGTGCTGGATCTGACAGTGGCCCACACCTTTGTACCATCTATATATATTTTCTTGTCTTTTTTTCTTTTTGTGTATTTTGTCTAACCTTGGACAGGAAGAAGACCAGATCACATTCCTAGGTACCCTCTTCCACTTTACCTCCGTTAATATATATTCCTCATGTTACAATTTCATATTTATTACATTTCCTGCATAACATCGAGGATGATGTTTATCTTAGGTTGGGGGGGGGGGGGGGGGGGGGTTGAACAAGCACACTTATCTAATTTTAGACAAATTCTTTTTCGTTTTTGCGTAGTTTTTAATAAAAAAAAATGAAAAAGGGGGTTTTCAAAAGAACTTGATGATTCGAAGCTGTCTAGAAATCTAGAATTTCATAATTTTTGGAAGGAAGTAAAATAAAGGTTCACTATTTTCTAAAAGATAAAAAGAATACCGAACTTTGTTTTTCACAGTAACACGTGTACATCATTTCAAGAGTTTTAGATAAAAAGATTTAAGTGTCATTTTCAGAGTTCTTTCAAAAGAGAAAAATAGACGACTTTCTAAATTTTGGCCATATGAGTTCTCCTAGTTCATCGGTAAGGTTAGGCCAACCAAAACCAGTGAATTAATTCGGGCGAATTGAAAAAGGCTGCCTATTGTTGGAGACCGTTTAATAAAATAAAATAAAATAAATGATAAGGGATGCACAAATAGGTATAAAAAAAAGTGTTTAGTTATAAGTACTAGTCTTGAAAATAATAAAAAGTTGTGTGACTAGTTTGGGTTCGTAGCCTTCTTAACCTGAGCCAGTAAGCCCGTAGGGGTATTTATATACCTAGTGCCCTAAAGACATCTGTTTTGGGAGTCATTGGCCTAAAGCTCGTTACATGGGTTAATTAGAAAGCCTAAGGGATCTAGGCATTGCACAGTCACATGTGTTTGTTAAAAAAAAAAAGAAAGATGCATCTCGCGGACTTTGGAAAAACAGCAGTGCGAAAGCCGTCATAGTAGCGTTGAGAGGAGACTTGTATTTACCCCGAATCTAGGAAAGTTGGAAATTCTGAAGGGGAATTCTGTTTTCATGGCATTATCATAGAATATTTAAAAATTTTGATTTAATGTATTCACTTGCACAAAGCACCCAAAGTTTTGGTACAATTTTTGAAAAGATATGAAAACAAAAACGTGAACCTGATTTTGAAAAGTCTGAAATCATGATTATTCGAGGATTCAAGGCATCCAATTTGACTTAACCGTCATTTGAAAAATCCTCCATGGACTTTCTTTTATTTTTAGGTAAATAGATTTTGTGGGCATATACTGCAAACCCTCATGAGGCACATGCTCGTCCACTAGGGGTAACTTAGGAGTTTAAGGGCTTACTGCATATGCTAAATGCAGTCGAGAGTGCCAGCGAAAGTGGCTTTTGTTTTCATAGGTTAGATTTAGTTAGATCAGTCAACTTCACCTTCCACATCTTTTGCTAGGGACTAGCAAGACGCTGGTTGGGGGGTGTAATAAGTCCACAATATCACACATTTAATTCATTGATTTACATAAATTTGTGGACTTCATTAAATCAAAATGCATTGAATTCATAGATTTTTACAAAATCATGCAATTAGACTCTTTTGGTTGAATTTAAGTAAAAATCTCATAAAAATGCACGTCTTGGTGAGATTATTAAATTCCACATTTTTGGGCCCCATGCATAACATCATCCCTTTTAATAAAAATTATTATTTCTGAATTAGTTTAATTATTTTGTAGAAATTCAGAAACTAGGAGCCACAAGAAGTGGAAAATCAAGAAGGCAGCCCAAAGAAGGCACGTTCATGCATGGTGTTTCCAAGGAGTGCACACCCAATGTGGGTCCAAGTGAGGAAAGTTTAAAAAAAGAATTAGAGGTCAAGAAATTAATTAAAGATGGGAGAGGAATGAAGCAAAGAATGCAAGAAAGAAACCCAGCCATGAAGTGGTCGTCCAATGCATGAATTCTTCAGATTTCAAACGCCCAAGTCATGCCAATCCAAGGTGTTGCACACCCCTAGAAGGGGCCCACATCCATCCAAGTTTGTAACCAAATAAAGTTTCAAAATTCTAAAGATATTTTCAAAGCCAAAATGTGGGCCCAAGTGTGGATATTTGCAAGCTATGAAGAGTCCTAAATATGGAAGGTGTTCAAGTTTCAAAAAGACCCCACAAGGAGTGTAAGATCCTATTATCAAGGTTATCAAATGCCACCACAGCTTGCATCTCAATCAAACAAGTTTTTAAAAGATTTGAAAATTTTAGGATTGCAAGGAGTACAAGGACGTTGATACTCGTAGCGCAGATGGATGGAACGCATAAGGGGGCTCTCTCTTGATTCTCTAGGGATTATTCTATCTTCATCATTCTCTCTCCTCTCACGTGCAGTCCATCTCCCATCTCCACTCTCTCACACACATTCTTTTCTCTCCCATTAATCTCTTTCCATTTTCTTTCTCTCTTTTTTCTACCCATCTCACTCACGTATTGTACGAGGCCAAAGAAAAAATTGATGTGTGAAGGAAGAAGAAGAAGGATAGAGGAGTAGATTTGCTACTTGTAATCTAAGGAGAAAGGGTGTAAGTTGATTTATTTTTCTTGATTAATTTTATGGGTGAGAAATTTTAATTCCAAATCTGATTTTTAATTTATTAATCTATTTTCTTTATTTATGTCTTTTTGATGCCTTATTTTTTAATGATATATTGCATGCTTATAGGCCACTAAATACTGAAAATATTCAAAGGAGACTAGAATCTTTCTGAAATTTCTCAAATATTAATAAATCTGATTTTTCAGATTTTGGGTCTTTAATGAAATCGTCCATATTTTCAATATTTAGGAAAAATTGAACCCTGACCCTTAGATTGCAAGGCTCTCATTCAATCTTTGCGAGGCTCTCATTCAATCTTGAATTTCAATTTAATTATTTATGAATTTTTAACATCTCCAATTGGTTTTCTGAATATTTTTATGGTGGATGCAGTTTTTAGTATAGTTTTATTAGACTATGTTTCTAGTTTATGATTTTTCTTCAAATCGGGTTGTAATTAATTTTATTCAGATCTTTAATTAATTTTTAATTAAAATAGGATTTGTGATTTTTATAGATTTTTTATAGGCTAGCACTAGTTTTCCAATAGGACAGGTACATTGCGATCATTGGCTCCCTGTGGATCGACCCGGTTTCACCAGTTATTACTACATCGTGACGACCCTACACTTGGGACACGATCAAAGGCATGGAGAGGGGGAGGGAGGCGGCAGCTGCCAGGAGAGGGAGACGGCAGATGCCGGGAGAGGGAGAGGGGGGAAGAAGGGGTGTGGAAAGAGAAAATGAAGGTGGAGTGGGTTTGAGTATTTTGGGAACAATGGGTGTAGAGAGAAATTTTGGATTGACAAGGGATGTGGAAGGAGAAGATTGTTATGTGGCATTAGCAGCTCTTTGTGATTTTGGTAGATACCCTTTGTGGTTTCTAATATTTTCAGATGGGCCCCTGTGAATTCATTATTTGTAAATAGTCTCTTGATTTATCATCTTAATACCTCTCATATCTCCATGCCTGTTGATTTGATGGTAGTGAGGAACCACCGTGAGGTTTTAGCTCAGTTTTTTTTTTATCAAATGACACTTTTCTCCCTAGAACCATTTTTGTATATACCCATAAGGTATCTAATATTTATTAGATGTCTTTAATCTATAGTGCCACATGTGCAAATGTCAGCGAGTGCAATTGTTTTGAATTGATTACATGGAAGGGTCATTTTAGCAAAGCAAGTGATTTGAGTTTATTTAAGCTAATTGACATTTTCCATTAATTATTGTTATTATTATGTTATCTTTAAAAAGTCATATATTCATCTAATTGGGTGGGCCCTTTAAAACTTCTTTTTTTCCAAATCATTCCTTCTTTTATCAATCCCATTATTTCCCGTTGAGTTAAAACAAAAAGGACCTTTAAAGCTTTTTTTCCTCAAATATTTGAAGATATATAACCGCTAAAGTTAGTACATGACTGTAAATCCATGAACCAAGACGCATAGTCCTTCTAGCATTTATTTGAGAACGGTTGATAAGCTATGAAATTAAAAGCTGCCGTGGGTTGGGAGACACAAAATGCAATGATTGAAAGCCAATCACCTCACCTCCTATTGCAACCTATTTCTTCAATAGTCCTAATCTCTAGCTACATTTGACTTTAGCTTTCTTCTGTTTTAAGAAAATTCTACTGCCAATAAGTGATCAAGATCATCCATACTATGGGTCATGGGTCTTATATGATGGCACTGCCCATTTGACTTATGTATGGTATGTCTCCGTGTAATATGAACATACCAATCAACATCCAAACCTTTTTCTAGTCTCCCTTCTCACGATAACTGAGGATTGTTAAAAAAAAAATGGCCTAGCATTCTAAAAAGAGCTAATGATGTGAAGAAAAACTTTTCAACAGATTATCTCAATGTTAGAAAAGAGGATGTTGTCAGGTGCCTACTGTGAAGAACTTCACGGATTTAGTTGAGAAAAAAGAAAAATAAAATTAAAAGACAAAACAAAGTCATAGGAAGGTAAAGGGTTTTCTTAATGATAAATAAAGATATGAGCAAAATTGTCAAAATTAGAAAAAATACAACGACCTCTTCTCTTTATCAATTTACTAGAAATTTTCCGTGCCTGAAGGCATGACACACCACCGGACCTGGATATGCCTCAGACCGATCGAATTCAGGTTCCATGTGTCTCAAAAGCAAGTCCAACCATAAAATGAATTCCACAAAAAAAAAAAATTCAATTGATTGCCAAGATATAATTTCATTCATTCATTTATTCTTAATAAAATTGAATCATGAAATCTTTCACCTTATTTGCTCATCTCATCTTCTTATCTTGGTCCCACCTCATCATCAATGAAGTAGTGTTTTTTTTTTTTTAAATGAAGAAATGATGGCAGTACCTGTAAATAACTCAACCTTGCTGACCCGTTTTGCTTTTGATAGGGATGGCAAAAACTTGTAAATCTCTCTAACTTTTAGCCCATTTTCTTTTAAATAAAAAAGGGATGGCAATACCTGTAAATAACTCTAACTTGCTGCCCCATTTTGCATTCCCCACTTAAATCCAAGGGTCTAAAATATCCCTAGGATTTATGTACATAAATCTAAGGGCTCAAAATGTCCTAGGATTCAAACAGTGAGCTGCCAATTTCTAGAAATTTCTCGTGCCTGAAGGCATGACGCACCACTGGACCTGGATATGCCTCAGACCGACCGAACCTAGGTTCCATGCATCTCGAAAGCAAGTCCAACCATAAAATGGATTCCACTAAAAAAATAAAAATCCAATTGATTGCCAAATGATATAATTCCATTTATTCATTTATTCTTAACAGAACTGAATCATGAAATCTTTCACCCAATTTGCTCATATCATCTTCTTATCTTGGTCCCATCTCATCATCAATGAAGTAGTGCCTTTTTTCTTTTAAATGAAGAAGGGATGTCGATACCTGTAAATAACTCAAACTTGCTGACACTTTTTGCTTTTGATGAGGATGGCAAAAACTTGTAAATTTCTCAAACTTTTGGCCCCTTTTCTTTTAAATGAAAAAGGGATGGCAATATCTGTAAATAACTCTAACTTGCTGCCCCCTTTTGCATTTCCATCTTAAATCCAAGGGTCCAAAATGTCTCTTGAATTTATGTACATAGATCCAAGGGCTCAAAATGTCCCAGGATTCAAACAATGAGCTCTACATATAGTTCCTCGAACCGCATTTTCTAAACGAACCAGGGCCAATCCGAATTGATCCTGTAACAGATCTGCTACAGAACGAATACGTTTATTTTTCAAGTGATTCATGTCGTCAAGTGTGCCCATTCCAAATTTCATTCCGATCAAATGATCCACAGCAGCCAATACGTCTTGTGGTAACAAGAATGTATTGTTCGGAGGTATATCAAGATTCAGTGTCAAACCTACTTAATCAAGGATATGAAAGGTATTAAAATGCCAAAGTAGAAGTCTATTTATAAATACTAAAACCATCAGAGCCTATTTACAAATATTAGAAACCTTAAGTGGGTATATATAAAGAAACTCTAAAAATCTTATCGTGTCATGTTTAGCAACGGAAGGTCCTCGATCGCATGCAATTTTTTTTTCAATTTCTTATTTTGTTAAGTTGAAACATCCATGTTTTACAATTGTTAATACTTATAAGAATTTGGGAAGGTGAAAACTCCATTTTAAGGATTTTCAAGTTCAATTTACTCCATAAAATTTGAAAACCCTCAATTTTATGGATTTACGAGCATCAATACCAATTTTTCTCATGTATATACAACTATACATACTAAAATGGATGTGAAATCCTCAATGAGGAATCCTCGAAACTAAGACAATGGGGAATACTCAAACTTGCGAATTTCTCACAGATTCTTTCTTTGTTAGCCAAATGTGTCATCATAGTGGTTGGTTGTATGATAAGATTGAATATATAATTTAATGTAGTCACTTATAGTGGGAGCAACTCCCATTGGATCATAGTTTAGAAACATTGTATAGATCAAATGATATTTTTATTGAGCAGAAAGTAGAACTTACTCTAAAGAGGCATTTGTGCAGTGCTTTCCCACTTTGTGTTTGGTGTTGCCACAACAATCTGACTTTTTAGCCAACCTTTTTGCATAAGAGGGGATCTTAAAATCCTACCTATCTAGGTCGGAAATGGAAGACGCGGGTGCTGCACAAACAGCCCCATAAGTTCACTATCTTGAGGAGACAAGACTTGTCAACAGGGTGTTTGTTTGGATGAATTCTTGATAGGAATTCATGTGATAGGAGTTTTTTGCGGCAATCTGTACAAGCATTTAGAGAAAAATTTGTTTTGATTGTCAAAATATTAGAAAAAACTGTCTTTCATTTATGTGGAGTTTTATGGCTGGTTTGTCTACTACAATTGAGAGAATTCTCTACAGGCCTTACAACTTATAGCATTTATAGAGTTGGAATTTGAAGAATTTCGAAGGTCAAAAATGACATTTTAGAAGGCTGAAGTTTTGGAATTTCACTAATTAAATAGGGAATTCCAAATGCTCCTTATATGGGACATTGCTTAAAAAAAAAATAACTCCAAACACATGAATACATGGAAATAAGAAATGCCCCTTAGATTGTGATATAATGATCTCAATTCCCAACTGATCTGTAAAAACAGAAACGTCACTCCCTGGACAATTAATAGCCACAATGGTGGTTACAAGCACCCATATATTTGGACTAGAAATAAGAAATATCTATTTATATATATCTAGGAATGCAATAACTTAATCAAATATGACCAAATTAAAAACAGAATAAAAAGAAGTAAACAGAAAGACCCCACAATCAAACAATCAGAATAAGAAAGAAAACCCAGGAATGCAATAAGAAAGAAAACCCAGGAATGCAATAAGTTAATTAGGCATTTAGATCATCAATTGATACTAACCACCAAAAACCCCCAATTAAATTAAATACACCAAAAAAGAAAGAAAATCCAATAATCAAACTCCAATGAAGAATAATGCAAAGAAAAACAAAAATTACAGCCTTAACCCAATAATCAAATGCACTAAAAACAACAAACCTTCAAGGAAGTTATTGCCCCTTTGTTTTAAAATGATTACAAAATTACCAAGATCTTGAATCCCTTCTCAGCCCCTAAGATTTATGTACAGAAATATGTACATAAATCCAAGGGTGAGGAAAGAGTCCAAGAATTCAAAAATTGTCCTCCCTTATTATATAAATTGATTCTTGAGAGCTGCTTTCACTTGTCCCCACAAAATGGATAGGAAGAAACCTCAATCCCCATGAACCCCTTTTCAATCTCTCCAGCCCCTACGGGCCTGAGGTTGGCCTAACAGCCAGCCACCACACAACGGTGGATATGGGATTCTCTTGATATTATAATTGGTTCTACCATGTAGTAGATGTCTTGTTAGATCAAAGTGGAATATCATTTGCTTTATGCTGAGGCCCATTTGTGTGTTTTTCCTTAATTTCTTAGCTACAAGGTCGAACCGGGTTGGAGGCAATCGACCAAATCCCTAGCAACAGACTAATTTATTGAAGGCAAGGGGGTTTGGGATGTTAAGGCCCTGACTCACCCTCCGTGGACGAAATTTGTGAAAGAACCCTTGCCTTCAATAATTTGTGAAATTTCGGGGCATTGGGGCCAGCAAAATCCCTCCCACATTGAAAAGGAGAGATTCTGGGGCATGTGATAAGAGTAGGAGGATAGACGGAATGAAGCATATTTACCCAGACAGGTCTATCAGTGATAAGAAGGCCCATGGCCTAGGTCAATGGCCTCCATTGCACGTAGGAGAAGCAGTGGCTTACCATCTCCCCAAGTGGGAGAGTGGACATCATAATCCGTTCACCTTGTGGTAAAGGGGGCCTGCGTTTGCTGCCAATTTTAAATTTCAACCATTCATCAAGATCATATCTAAATATTCCATACATCCATCCTGCACAATGTAAAAGTTGACATCTTTTTATGGACCCTATAGATGTTTGTTACTTATTACTCTGGCTTATTGTTAAACTCATCACTAAAAATCTCACAGTGTTCAATGTGATGACGGGACTAAATTTTGTTTGGAGTGAAATTTGGCAAGGACGCTGCACATGGGGACTTTTATTTTGGGAGACCTAGGATTTATCTTTTCTTTTCTATTTTATAAATGGAACTCATTGAGTTCTGACCAACTTGTGATTTGCCTGAGGGTGGGTGAGTTTTTGAGTCATACACACAACATATATATAGGGTCACATCTAGGAATGGGACCAGAGGGGATAGAAAGATCTATGTGGGACCACCATTCAAATATTCAAACCACTTATCAACCCTAACACCCATTGGAGCGATCAAATAGGAATTATTATTCAAATAGATTAGATGGTCACCGTTGGATTTACTAAATCATGAAACACAATCAACTTCCTTTGCTTTTCTATTGTCCTTTTAGGAGTCTGAGTAAAATCCATAATCAATTTAAGCCCCGCTCGATTGCAAGCATTGTGGGATATCTTGTTTTGGCATCCCCAAAAGCATAGTCCAGAGGTTTTAATGATCAATCATTGTGATTAAGAGCCATGTGAGCAATGTGCCACAAAACACACCTCTTGTTCACAATCAAACACAATATTTGGATGGCTAGGAGGATATGCTATGACACCTAAATCCCCAACACTCATAATTTTCATCAGAAATACATCCAAATAAATAGGCCCTAAAGTAAATCAAATACCTAAAAAGTTAGGGTCCCATTAACGTCTTCATTTATATCCTTCACTCCTTACCTTTTTAATAATTTTTTGGAACCTATTTTACCATAATAAACTCGGATCAATATTTTGGTTCCTTGCATACAAGTGCCCTTATTATGAATTTAAAACACACCACTTCGCTTAACATTTCATTGATGTTTTTAAATGATAAGAGTGATGGAAACGGTGACAAACCCAGGAACCTCCGAAGGTGCTGCAGCATTTCGCATTTCCCTTTCATTACATCCTTATCCCACTGGTTTTGAATTGGATAGCCCCTCTATCTATTAATATCCAATTATATACATAATTCATGTGCATCCATCCCTCACCATATTATGGTGAAGTACTATACACTAGAGCCGACTTTATGATCCATCCAAATCGTCTGCACACATGGGACCCATTAAATTACATTGGATCCATTAAGTTTTCACATATCCAAATGAAATGGTCCGTTGGATGGAGGGTCAAATCTTTTCATTAATATAGAGTCGCTAAATTTGTGGGCCACAGATGAAGGGGCTAGAAGCATGGGATTGACCCCAAACTTGATATATGGGCCTATCCAAGATGTCTATTTCCATCCTCCACAAGTCTCATGATCAGTGGAGCCCTAAGTAGGCCCCATTAAGTTTGTGCCTCACCATATGGTGAGAGATGGATGCACATGAATATCCCCCATATATATATATATATATTTCTATCATCTCCATCTGGGCCACAAAAGTTTAACGGTGTATAGTCCATTCGGATGGGTGTCACTCGATCCAATAGTCCAGTTTAATCAGATAGGGCTAGGAATGTCAAACGGGGTGGGCAGTGCTTGGAGCGGACTAGGCCGTGCCATGCCTCTGTGCCGAGCACGCCTCTTCAATTTTTTTTCTCGATTAACTTTTTTTGCGTTTTTTGTATTAAAATTAAAAAGTAAACACAAGCACAGAGAATGACGGAGAGATTTAAGTGGTTCGGTCCAACTCCACCTACTCCACTAAGAAGAGAACCATTTAGATCTTAACTTCTTGAAGGCTTCTAAATATGATTACCTTCAAAACCTTACAATCTTTTTAGAGAATGGCGGGCCTAATAGATGGAGCAAGTGATTAGATCTGAAGTTGGCAATGTCAATGGGATTTACTCTGATAAATGTTTGTTTGACCATGAGAAATTACAAAAATCTTGAAGGACGAAGAGATGTTTTCCAATACATGATGAGTTTTCATTCTGTTGTGGACTATTATGATACACAGATACTTTAAAATAGATAATATATCCTACTTTATTTTACTAAAGTTGTTGTGAGACAGGATAAGGGTTAGGTGACTTATTAGTGTTATGTGAAAAATCATTATCCCCTCCATATAAATGACATATACATTTGAAAAGGCTTTGAGTTAAGGTGTAAGATTTGCAAAAGAAAAATCAAATAAGCTTTTACCGACCATTTTATCCACTAACTTAATATTAGTTGGAATGGGAGGTGGATTGAGAAATGAAAAAACATGATATATGTAATGGGCGGGCCTAGGCATGTCAAATGGGCCGTGCCGGGCCAGCACGTGGCACGGGCCGGCACAGCCCACCCGTGCCACGTGCTGGCCCCCCCAGATGAAACGGTTCATGACGGCCCGGCCCACCAAACAAACGGGCCGCGCCGGTGGCATGCCTCTTTTAAATTTTTTTATTAATTTTTTCTCCTTTTTTGTATTAAAATTAGAAATTAGAACACAAGCACGGAGAATGACAAAGATATTTAAGTGGTCAAACTCGACCTACTCCACTGAGAAGAATGAGAGGGTTGGAGTATTTATATACTTTGTAAAATTGAAAATGACACAAAATACCTTTATATGATTATTTTATGGCTGTTGGGGGGGGGGGGGGGGGGGCACTACAACAATTTTCACTTTTGCCGGCGCAAAAAAAGCGCCGGCAAAGGTCACTAAAACGCCGGGAAAAACCTTTCCCTGCGTTTTCTCGTGCGCCGGCAATTCGCCGGTAATAGTATGCCAGCAATACCCTTTACCGGCGAAATAAGGTGGCGCCGGGAAAAAGTTGTCCATTGCCGGCGTTATTTTTCGCCGGGAAAAGGATTTATTTCGTCGGGAAAAGTAGTTTTTTTTTCAAAAAAAAATTTACAAAAAAGTTTTGCCGACGTTTTTTTGCGCCGGGAAAAGTATTTTTTTTAAAAAAAAAATTTACAAAAACTTTTGCCGGCGTTTTTTTGCGCTGGGAAAAGTTTTTTTTCAAAAAAATAATTTTACAAAAGCTTTTGCCGGCGTTTTTTTGCGCCGGGAAAAGTTTTTTTTTTTCAAAAAAAAATTTACAAAAACTTTTGCCGGCGTTTTTTTGCGCCGGGAAAAGTAATTTTTTTTTCAAAAAAAAAATTTAGAAAGCTTTTGCCTGCGTTTTTTTTTGCGTCAAGAAAAGATTTACATTTTACAAAAATTATTTTTTTCAAATTTTTTTGCCCGTGTTTTTTCTCGTCGGAAATAATTTTTCTACTACGCATCCAACATCCATTTCCATTCCAAATTCATCAAAAAAATGAAACAAGAAAATTCATTCCACTTCATGTTAATATTCAAACATCCTTTCAACATTGAAAGCACTTTACCATTACCATTACAAAATTAAAACAAATGGTAACAATCTACTCTATACTAACATTCCAACACTTACACTATTGTTTTAAAAAACTTCATGCATCCCATTTTAACATATAGCAATTTGTTACTCTGCATACTTGGCCTTCATGTTGGTTGCATCCTAACTGCATGGACTCTTTCAATAAAATTTTGAGTTGCAATTTTCATTCAATCTACATAAAAAAATAGCAAGATTAACATATGATTAAGAATGTCATATGCACAACTGAATTCCCTTTATGGTTCAGGGTATAGTTGCTAGAGTGTGAAAACTAATATGCATTCAGGTGAGGAACAAAAATTGGAAAAAAAAATACTTTGGAATCATATCCATCTCATAGAAAATAAAAGAACACAACAAACACCACAATCATACCACATTCTATACAATGATTTCTGACACCTCCAAGTAAACCTAGCTTCTACAAATCAACTTAAGTACAAAAAAAAATGAATGAAATCAATGTATGCTTGTATTAATTTTCTTCCATAAATACACAGCTTCTTCATAGTAGTTAAATATAAACTTCTTCCCAACCTGTTTTAAGTGTCAAATAACTTAAGTGAAAAAATTAAACAACATCCACTAAAGTGGTTCATAATCTATAAACCCATAATCCAATGTCCAAATGCTTTTGAAGGGACTCTCTATATGTAATAACATTGTATTGAACAAATTCTCCAACAACCGTTTTCCCATCTATGTAGACAATTTTAAAAAAACCTGTAAATGAGGCAGGACTTAGCAAGGTATTCCGGCAACAACTGCTAAAATACCTGTAAACAGATAGGCAGGTGCATATATCTCAATGTCTCAGATGCCATTATTACTGTACTTTGGAACAATTTTTTTAATTGGTAATGGTAAACTTTTATTAAAAAGGATGATTAGAAGATTCAAAGAACAATTGTGGCAGACTATAAGCTGATGGGAACAAGTTCAACTGCCTACGTAAGTTGTAACGGGATGATGAGAAGATCCAATCAACAATTGTGGCCGACTATAAGATGATGAGAACAAGTCCAACTGCCTAAGTAAATAGTGAAAGAACTAGCTTTAGGCCTTGACTCGACCAAGTAGATTAACTGGATTCCATTGAATCCCTCTAAAAACAGCAGTCAACCACATAATGTGGTAAGACATTTTCTCCAATTTTCTCCATTCCTCTGTTTCGTTACTATTGCTTTGACATCTTCACAAACCTCTGCATATCTTCTAGTGTTTCATCTCATAGACCCAACCTTTGATCATATCCCCACTAAAATCCAAGCCAGTACTAGTAGTTGTATTTAGCATTCTAGACTACATGTCTCACATTGGCTTCCACACAGCATAAGATGTGCTAAAATGCTCGGTCCATCAATTTTCCAGTCTTGTTAGCTACACCAGGACCAAACATAAAGCTATATACAGTCTCCTTCATTTCAGTGTGGGTCACATAATTCGGGTCCAAATTAAAGTTTTTGAGCTACAACTTGACTGTGATAAAGATATTATAAAAGAATAATTCACCAAATTATAATGCTTTAAGAACTTTAAGAGGAATGAATTTATAATTCTACAAGCAAAGGAATACCTTCTTAGGATTCAGAATGGAGCAAAGTGGTAAGTGTGTAATCATTTCTTGATAAGCACACTCATCTCTCTCTGTAACTTGAATCGCCCCATCCAATACAAGAACATTATTGTAGGGGTCTGATAATCTAGAAGAATTACTGTTGGCAGCTGGCGAGTTAGGGGTCTGATCAAGTCCGGATTCATTCAGCATGAAACTAAATGATTAATATGTGTCATTTCCTGCAATCTAACCATGAACAAAACAGCATGAATAGTGAGATTCTAAAGCAGGGGATGATAAATCTCCTTCATTTTCAATTACTTCTTCTTCCTAGAGCAAAGAAATGCTGGGATTCTAGAGCAAAGAAAGCTTCTAATACCTCAATCTACACGATCTTCAAGAGGCAAATTTATATTCTAATAACTCATCTGAATAAGTCGCATGAAACCTACATTAAAACAGTATAAGTCCATAAAAAGAAAGCAAAGTAAGAGGGAAAAAATAAAGCATGATCAGTCCTCCTGCAGGGAAATCTGGTCCAGGCATATATTCCAGCAATTCTTGAAGCTTTGAAGCACAAATGTGAAACAAGTAACTCAAACATATGCAGAATCCAGATAATAATGTCAGGAATAATAGTCTATGCAGTTAAGCCCCAAAAGGATTGACTCAGGGGTGTCAAGGATGATACTCAAACATGGATGATGGCCAGGGCAGCCAAGCACAGCCCATTCATATTCAGCCCAATTATTATGGTAAATCGATAAAGAATGAAACATAACTTGAATTCTTTAATCAAGGAGCATGGTCACAAGATCAGTTACAAGTGAACAGAATAATTATCTCAAGCTTCAGATAGACAGAAATAATGCAACTTAAAAAACACATTAAGAATCCCTACCATACCTTGGCTCTTTGTTTAATTCTTCAAGCAAAACAAACATAGAGATGGAAATTATTGATAATAAACTTTTGTTTTAAGACTCACCACACCATTTAGTTCAATCCACATAGCATACTTTTACAAAAACAAGGTACCAGATGCATCGTATAATTCAACAATTATAGTCCAGTACATTATAGCTGCTAGTGGCCATCAACTCAAACAACAATGCCCTAAAAATCTCCTAGACTGTAAGATCCTAACTTTTCATTCATGACCTACGGATAAATGGTTAGTAGAATGGATCATATAATAGGTCCAGGATAAAAGAAATGCTTAAATTTGTAATATGAAGATGCATGAGAGGTAGAGATAACTAACCTGGACAAATCCAGCTCTTGGAGTTCCGGACAGCCCACACCAACATGGATAAGGCCCTTATCAGTTATGTTGAGGCAAATTCCAAGTTTAGTAGAATAAAATACAAGACAAAAGACGAAAATACAAGAACAATTTTTATGTTTCTCTTCCTCATTTGACAAGAATAAAAATAATTATTTCAATTAAAGTAAGTACCTGGTAACTTAGTAACTTCAAAAGACTTTGCCATAGTCTGGGATAATAAGAACATATTGTCAATCAGTTATATGCTTCTATGTTAGTTTTTAAATGGTACAATATGATTCTTCTGCATTTCCTGTAAGTGTTTGGTTTTTTAAGTAGGTTTATTTTAATATGGTTGTCTATTCTACAACATCATCTTCTTCGAACATGGTGTCCACTTATAGAGTCCCAGTACTTATTTCTTTATAAAAAAGCAGAGTTCAAATATCCTATCTTCTACATGGTGCATGAATTCAAGGTCTTTTGTGTGAATGAGTGGATGAGGCTAGTTGGTGACACTGAGGAAAGGAATATAGGTATAAGAGAGGCATGTAGGTAGCTTGTCGTACAGAATATTGAATATCCTACAAAATGCATCCCCTAACAAGCACATCCTGATATTTTTGGTAAACTCTTCACCATATGAAAAACTATTTAGCAAGATGCCTACACCTATTTTGGTAAACTCTTCACCATATGAAAAACTATTTAAACAATTACCTGATTACACTCTTTTAAAAGTATTTGGTTGTGCATGTTACCACATTTGATACCTTACAATGCCAATAAACTCCAACCTCGCTGTCTCTGTTGTGTCTTCTTAGGCTATTCTAGTTCTCATAACGGCTACAAATGCCTTAATCGTGACACAGGCAGAATCTATATATCAAGAGATGTTGTCTTTAATGAGCTTGAGTTCCCATTTGCCCAGCCAAAATTGTCACCCATAGTACCTAGTGGCTGTCCTGTATTACCTATTGCTATCACCTCTTTTCAACATTCACCTGTGCAAGTTCCAATTGATGTTAGTATTGCTGGTCCAACCCACACTACTGAAAGCCCAAGTCATTTTCAGAATCCCATTCAACATTGTAACTCATCAGATTGTTCTGACTTGCCATCAATAAATTCTAGTCCACTATGTTCCCCTAGGTAGTTTACCTCTTCTATCCATATCCCCACCTGTTGATCAACCAGTTATGAATAAATAAGCCAATAAAAAAATATTTTCTTATAAATGGCGGCCGCTAAAAGTGGTTTTTCTAGTAGTGAGAAACATGTAAATGCTATCCTTACGCATACAATGCAAGAATCTACTCTTGTTTCAAAGCAAGTTTCATGTGACCTCACAGCCAAAACATTGAATTCCAAAGAAAACCTACATTATGGGTTGATTTCATTAATCCCACAATGTATATTAGCTAAAGTGCTTAAACATATTGAATAAATATTTTTGCAGTTATGAATATTTTTGCAGTGATGAACTTCAAGATCAGGAGCTGGCTTAATATGCCATTCAGAACTTATAACAATGGCCTCAAGGACATACAAAATAAAGCACAACATTTGAATTTCACACACCACAGAACATAACACAAGCTTCGGTTTGACAAAAATGAACAACCCCATTACAGAAATCTACACAAACCCCACTTTAAAAATGTCCATAAATTTCAAATCCCAATCAACCCCATTACAGAAATCTACACAAACCCCACTTTAAAAATGCAGAAAGAGACACTAGCTTCTTAGCAATTCCTGCAGATCATGTGGATCTAAATTTACGAGTTTCACTCTTAATATATATCAGAAGGCAAGTTCTTTCATAGCTACTTATTGACCATAATACATACCTTCAACGAAAAACGTGCAAGTGTCCCCGTAACCATGACAAAAACATATTGTTGCTTTCATTGGAGAGGTCTCTGGAAGCCAACATTTAGTGAAAATCATCAATCCTCTAGAGTTTTCTTCATACTCCTGCACTATATGAACTGACTGGTTATGTAAAGTCCAAGAAGTACAGAAGTTTCAAAATGATAATGCTATGGCGGTCACTAAAACAATTGTTCTGAGGGAGCCTGATTTACATAAGACTGGAGGAAAAATAATTTGAAATTGGAAAAATTCTAGCTGTGTCTATGTTGTCAGATGTATGGCAACACAGACATTCAGAGAAGATACAAATATGAAAACAAATATGGATGATGCAATACTTCCAAATAGGCAAGGTATAGTGTCGTATGGTATCAAATCCATCCAAAAAAAGACTTACCCAAAAGACAAAAATGAAAAATTAAGATAACCCATCTCGCATTCTCCACCAATTTCAAATCCCAATCAACTCCATCCCTAAATCCACACAAAACCCCCTTCTCCCCCCCCCCCCCCCCCCCCCCCCACCCACACACACACACACACACAACACAACCAAAAAAAAAAAAAAAAGGCAGAAAAACCCAATCCCAGAAACCAATCAAGGAGAAAAAAAAAGTGATTTCAAACCCCAATCAACCCCATTACCTAAATCTGCACAAAACCCACTTCCCCACAAACAAAAAAAACGCAGAAGAAACCCAACCCCAGAAACCAAACTAGGAAAAAAAAGTGAGAAATACTAGACCTGATGGATTGGTGGGTACATAGAATTGGTGCAGACGGGCATTCAAGCAGCGCTGGTCGCTGGAGGGATCCGGGACGGGATGTTGGTGCGGTTGCCATTTCCGCCATGGGGTTTGAAGAACGGATGGTGATGATGGGTCGTCGCCTCTTCCTCTTCCATCCCATCCGACAAAGAGATGCATTCGATGTTATCCAATTCCATCCACAAAACAAGAAAACAAAATCCCTTTTAGAAAAAAAAAATCAAATCTTTCCCTTCTCTCTCTATCCAAGCAAGGCCCCTCCTTTCTTTCCTTGAATTTCGTCTTTCTCTCTCTCGTATTCGAGAATCGAGAATCAAGAGAGAGAGAAAGAGAATAAAAAGCGAAATAAAAAGAAGATTTATTTTAGAGAAGAAGAGGAAACACAAGAGAGAGAGTTTTCTTTGCTCTAATTTTAAAGAGGAGAGACAGGCGTGGAGAGGGTGAGGTGTGGAGAGGGATGGATCAGAGAGATGAGGGATGGAGGCGAGATGGGCACTGCGTGCGTTGAGAGGGAGGGAGATGCAGGGGATGTGAGAGGGACCAAGATACAGGGGATGCTGAAGGAGTATTTGAGGGAGATCAGAACTCAGAAGGGCTTTATGCGCTTCCTTTCCCGGCGCGAATAGTACGCCGGCAAAAACATTTATAACCTTGAAAATTTTAAAAACAACAATCCCGGTGCGTTTTCACGCCGGCAAAAATAATTTTAAAAATATATTGAAATTTTTTTTCCCAATTTCCGCAAATGAAGGCGCCAAGGGGGATATGGAGAAGGCGGGAGTAAATTATTCAACTTTTGCCGGCGAAAAAAAAAAACGCCGGGAAAAATGGGACTTTTTCCAGCGAAAATTAAAAAAACGCCGGGAAAAATGAGACTTTTGCCGGTGAAAATAAAAAAACGCCGGGAAAAATGGGACTTTTGCTGGCGAATATATATCGCCAGGAAAACTATACTTTTCCCGGCGAAATAACCTTTTGCGCCGGCAAAAGCTATACTTTTCCCGGCGTTTTTTTATTGCGCCGGGAAAAAACGCCGGGAAAAGTGCAGATTGTTGTAGTGGGGTAAAATGGATAATTTTTTTAAAAAATAGCTATTTTTGGGTTGGACGTGCCTTGGCGGGCCAAACCTGTCGTGCCTGGTGGGCCTGGCAGGCAGTAGGGGTCGGCCCATGTGCCTGGCGGGCCAAACGGGCCTGACGTGCCCGGTATCCTTGGCCCCGCACGGTCGGGTTGCGGGCCGCTGACTATCTCGGTCCAACCCTTATGGATGGATCGGCCCGTAGTGTGCAATGCCGAAACGGGTCAGCCGTGCCCATTCCCTCAGCCCATGGCATGGGCCGTGCCTTGCCTCGGGCCGTTGACTGTTTCGGCACGGCTTGGCCCATTTGACATATCTAGATAGGGCTAAATTTTGGTGGACATGTGTAATTCAGGGGGCCCTTGTGTGTGGTCCATTTGGATGGACCAAACTGTGGACCCCACCCTAGGCAGCGAACAACCCTCTCCTATCAACTCGAGCTAATTAATGGGAGGGCTGACCATATTTATATACGGATTTATTCAGGTGAGAACTGAAAACTTTTAGTGGGGCCCAACTATGGGTAATGCTCTCCTAAGCTGAAGCTTAGGATAAAATTCTAGAAGCTCAGGCTTGTGGGGCCCACCCTTGGTCCATTCAAATTGATCAAACACACGACCCCCTAAATTGCACATGTCCACCAACTTTTGGTCAAATCCGAATTAACTAGACCGTAGGATTGACTGTATACCAATCGGAATGGATTGTTAACCATTAAACTCTCAGGGAGTCCTTAAAATCCCCCCATCTCCACCTCCATGTAGGTCCCCAGGTGGGCCCACCACACACTTGAGCTTACCTCAGCTTACCTTATCCTAAGCTGTAGCTTAAGAGAGTTGCCCCTATATAATTATATATATAAAAGCAAACGGAGAGGTGGGTTGTGAGGTGTTCCACATCATCCCTGAAAAATCTCTCCTTTCAAAAAATAAAGCAAAGGAAGAGGTGGGCTGTGAAGGGTGCCACCTCAGCACCCAATTATTTTCATTTCAGAAAAATCACTTAGAAAATAGTGAGGGAGCCTTTGCCTTTCAAGTGGGGCCTTGCTTGGTGCCTCTCTCAATCTCCTAAAATCTCTCCCTTCATCAAACCTAAAATCTCTCTCTTCATTAAGAGAAAAGAGATCCATTCCACACGGTTTGCAGCCCCTAAAATCTGTCTCCCAATTCTAATACTTCCTAAAATCTCTCATTCTAATGTGGTAAGGTTCCTGTAACCGATCTTCTTATTAATGCAACTTTCCCAGAGTAACGCAAAGTGGGTCTTCCTGGCGCTGAAATTGGTCTTCCTAAAAAATTACTCACCATCTTCATCGTTCATCACCAAGATTGTCTACGAGCCTCAAAGCATCTTCACGCTTTGAACTTGGAGTATAGTTTTTTTCCTTCTTGGTGTTAAGGTCTCCTTTATTTATTTATTGGGAAATATTCAAGTGAGAACTAGTTCTCATCTATTATATGAGAACTTTTTTACGGGGTCCAACTAGCAACCCATCCAAACCTAGCAACCAATAGGGAACCCCTTGATAGTCACTAATCCCAAGGATTGGCACACATCCGAATGGACTGAACCGTTGGATCGAGGGTTGAATATTTTTTTTTAATATGAAGCCATTAAACTTGTGGGCCACGGATGAAGGAGTTAGGGGCATGGGTTTGGGGTCAAACTTGATATTTGGGGTGGTCTTACATAGATCTTTTCATCCCCTTGGTCCCATCTACAAATGGGGCTCACAATTGGGTCCCATAAAAAAGTTCTTATATAATATGTGGTTCTCACCTGAATATTACCATTATTTATTTATTCTTTTTCTATATTCAATTAGAGATCAGCTTTGAAATCTTGGATATTGTGACTTGGGTGATTGATTCGTTAAATATATTTGTTGTATTTATACCAAATAGGTTCAGAAGGCAGACGACTGCATTGGTGAGAGAGTTGAGAAACTGGTGGCTGCGTTGCATGAAGGTGGTGTTATGTTGCTTGAAAATGTGAGGTTTTACAAGGAAGATGAGAAGAATGATTCAGACTTTGCAAAGAAGTTGGCTTCTCTTGCAGATCTGTATGTGAATGATGCATTTGGGACCGCTCACCGAGCACATGCTTCCACAAAAGTAGTTGCTAAATTCTTGAAGCCTGCTGTTGCCGGCTTCCTTATGCACAAGGTGTGGCAGTTATCAGTATTATTGACCCAATATCGAACTTTTTCTTGCTTGATATAGTTTCCATTTTCCAATCTTGACTTTCAGATTTGTATAATGATGTTATTCAGACTGTTAGTGAACTTATCAAATGAATATTGTTTTCCTAATGCAAGCTATGAATATATATGTTTCACATTGCTCACTGCTTGATAGTTTGTTTCACATAAATGTGCCGGCTTATTTCAGGAACTTGACTATCTTGTTGGGGCTGTGGCAAACCCAAAGAGGCCATTTGCTGCTATTGTTGGTGGCTCAAGGGCGTCTTCCAAGATTGGGGTTAAAGAGTCATTGTTGGAGAAGGTTATGTTGGGTGGAGGAATGATCTTTACATTCTACAAGGCCCAAGGTCAATCGGTTGGGTCATCTCAACCACTCTCACACTCCAGATGATGTTCTCTCACACTCCAGATGATGTTCCTAAGAGAGTGAACCCATGTGCTTGTATGAAAATGGATGCATGCTTCTTTTTTTTTTCTTTTTTCATTTTTTTCTTTTTTCTTCCTTCAATAGTATATCATTTTTTCTTTTCGCTTCCATTCAAGATTTTCTCTTTTTTAGCATGGATTTTCAACCCATGCATTTTTTTCAATTTACAAAGATTTTATAGGTGTCGTATTACAACATTCTCATTATTATTTTTTCCAATAATTTCTTTCTTTTACCATAAGATCTTAAGATCTTTTTCCACTTTATTTTCTTCTAAAAACTCTTAAAAATAATAAAAGTGGATTCTTCTTTTATAGTTTTAATTATTATAATAATTTACTATATCTTTATTTAGGCTCGGGCTCTATCATTTTTTTTAGTTTCCAAATAGAGCTCTACTCTATTCAAAGATTGTCACATGTGAATGAAAATTAGATCCGGCCTTCTGGTGGACCACTTCATGGATGGGCTTGTGATAAAAATATTTTGAGGTCGGAGTATTTTTGGTTGAATATGTTGTTTGGTGTGATGTATTTTCCTTGCATAGATGAAAAAAATTAATCATTTTTCCTTAATAGAGAGCACTTTGATTTTCTACGAAAATACAAAATTCCATTCTCATGAGGAAATAAAAATATGAATAAACTAAAATCCTCTTGTTGCACAAACAAGTCCAAATGGGGTGACTTTATTTTATTAGGCTTTGAAATTAGCAATGGGTAACAAAAACTTGAATGCATTTCTTATTACTAATATTATATATTAACAAAACTCGCTTTTCTATATCTTCTTTAGTAATTATTGTTGTTATTATTATTTTTATTTTGTTGTTGAATGGATTTTTTAGCATTATCTTTATAATAGTTTATTGTTTATATTGACCACTTGTATTTGTGATTGAAGATGTGTTAACTATTTTTATATAAATATGCATGAATATATTCTTATATGTTTATAATTAATTTTGATATCTTATAAATTTAAAATATAATATCTTATTTTTTATCCCGGGCTAAGCATGGGCGTTGTTGCTAGTATATATTTATACAAACTCCTTGCATCTTCATTCGAGTACTTAAAACCCTTGTTTATCTTGTTATGTCCTTTTTCCATGGATAATGAAATGTGTTTTATTGTCCACCAAATACAACTACCATTGCACCCGTATTTATTAGTTAAAGAAGAAAAAACTCCCAGCCAACCCTATAAAGAAGTCAAGAATGATTAAATTTAAGTAAGTGAGTACAATGAGTTTGCGACATTTGCCTTGATTATCTACAATTACTTTGACTTTGCTTTTATGGTCGGGATGACAAATATCATCAATGTTTTGAATATTTTGTGATGTTTTTGCAAGAAATCATGAAATAATTAAATTTGATATTATAATGGGACTTTCATAGAACGTTTGTAAGTAATGAGTTTCTTTACTAATTATTCTTACTAAAACCTTAAGGAGTTAATAGAGGCGTACTTTTGGCCGAAATACATTTTTTTTCCACACAAAGTGGATCCACATGGGATTCAAACTCGCTAATTGGTTGAATATAGTACAAACCTTGCAATGGACAGGGACCCCCTATATAATCACATGCCCCTGGGTTTGGCACCAATGAGAATGAATTGGACCATTGGATCGACTATATACCCATATGAATGGATTGGGCTTGTCAACCATGGATGAAGGGGTTAGGAGCATGGGATTAAGGCCAAATTTGATATTTGGAATGGTCCCATATATATCTTTCAATATCCACAAATTCCGTCCCAAAGTGGAACCCCAGTGGGCGCCACAAAAAAAGTTCTCCCGATTCCATGAGAAGTAAGAACAGTTCTCACTTAGATCAAATCCCAATAACTATTTGATTAATTGAGACTTTCCTAACTATGTTAGAAGAACAACGTGAAGATTTCTCCCTACAATTTGCTAAAAATGATTGGCACAAGGATAGGATGGATGAAATCTGATCTTACATGCGTCAAAGAGGGGAAAAATACACCTATTATACAATCCTAACCATTGTTCTAGACATAGATATTCTAGAAAATTTAAGGGAACCAAATTTCAGTAAAATCATGTCCTTTCTAATTAAAAGGTTATCTTCCAGACAAAGGGCTCAAATTATTTTTGCTAAAATGAGTTTTGGGCTAAGTCCCACATGATGAACGGCTCATATTATCGCGAACTGATCCAAAAATATATTGAACGCCCTAGATTTCATCTAACCGTTTGTATTCTGACGATTATTTTATAAACTCTTGAAGCTATAGATAACCCGAGAAAGTAAATAAAAAAATAATTTTTTTTAAAGGTCCTTCATCAAAAGGAGATGACTCGAGGGAGTCAAAGTCAACTCATAGAGTTTTCCAACCATGGTTGGATCATGCCAAATCAAAGCCCATGTATTTTCTCTTCAAAATAGGAAAATAAAAAATAAAAGCATAATGACAAACTGAGAGTGGAATGTGATCAAAGAACCTCTATTTTTATGAAATATATATGATGTATTGATATGGCATTAGATCATTGGGTACTCAGGTATGATATCCAGGGATTCAATCCCATTCCTGAATTAAAAATGAGTCCCAATGTTGGACCCATGACCTTTCCTAGGGAATGAGGCGGCAGGGTACCTGTTCTCGATTTCGTCCCTAATGATTATTTAGTATATTATTTTTTCATAAAATTAAGTCACTATAAGATTTTTGCTTTCAGGGAGAAAGTAGCTTTCCTTATTTGAATTCTACTCATAATAAAATGTTAAAAAGACACTCTTTGGTAGAGTTGGTGACGTTTGTTAGTTTGTCAATTATAATACAGAGGTTGTGGTGTGGAGATTTCTCCTACTTTTTATAGAGGTTGTTGTGTGGAGATTTTTCCTTCCTTTTATAGAGATTGTGTGTATCAAATACTTAACCAACATGCCAAAAGCCACTGCAATACGTCAAATTAAGTCTTATGATCATTTAGGACTGTAACTGTGTGACTTAGACCTTCATAGAGGCACTCTTCTCTTCAATCTACTCCAGGTGTTTTTTTTTTTTTTTTTCACCCTAGCTGAGGCGGCCATTAGTGACTCTATCCCAAAATATAAAACGCACTTCAGCGGTAAGAATTACATTTCATGAAATAAAACCTGCTCCCATTGGATACTAGGGATTGATCCCTGTATACTAAGGTGAGAAGCAAGGGCTCCCAAACAACTGGGCAACCCTAATTCTCTCTCCAATGTTGAACCTACCATAGAGCAAAATTTTGTGGCAACTTCCCTTTAGTGATAAATGCAAAAAATGCATCTACATTGGACGGATGGATGAAATCTCTCCTTAGGTTAACATCCAATCTTCCTCTTTCCTTTTTCCAAGATCTCATTGGTCTGCAATGGCATGCATTGTGCAACATGGAGGCAATGCCTCACCCAAACCATCCACCCAACCCAGCCTAGTACTTCAGGTTTCCAACTTCCACTTGACCCTCTTTAGTTTTGGGGCTGACATCCACAACCTGATTAGTGAAGAAATGTGATTATAGTTTGAAACAAGGTGGGCAAATTCGTGGCTTAGACTCAACTCGTCAAATGCAAATAAAAAAACTTGAATAGTCAACATAGAGGCTCGAAAGTCATGTTTTCATAAAAATGTTTTAAATATCTTTAAAAATGAATCCATTACTTATAAAATAAAAAAATATATTTATTTACGTGCATTCATGATAATCCAATCAAATTAGTAAATTTACATATGCAAGAGAATCACTACCATAATGAAAATAAAACATAAAATATTACATTTTTTTTACGTAATTTGTTAATCCAAATATCAAATCGAAAAGATCGAATATAAGTTGGAAGTTAATGGACCGAGTTGTGTTTACCCATGCGAGACAACCATCCCCCAGTGTGAAAGTGTTCCAATTGGACTCATTGCACTATGCCGTATTAATGCATGTAAAATCTGACATGCTAAACATGGTCGACCATTCTGGTTTCGAGGATACCAACCCCATTAATAAATGGATTAAGTAAAAAATTTGGTAACATATATGCTTATGATAGCAGTCAGCCTGACAGGAACCTAACCGAGCCCATTACCACCCTACACACCAGAGATGAGTTGTCCTGAAGTACGTAAGATACACAACAAAAGTCCCATTGTCAACAATTAGAACGTCACCATGTGAGAGTTCCCGCAGGTAAAAAATTGAACTTCGCACACAAAGTCTACGCCCCTATAGGAAAGCACTTTTTTTATTTCAACATTTTCCCACTTACAAGTAATCTCCACTTTTGCTTTTCCAAATATTTAAAACCTGGGACCAACTTGTAAAAACTTATGCAGTCCATTGATCTGACGTATCCTTTCCCTGCCAACCCAATCTGCAAGATATGAATCCCCAGCCATTAACCAGAAGGATATGAACCCAACCAAATCCTACTCTTGTGTTCTGTAACCTACCAACCCAAATTAGTTATTCAGAGTTTGATTTGGCCTTCCAATTTCGGGTTCAAATCGGTCTATATTTACAACCCAATTAATAAGCTGGTCAGGGAGGATGAACAGGTGCACAAGGGTGTAATTGTGTAAAATGCGAATTCCAGTACAGATAGGAAATTGTTTTGCGCTCCCATGCATCCAACTCATACACACTTGTGCAATACTTCGTGTTTTAGGGCAAAACCATAATAATAATAATAAATGAATGAATTTTTCACGCAATAGAGAGGATTTCCATTTCCTATTGAGCCGTAGAAATGTAAGAATCCTCTCCCATGAAAACGAAAATATGTAGAGAACGGGATTTCTCTCATTGCACACACCCACCCTTTGAATCCATATAGATAGAGAATAACTGGGGGGAAAAATTACAGGTTGAGTAAATTGTCCGGTCCTAAATTGTAGGGTCAACAGCATTCTCATCCCAAATGGCCCACTAGTCATATCTTCCGCACCTCTTCATGAAAGCCACATCAGATACCATTATTATATAAGGTAAGAGGTTGGTTTTACCAAGGAAACCATTGCATCATACATCTGGGCCTTCCCAAGTCTCCCTGTGAAAAATGGTCATTGATGGAACACCCACGCGCATGGAGATTCCAATCACGCCTCTTACAGAAGGCCCACCAAGCCCCAAAAAAGACAACTAGCACAAAAAGACCCCACACCCACAATAAATAAATGCATTTGGAAAAAGCTTGGAGACTCCCCAGCCCATAAGAGGGGGCCATTCACACCTCTGCCATCATTTCCCACATTATCATTCCTCACCTAACCTCCTCCTACCACCAACATCCCCCAAAAACAGAAAAAAAGAGAGAACAAGAAAAAATAAATATATAAAGAAAAGAATTCAAGTCAAAAAGAGACTGAATCAGAGGAGGAGAGCAGGAAGATGGAATATCATTTTCATTGGGTGGAGGGTGGTGGATGTGGCACCTTTAGCTGTCTACATATAATGATACGAAAAATAACCATCTTCAAGTCATCATCAAAGAAAGAGATGGATGGAGAGAAGCAGACAAAAAGAAAAGTAGAAAAAGGGGAGGAAAAGGAGCAAATGGCTTGTGCCCTGCCTTTTTTTTTTTTTTTCTTCTTCTTCTTTAACCTTTCTCCTTTGCATTAGATAGAGAAAGAGCATTCATTCACATACATTACAGAAGTATATATCTATGTACAGCAGTAGTGCAGTGGAAAAAATAGAAAAGAAAACTTGGACTTACGCAAATGCACTTTCATACTGGGGGTGAGACGATGGCTTTCTTAAAAGCAAAGAGAGAAAAACCCCAGAAAAGCCGTGGATAGCAGAAGATAGAAACCTGGTCTTTATTTCCCATATGCATTAGTTGGCACGTGGTCCCTCGGGTCAACACAACCCTTCTCATCCTCCACCCTACGCAACCTTCCTAATACTTTAACTCATACCACTGAAAAATCAATCAATATCACAGCAGAGAGTTAGAAAGAAGGAAGATGGATCATGTACATGTATATAAAATCTGCATCCCATTTTTTCAGGGGCCGAACTGGGACCAATCTAATCATTAGGCCTGATAGGGAACGTACTGCTGCTATTGATTATATAAATGTGATTTCTATCAAGATTTAGCACAACCAAACGTCAAATTGCTCTATAAACTATGAAATTTGAGTTGTTGATTTGCTTAGTAGACCTTGTGGGCTGAATTTATCACATTCTCAAATTCTTTATTTGATGGAATTTTAAAAAACAAGCTACACTAACATCCTTCGGGATGCACCAAATTATGAAATATTAAAATCTCATTCTTTTTCCTGAAAAAAAGAAATCAAATATTTCAAATAATAGATTTTGGGGAGCAATTAGCAAATATTCTTTAAAACTCTTGCTATTAAACTCACACTCTAAAGCAACCAAGTGCAAATTAATAGGGTACGTAGGCTTGTTTTGAGAGTTGAATTCAACCACAATGGGGCCGGCCACTTTTCTCCAGCAGAGATAGGATTAGGTCTATAAACTAGAGGAAAATCTTGAAAAGAGCCTGAACCTACCTTCAAAAAAGTGACTCCATGCCATCCATGGTGTGTGGACAATTATACACACCAACAAAATGACAGTCACCACAACGTTGACATTGATCCAAAGCATGACTAGAGTGTGGAACTGCAGATCTGGGTGGTTTTTCTTGTAGGGTCTCACCATTAACTATAACTATAACTATCTTTGAAGGCTACTTAAGGTTTAGACTTGATAATCAAAATCCCCACTCCCTCTTTTCTCCTTCAACTATCCCACCGACAGTATTCCATCTATCCATATACACAAAAGCAATGAGCAGGTAACTAAAACAATACACCACAAGGACATGCGCCATAATGAACCGAATAAGACAGTGGCAACAACTGGCAAGGCTGTTTTCTTTACTTATGAAAGGAGGGTCCCATTTGTACCCGGGTCTTTCGGAATAGCATGTCTGTGTCGTTTGGCAAATCCTAGAGATGAGAATTCTTTAAAAAAAACATCAAGGCCGAGGGTACAATCAAATTCAATGGATTCTAGTTTTTCCCCGGGTGAAATAGTCTATGACACTCTTTTCTATCTCTAACCACTTCTTACCAAAGAAACACGAAATTCCCCAACATCACAATGGGAACTGAACAAGTAAAACCGGTTTCCGCGGATCTAACATGAATTAAATATACCCCGAATTCAAATACCAACAATCCACGGCGACAAACATGTCCACAAAAGGACAGCAAAAGATGGAATTAATCTCCAAGCCGACGCATGTGACTGCCATTATCTGTTTATATATGCATATTTTTTAACACAAACACATGTACATGGCTCCAAAACCTACTCTACTCATCAGTAAGAGTGGGCATACACCAAAATCCAGACCAATTACAAACGTGTGCGGTGTGTGCCTCTTGCCTCTCAGATGATTGACCGTTGACCACCACAATTTATTATTATTATTATTATATAGAGACCAGAAGGTAGGTTGGATCTCGCACACGTGCCACACGTGGACGGTCTATTCCATCCTCATCTAAACCCCATAAAGACAGTGAGACAATGTACACACACATGGTTCATCCACAATCCCTCTAAAGTCTAAACTTTACCAATTTCTAAGTTTGGCACCAAAATCATCCTCAACCAGGTTTTCGCGGAAAAGGAGGAGATTGCGGAAATTAAATTTCCCGCTAAAGTAAAATCCATATCTGTTCCGCGCGCAAAAATAGGCTAAGTTTTCTAGGGGTGGTCGGAAAAACTTTTTTTTCTATGATGCCCTAGGTTTCAATCGAAATCATAGGAACCGTTCAACCATTTGGCCCAACCCTGATAAGGCCTTAGGCCATCAATGTCCAATGACAATGACAATCCACATCCACGCAAATGCACAACACGGAAAGTAACTGGGACATTTCCAACTGAGAACTACTGATAATGAGTTTTTGTCTATATCTCTCCATTTCCATGGAAATAAGAGGTATATAAAACTAGAGATGTCCCGCGGACTACCGGAAGTAGAAACAGATTGCACCCTATCCCATGTGGACTCTTGTCATTGCTTGCATCTCGTGTCCCACCTATTGATCGGTCATCCATATACACTCGTGCACTGTATAAGTAATGACAACCGTACACACTCAAGCAGTGCCATACTAGTCACTCGGAAACAGACACACACGGTTTCTACTCTTCTACTAATTCCCCAATCCCGCGGACTACAGAGACTAAGTAACTTGGTCAGATGTGGAAGCAAAAACACACCAGATCCGCATTACTATAACGCGGGGTTTTTTCCTGTTTGGGCCCCATGACACATCGAAGACCATCCGAGTCCGCCCACTCGGACCCGAACCGAGTCGACTCACCCATTTCGAAGCCAAACTCAGAGCTGAAAGAGAGAGAGAGAGAGAGAGAGAGAAACTACAGACCTCTTGTGAGTTGTGAGCATTGCCGGAATTCTCAGTCACGGAAGATGACGGAATCGGCGATCTTCATCAGCGGTTCGAGGCAGGTGGCGGCGAATTTCCGGGCGAAAAGGTAAGAGTAGGTGGAATTCGACTTCCTCAGACTGCCAATCAGCTCCGGCGTGATCTCCGGCGGAACGTAGGTGTGTGGGTGGCCGCCGGTGCTCCCCGTCCAATTGACCCTGGTCAACGTGAAATGGGTGCACCCCGTCGGATCCTCCATTGAAAGGAGCGTCGGAAAATAGTGCTCCTCTGGGTAGCAAGACTCTGCCTTTCGGCAAGGCAGACGGAACTTCCTCCACAGCCGCCGGTCCCGGATCACCACCAGCGCGTGCCGCCGAGTCAGCACGAAAAACTGCGAGCCAACTCGGAATTCCGAGAAGGGCACCTCCGGCAGCATCACATCATCACCCCTTGCAATGTATCTCTCCCATAGGCCCGGCTCGCCGTTGAGGATCTCGATGAAGCTCCGGTACTTGGGGTAGTGGCTGGAACGGTTGAGATCGGAGGCAAAGAGCGTGTGGTAGACGAAGCGGAAGGAGTGGAGGGGGACGCAGTGCTGGGAGAGGATGGCGAAGAAGGCATTAGCCGGATCGTCGAGGAGAGCAGCGGCGAGGAGGCGGCGGGCGGCAGAGATGAGCGTCGGGGAGGCGCGCTGGGTGCGTTTTCCTGCGATGAATCGGCCCTTGAAGACGCCGGTGGCGGGGCTGAGTCGGGCGGTGGGGTCGGCGTGGATGTAGATGTTGTAGAGGTGGTTTTGGCCGTGGAAGAAGCGCTCCCAGAGAGGGGCGAAGGTGATGTCGGAGTTGGTGAGGAAGAGGAAGGCGATTTTGGGGGTTGGGGTGGGCGGCGGAGGGGAGGTGGAGGCGAGCGCCGCCCGCCGGAAGAGGGCGAGGTCGTCGAGCTCGTCGGGGAGGGAGATGGGGATGTTGCGAGGAGGGAGGATTCGAGGGGCAAGGAGGAAGAGGAGAGGCAGAGAGAGGAGGAGTGCAAAGGAGAGGACGAAAGGGGTCGAGAACATGGTATTGCAGACAAGCACAATTTGGGGGTTTTGCTTCTGATAAAAAAAGGTTGAGAATTTAAAAGATCTGATTGAAATCGGATCAAAATGGGATCTGGGTCATGAAAAAGATCGGATTTTGAGCTAGGAATCGATGGGAATTTCAGATTCTCCCAGTGACAAAATAGAACAAAAGGGAATGGAAATTAGGGTTTTCTGAGGCAATGAGACAAGAAACTAGTTGGTCTTCCTAAGAAAAAGGGGAAAAAAGACAATGTTTTTACAAAAATGAAAAATAAAAAAAAGATCATCAACAACAACAAACAGACAAGAATTACAACAACAGGAAGAGTCCAATCAGAGGAAGAAGATCCAAGGGAACTAGGGTTATTTCACAAGAATGAAGAAAAATGGGATTTTGGGGGAACTGATTGGGGGAAGAAAAGATCAGGGTTTTCTCTCCAAAAAGAAGAAGTGATCCATTACATAGAAAAAGAAGAAAAGAAAAAGGGGGTTGATTAGGGTTTTTGATATACAAATAAAGAGAGAGAGAGAGAGAGAGAGAGAAATCCAAAGGAAGAAGGAAGGTATTTAACAGAGAAAGATACAAAAGTGTTTTAAGTAGTAATCAGAAAAGATGAGGATCTGGGATTTTGGAGGAAAAAGAAGAAGAAGAGATGGGAGTGAGTGGGAGAGGAAGTGAAAAGATGGCATTAAATGAAGAAACAGGGAGAGGAGGGGTTTCTACTTTCTACTGTGATTTGGTGGAATGAGATGGGGCCCGGCGGATGAAAAAAAATGGAGATGAAACAAGTTTCAACCTGACTAACCACTTTCCGTTAAGCCAGAGTTAACGGCGTTAGATGAAGCTAAAGTCAATTGGCGGAAGACCAACTCACATACCATCCGTCACGAGGCCCTCTTAAATGATCCGATCAGCTACACCTACACTGCTGAGTGCTGACTGCTGACTGCTGACTGCTGACTGCTAGCGCACTTCTTCTCAGAGGTGTGCCCCACCATGGATAGGCCATCCAATCATGGATCACGACCGTCCAAGTGTGTTTGGCTAATTGATTGCAGTTTACAGATGATGATCAATGGCTCAAATCTAAAGTCTTTTATATATAAAAATTATGTTTTTGGCTACGCAGCCATGGCCTGCCTGCGACGTAATGTAGTCTTAGCCCATGTTTGGGAGGTCTATTTCAAGCCTCTATTCCTCAAAATGTCTAAAACGATCAGAGCATTAAAAAAATAGAGGTGTTTGGCATATGGATTTTTTCTCTACAAACTTTAGACTTTTAGAGGTAAACCCTCTACTTTTGAAATACTCCAAAATCGGTGACCTGGGAGTAAGAGGCATTGGCCCTTTAAAATATAGAGGCGGGGATAATTTTTAAGACTAAAATACCCTCAGGCGCTATTTTATTTCCACCGAAAATCCCTCGTACAAAATCCCTTCCGATGGTTGATATGAGACTCCCAAACACTATTTCACCTTCTTCTTTCCCCTTTCGCTCCTTCTTCTTCTCATTCCTAGCCAACGCAGTTGGGATCCTCTCCGTCTCTCCTCTCCGGTAGCCGTGCCCGAGCTCTACAAGATCGTCTCCAGCAGTGAGATCGTCTCCAACAGTGAGTTATGTCTACCCTTTTGTTTCCAAGTAGGGTTTTGATTCTCATCTTATTGGATTTTTCTGTTTCCCCTTTGAATTGCTAGAAGTGAGATTTATTTGAAAGGGGGTTTTTTAGTTTTGGGTTTCTGTTGATATTTGGAATTTTTGGGATGTTGATGTTTCTGGCTTTCATTTCTTTTATGGATACTATTGAGTGGGGGTTTTAAGGAATAGTGCAGGGTTTTTTTTTTTTTTTTTATTAGTTATGGTGGATATGAATCCTTCACAGCCATTGTTTCAAATGAAATAAGGATAATGCATCGATGGCATGTGACACAAATCAGAATCGATACCTCAGACATTAGTCTGACTTGGACCCCAAACAGTTCAGGGCCATCAGAGTGATACCCAGAGATGACGAAAGACATATTGAAATTCAACCTTATTTTGTGAAGAAGGATTCAATCTCATTTACCTAGAATTGGGATTTCCAAGGGCCTGCACCCTATGCATTAGACAACTCACTTTCCACTATTGACAATCCCTCAAAAGGATGCCAAATATAACCTCAAGGCTTCTGAAGTAGCCATTGCCTCTGGTCAGTTGGATTTTCAACTCCAAAAGATTTACAAAAACATAAGCAATGTCGTTTCTCTTTATTTTCATTAAGTAAATTTCTCATTTTCTTGTGGCTCAGAGTAATGGAACTGGGTAAATAGATTATATTTATACTAACTCATCATTTGTTTTCTGTCTGCAGAATGGGAATATAGATGAGATTGAACAGTTTCACTATATGGACATTGCAAGAAGGAACTGTTTTCAGGTTTTCAAGAAGAAGTTCATTAACCCTTCAATGGTTTCTCATCTTGGATTAACATGGTTATGGTCTGATTAAATGGTTCATTGGCCCCCCTTTGGTTTCTTGTCTTGACCTGAAGATGTGGCCAACCCTTTTGATTTGAGTAGCATGCCCTGCTTTGGGAGTTTGGAACTTTAGATTGCTAAATGAAGTAGACCTGGCCCATGTAGTCTAAATTCTAATTTGTTTGTTTATGTAAGTTTAGTTATCTTGTTGATGTTGGAGGTTGGTTTTGGTTCAGTTTAATATAATTACTTTAAACTGTGATGCTGGACTCGTTATACATTCATACATGATGGTAGAAATTTGTGTGTGTTTGTGTTTTTTGCTTAATGTTTAGTGTTCCCGAATACAGGATGTGTGGAGATGGAACAGGACCGATGGACGGAATACCTGAAGGTATATGTGTTTTGTAGTTGTTTTGGTATTTATAAGATAGGTGATGGTTGGGTAATCATTTTGTTATGGGAGGGAATATTACACTTCTAGGTTCTGTTTCCTTTTGTTCTTGTTGAATATGGAAAAGAAAAGTTACCAATTGAATTAGGTTTGAGTGTTGAGGTGTTGTTTTGAGCTTTCCTATAGGGTCCATCATGGGTTGTAAATGTATTTGGTACATGGTAAATGTTGTTTTGAGCTTTCCTTTAGATTTCCTTTTATGCAGTGTTTGATGTGAGATCGAACTGATTTGATTTGGGTGTTCTTCATTCATCAAGGGAAACTCTGTTTAGTTGGTTTGTATATCATTTTTGGTAATGGTTATAGTGATTTTGGACGAATGAGTATTGAAAAGAGGAAATAGCTGTTGTGTTTGTTGCTGCTTCATGCTTAAATTGTGGCTGCAGAATAGAATATGTTCATTAAGATAGAGAGATTGTAAATGTATTTGATACATGGTAAATGTTTTTTTGAGCTTTCCTTTAGATTTCCTTTTATGCAGTGTTTGATGTGAGATCGAACTGATTTGATTTGGGTGCTTCTCATTCATCAAGGAAAACTCTAGTTTAGTTGGTTTGTATATCATTTTTGGTGATGGTTCTAGTGATTTTGGATGAATGAGTATTGAAAAGAGGAAATAGCTGTTGTGTTTGTTGCTGCTTCATGCTTAAATTGTGGCTGCAGAACAAAATATGTTCATTAAGATAGAGAGAAAAGCATACTGATTCAAAATATAAACATAGTCTCTAATGCCAAGTTTTGGTTTGGGACTGCAGTGCTGCATAAGTCATGATCTTTGCTGCACAAATGTGTTGAGAAAGTAGAAGAGACCTACAAAAGCTTGGATGTTTTACAACTAATTTTTTTAGAGTCATCGAAATGCTAACTCGCTAAATAAAGAGATTAATTTATTCAACAATCCAATCAGACAATGATATCCATTTGCACCTTGAGAGTGATACAAATATGTCTGTTGAAGCCTGCATATCATAGGAACTTCTTCTTGAAGTGTCAAAGGAGTATTGCTTAAACAGCCACATGAAGGATGGGTTTTTTTTATGTATGTTGTTGAGGTCATTGATTTCACCGGATGGGTTTTTTTATTAGGCATCTAGCGAAGTTAGGACCGATCAGATATTGCTATAATTTGATCAAAAGCTTGAGAGAACGCACTGATTGTAAGTTAATAGAAAAAAAAGACGTCCTTACCATTTGATAAAGGGATGTCTTGAGATTAAAAATTTTAGGACATTTGATAAAGGCATTTGTTTTGGGTGAAAAAAATCTTTTACAAGGATCCTAGCATGGGTTTTATATTCATTTCAATACATGAGTATTGATAATGACATAAATACCCTTCTTAATAAGAGGCAAATCCCTTAAAAGAGGCAAACAAAAGGGCATACCAAACAGTCTATTTAAAATAGATTTGTGCATTACCAAACATGTTTTTCTATTTTAGCCTCTCCTTTGTATGACTTTTTTTTTTTATGGCTCTACTTTTACTGGGTCTGTCAGAAAAAGAGTAGAGATACCAAACATGGCCTTAGTGTCTTACACATTAGAGAAGAAGAGAAAGCACAAGTAGAAAGGTAGCCCAAATAGGATAGAAGTGGCATGCCCATTGGAGGTCCTAAAAAGGCTTATAGCCAGTGGTTTCAATAAAAAAAGCTATTTATGGGTGGTACCACATGTTACAAGAATCCCACGATTTGATGCTAGGGAATGATCATATATGGTTTAAAATTTCGGTCTCGCCGAAGTATTGGACGGGCCGAAAAACCGATATAAATCGAATATCGTCGCGGATATCGGTCCATCGCGGTCGTTACTATATGAATTTTTTTTAAATAAAAAAAATCGCAAAAATGTCCAAAAAATCCAGAATATTAAAAATAATATTTTTTTTCATTAGTAAGAACAATAAATTAAAAACTCGGTCACCTTAAGTTATGAGTCCTGTCTGTGTCGCTGATCGCTTTCTTCTCCAGTATTTCATATAATGCAACCATTATTGATGCTCATGATCAATTTATTAGTGTAAAATATAAAAAAATAAAGATAACATATCAATTATCATTTAATACTAACTCAATCATCAAATAAGTTATGAAATTCATGACCATGAAGATAACATATTAAAATCTAAAATATGATAGTGAGATAGATAAATCATAAAGCACTTGGACATCAAAAGGTTCATAGTTTACCTGAAATTAGAGGGGACTAGAGAGTAGAAACTAGAGAGAGAGAGGTTGATGAGTATGAGTGTATGACATATTGACAGCCTAATTCCAAGTGGAGTGTCACCCAGGCTCAATATGATCATCACTATCATCATTTCTTCGGTATTGGTTAAAAAGATATGCTCCATATTGTTGCGCAGCACTACCATACCCACGACCATATGATGAACTATCTTGATCTCGTGTAGATTGTTCTTGGTAATTGTGCAGCAATGACATGAAATAGCCATGAGGGGCATATAAAGGTCATTGGGATCATGTGGTGGTGGGGGGAAGCCTCCCTTGCTCAATTAATATATGTATGATAGACACCATATAATGATCATGAATCATTAAAAGAACATATTTGTGATGAAATCTAAAAACAATGATATATTATAATTCAAATATTAAAAAATCCAAAAATAAAAGAATTGAAAAAAAAAATTCAAAATCATGTGTATGAGTAGATTTAGCATGAAAATATATAGATCTAACTTCTAAGTGAAGTACACAACACAAGTTACAAACCTTCATGATTTCTATGCTTCATATAAAAATAAAAAAGAAAAAACACATAAATACATAATAAAATATTTTAAGTTGATTTTCTCTTACCTTGAATAATATTTTCTTGAAGAAAATATGCAAGAGGGATGTGTGAATGTGTGATGGAGGTATGGTTGCTGCTCTAAGGAGTAAGGAGATGAGAGGAGAGGGGAAGAAGATGAAGATGGGAAAAAAGTTAAAAAAATTAGGATTTGGGGTGATTTTAAAGGATCTCGGCCGATATCCCGATAAGTCCGAGATGATCATAATATCGGCCGAGAAATGCCGATATTTTGGGAGTTTTTACCCCAGTATCGCCGATACCGATATCTCACCAAGATATCGTACCGATATGGGCCGATACTGGTTCATATCGGCCAATATGAACCGGTATCGACCGATATTTAATACCATGGGGACCAGATATGAAGTGGACCCCTAGTATATGTGGGTTCGATTAAAAAAGAATCAAGTAAAAGAGGGTCATGGTTTTGGACTCCTTTTAAATTTGTCTAAACAGAGGCTTACCTTGTCCACCTTAATAAAATTTGGAAAGGGTATTTATTTCCCGGTACCAAGGAGATCAAGGTGAAGAGAGATCTAACGGTTTGGATCTTGTATCTAGGTCCCACAAAATCCATAAAATATTATCTGATGGATCACATTTTTTTGCACATATCTTGAGATTGGTGATGATCCAACTATTGAGATTTGGTCTCATAGCCTAACTTGATCATAGGAACAATTTCAACGGTTTGGATCGTGACTTGCCATCCCATAAATAATAAGAAAACGAGAAAAACATGACTGCTTATGGACTAATCTAAAATTGAGCATATTACGTCAATGGTTTGATATTGTTTTGCGAATATCTCAAGATCCATAAGTTAACAAGCCTTGAAGATTGATAATTGTGTTCAACCTTCCAAAGAGATCTAATAGTTTAGATCTTATGTTTGGGCCCACAAAATTCAAAAAATGTCATCCGGTGGCTCGCAATTCTTTGCACATATCTCGAGATCGGTAATGATCTAATGGTTAAAATCTGAACCCCAGCCATGTTTGATCTTATGAACACTTCTAACAGTTTGATTGTGATTTACCCTCTCACGCTTTAAAGAAAAAAAATGGACTAGGGCGTTGTGGATCCAGAAACATTGTTCATTCACCTCTATTTTTTTTCCTGTACTTTCCAAATGCATATAATGGTGGGATGTGGAAAAGAAATGATTTGCCTCTACTTCTCTACACCAGCAAGAGGCTGAGACAAACTGCCAAACGCTCATATTCTCAAAATCTCTACCCGCTCTAGAGATTTAGAGAATTAGAGGCAAAAGTTAGTGATGACAAACAATAGCTAGGCCTTGTATGGTATCTCTACTCTTTTTGGATAAACCCATCAAAATAGAGCCTTTAAAAAAAGAGATATTTTTTATATCAACGGTTGAAAGATTTGTACAAATTTCTCGAGATCCACAATGTATCAAGCCTTGAGAATTAACCATATGGCCGTGTTTAGCCTTCCAAAGTGATCTAAAGGTTTGGATCTTGTGTTTGGGGCCTACATAATCCAAAATGTTTCATCCAATGGCTCGTATTTTTTGCACGTATCTCGAGATTGGTGATGCTCCAACTGCTAAAAATTGATATCATTGTTATGTTTGATCTTATAAATATTTCCAACGGTTTGGATCTTGATTTACATTCCTAAAATTTAAAAAAAAAACTAGAAAAACGTTACTGTTCGTGGTCAAATCCAATGTTGAGCATATTACATCTATGATTGATATTATTTTGCTAATATCTCGAGATCCACAAGGTATCAAGCCTTCAAAATTGACCATATAGTCGCTTTTAGCCTTCCAAAGAGAGCTATTGGTTTGGATCTTGTGTTTGGGGCCCACATATTTCATAAAATTACATCTAATGGCTCACATTTTTTTTCACATATCTCAAGATTGGTGATGACTCAGCTGGAAAAATTGATCTCATGGGCATATTTGATCTTGTGAATATCCTCAACGGTTTGGATCTTGATCTACACTTTTAGATTTTGGAAAGAAAAAAAATGGACTAGGGTGTGGAACACTGTTTACTCGCCTCTATTTTTCCCCCTCTACTTTCTACATGCATCCAATGGTGGGCTGTGAGAAATAGAGGCATTGCCTATTCTTCTCTACATCATTTAGAGGCTGTCAAATGCCGCCAAATGTCTCTATTATCAAAATCGCTACCATATTTTAAGATTGTAGAAAATAGAGGCAAAAAGTAGTGATGCCAAACAGAGGCTAAATACATGATAATTTAGATGTACCTTCCAAAGCTTTCCAATGGCATTAGAGAATGATTAACCAATCAGGTCAATTAGGTCCTAACTCCTTTCGCTTATATAATAATTCCGCACCATCTTCCTTCTCATCTCCTTTTTTATATCTCTCTCTCTCTCTCTCTCTCTCTCTCTCTCTCTAAAATAAGCATAAGTGTTTTCTTTAAATCCAAATATATATCCATCTATATATTGCTATATATATATATCTATCTATAAATCTTTCCCATTTGTATAGTCAGTCAAATATCATGATCCTGTCATTTCTTTATCTACTATGCTTCAACGAGGTGTTTTAGGTTTTTTTTACGCTATACAATCTTTATATGTATACTCTTAGAAGAGTCATGAGTCATGACTGATTAGATCTAGTGGACCATTGACTCCTATAGGCTCACTAAATTGGATATAATAATGACAGATTCTAAAAAGAAATACACAGATACCACTAGTAATGAATTATGAATGTTTTGATAAGACATCAACTATTTATTTTAAGAAATCATTGAGTGGTTTTAAGTGATCAATTATACACTCCTTTCTTGAATAACCATGTGGTTGTACTAAGCTGATAGAGAATACGAATTAAGAAGATTGCCTCCCAGCTTTTAGAACTTTCTATTTAGTTACAAACTTTCTCGATATACAAAGGTTTTTTGTTTTTGCTTACAAATATTATCTTTAATCATGTTTTCACAATAAAAAAAAATCGACCATCGCAAATTAAATAGAAAAAAAGTAAGAATAATGACTAATTTAAACTACCTAAACGCACTGATTTTGATCATAATCTTCTTAATTACTGCAACCCAATGATCTTTGGTTTTAGTCAAAAAATTATAACTCTCTTCTCCTCTCCTTTATGCGCGAGTAGTGATGGGGATCCAAGCAAAATCCATCGATTTTGATGTAAACTACCTAAATCCACTGATTTTGATCATAATCTTTTTGATGGGACCAGCTCTCCTAAGATCAAGTGTGTGGTGGGGCCCACTTAGGGACCCGCATGTGGATGGAGATGGGGGGAGGGGGGATTTCAATGACTCCCTAGGATTTTCCTCTCTAAAAAAAAATCAGCCCCAACCGTAATTTCTATCATCTCCATATAGGCCCAAACGTTTAATGATCAATAGTCCATTCGGATCGATACATAATCGATCAAACGGTCCAGTAAATTCAGATTTGACAGAAAGTTTGTGGACTTATGCAATTTAGGGGAGTCATATGTTTGGTTCATTTGGATGGACCAAAGGTGGGCCCCATAAGCATGAGCTTATAAAAATTTCTCCTCAGCTTGAGCTTAGGAGAGCCTTGCTCCTTTTTTATTACTGCAAGTCTGCAACCCAATGACCTTTGCTTTTAGTCAAAAAATTATAACTCTCTTCTCCTCTCCTTTATATGCGCGAGTAGTAATGGGGATCCAAGCAATATCCTGGAAATGAAGACAGTCACCTTGAAAAGCCTTTATTATAGCCTCTTATTATAGTTACCTTCCCATCATGGAACCATGATTAAAAAAACCATAATCTAGCATAAAAAATAAAAAAAAAAACATCAAAGCCCTCTAAATCAAATGATAATCACAAGCAATAAATGAAAAATAGATTCAAGCACAATTACTAATATGTAATTCAGATTAGATCCAAGGGCCTTTACTCTAATACCACTTGCTAGATTTAATTACACTGTTTGAATCACAGGATCGACCATCGTGGATTTAAATGTAAATAACACAAGCATAATAATTATATAAATTCATATTTGAATTCATCACTTTGATCTTGATCTTCTCAATTTCTGGAAGTCAATGACCACTTAGTTTAGTTTGGGAAACTCTCTTCTCATTCTCATTTATTCGTATTAGAGATCCAAGCAAAACCTAGAAATGAAGAGAGTCACACCAAAGCCCTTTAGGGGTCATTTGTCTTTTACGCTTGGGATATATAAATACAATTTATACATATAAAAGATGAATATTCAAATTTTAAGTATGTAAAGTTTACACATGTGTTTCCTTTTATAACGTTTGTCTAATAACACTATTTTCGCATCATTTACACATGTGATTCATTTTTTCTATGTTTGTTTCAATGATATGTGTATATGTAACAATTTTGTAAATGATACTGATCAATCATTAAATTATATTATACTATAATGATATGAAAATAAGATAAAAAAGGTCTGATTTATATCAAAGTTTTCATTTGTATTTTAGATCCTTAAAAAAGAACATATTTTTCAACATAAAATATACTTTTCAAAAATAGATATTTCTATCAATGACCACCTTTAAAAAAGGAGGTAAGAGTTTATAGTCGGATGGTTAAGAAAAATAGGATTATTATTATTTTTTTTATTAATTAATATTTAGTTTAATATTATCTTAATTCATTATTTGATTTGCATAAAACTTAACCCATGCATCTCATTGGTTTTATGCTAATATTAATCAATTATAGAAAGTTCTTAGAATAAGTATTTTATTGCTAGGTTCAATTATATTAAAAGTATCATAAATTTATTATGGTTAGATAAAATTATTTTTATATATTAATTTTGAATGATACCATAATGCTATATAAAATACATTCTTCCTTTTCTCTTACATTCATTTATACACATTTAGATATTTTTGAAGTAATACAATAATAATTAATTTTAGAAAAGTCAAATTTTGGAAGAAAATCTAATAGGAGAAAAGAAGATATATAATCAAATTCTGAAATAATAAAACTACAAAGTAAATAGATTTTAGAAAAAACTACTTGAAAAACCCCCATAGTGAGCCATGAGTAAGGAAAGGACCCAGCTTGAGTTTAGAGACAGGAGGGGTCCTTTGGGTGAGTTTCTTTATATTTTTTTTTATCATTTAGCGATGTTGTCCATATCGACAATGTAGTTGTCAATATCGACAAATATGCGTAAACCCTTTATACATCGCCCCGTGTCTGCATTTCTTTGTCAGACCCTTTTCATCGTTTGCAATTCGTGCTCTAGCGATTTTCCTTCTCAGAAAACACCTACATGGAATTAGCCAAAGTGGTTGTTGGATTCCATTAAAAGGTTGGTACACTCAATAAATTCCTTCTTATATTGCATCATCTACCCTAAAAGAGGATCAGCTTGATTCCGTCCCATTACTGACTTGTTAGAAGGCATAGAATTGTGGTCTGAACCCTAAAAAAGGAAGCTTTGAAACCGTACATGTTGTTCAATATATGACTCACTGTATGTAGCTTTGGGCTTGGTTAATGGCGATTTTCATTTTGGGCTTGGTTAATGGCAATTTTTTATTAGTTTTTAGGGTTTGAAAAGGGGTTTCTTTTTTGTAGGCACTGTTTTTATCTATTACATTCTTTCTATAAGTGGCACTTAGTATAGTTTTTTTATTACCACTTTACATTACTCTAATATGACTAGAAACTTGTCAAGCATTTATCGTACAACGTATAGTGAAGTTCTGCATGCTACACAGGACAGCAAGCAATGAGAAGACACAATTCAAGAAAGAGTTCTTCCACCACTCGCAACTAAACAACCAGGGCGTAAAAAAAATAAAAAAAAACAGTATTCGTACCAAAGATCGTGGCCGCCAATGAAGGGTAGTTACGTGCTCCAATTGTAAGGAGAGGGGGTATAACGGTGGAGGTTGTCGCAATCCTCCACGTGATGTAAATGGGTTGTTTCAGGCTTTAACAGTGCAGTGCTTTTTTTTGGTACGTCTACTGATGTAATGGGTTCCATGTAGGCTTGAAGACTGCAGTCGTTTTTTTGTAGAGTTTGTGATGTAAATGGGTTGTCCCAGGCTTGAACAATACAGTGCTTTTTTTGGTATCGCTGCTGATGTAAATGGGCTTCATGTAGGCTTGAAGACTGAAGTCATTTTTTTGTAGAGTTGGTGACGTAAATGGGGATTTCTAGGCTTCAACAGTGCAATGCTTTTTTTTTTTTTTTGGTATGGCTGCTGATGTAAATGGGTACCATGTAGGCTTGAAGACTGCATTCATTTTTTTGTAGAGTTGGTGATGTAAATGAGTTATTCCTGGCTTCAACAGTGCAATGCTTTTTTTTGGTATGGCTGCTGATGTAAATGGGTTCCATGTAGGCATGAAGACTGCATTCATTCTTTTGTAGAGTTGGTGATGTAAATGAGTTGCTCCTGGCTTCAACAGTGCAATGCTTTTTTTTGGTATGGCTGCTGATGTAAATGGGTTCCCTTTTTATCTATTGTGTTTTGCTACTTTTGTAAGTATTGGAGGGCTGTAATGAGTTTTGGAATGTGATTGGTGCTAACAACTTTTTGAATATAAATGGAGAATGTTGTATTCAATGTTTCAATGGTGTTTTTGCTTAAAAGCATTTCCTGATCACTGTATGTTAGGTTTAGTCTGTTGGATTCACACTATAAAACAATGCAAACCAGTAGATATCGATAGAAAAAAGTTGTCGATATCGACAACTTTTATTTGTTCCAGCAGCTAATGACTTACAACTTTTAATTCATACCACTGACAACACTAGTCGATAGCGACAGTATAATTTGTCGATATCGATAACTTTTATCTGTTCTAGCAGCTGCTGACTTACAACTTTTAATTCATACAACTGGCGAAACTAGTCGATAGCGACAACATAAGTTGTCGCTATCGACAACTTTTATCTGTTCCAGCAGCTACTGACTTACAACTTTTAATTCATCAAACTGACGAAACCAGTCGATATTGACAACTTTTATCTGTTCCAGCAGTTGCTGACTTACAACTTTTAATCCATACCACTGACGAAACTAGTCGATATCAACGACTTTTATCTGTTCCAGCAGTTGCTAACTTACAACTTTTAATTCATCACACTGACGAAACTAGTCGATACCGAGAGATAAAATTTGTCGATATCGACAACTTTTATCTATTTCAACAACTGCTGACTTACAACTTTTAATTCATTCCACTAATGAAACTAGTCGATATCGGCAACTATAGGTTGTCAGTATCGACAACTTTATTGATGGAGTAACAAAATCATTAATGGGTTTGGAGGATATTGGACTTCAGATTGAAGGTAAAATAATCTCCTAACATGCAACGGATAAAATTGGGATTGATGTTCACATTAAGAATAACTCAGTCACATTTGAAGATGTTCAATCAAATGCAATCCATTTTCGCCTCAACATGCATTAACAACCCTTCTAGGTTGAGGCACTGATTCATCGCATTCATGAGACCATTCATACAAGCTATTCACAGTTAAATAAACCATTCTCCATTGAATTCAGTCAACTGATAGTTCAACATGCACAATGACCATTTTCTGAAATATAAGAGGTTCAACAGTGTAAATTGCCAATAAATACACACATGCATCATCTTTAAACATGTATAGGAGTATCACAACCACCCAAAAAGGGAGACATGCATCATCTAAGGAAAAAAAAAAAAAAAAACATAAGCGCCCACACTGCTTCTTCTGCAATGACATTCAGCTGCAGCAGATTAAAAGCCCCATATTCACACAATATACGATTGACATCATATGAAGTCACTCAAGTCAGTCAAGCCCAATCTATTGGCATTCAAAGTCCAACTCCATTTGAATATCTCTACGGCAATTTTGCTGCGAAAGTAGGGGATATCTTCTTAAGTGAAGTTGATGTTACGGCGGTTCGCACAGTGTTTCATGAAAGCCAATGCAAAGATTCCACAGTCATTTTCATTTTGCTAACGAGGGATGTCTGTCTTTACGAGCAAACTTCATAGATACGGATCCAACCACCTGAAATTGCTGTACTTTTCATTCAACCACGCCACATGCGACAAGCATTCACAATGCACTCTTAGATTAAATGAGAAATTCGTGTACGTCGCATAGAAAATGGAATGAATCAGAATACAAATATATCAATGTGTAAGAAGAGATAACATTCAAATTTCGCCACGTGTTTTACCAATCGACGATAGCCAGCCATGCTATTGTAGAACTCCCATCGTCTCTCGTCAACATATCCGACCAACAAGGTGAAGTGTGATCTGTGATGGACTACAAAAATCAGCGTGCGTGCTTCCCTTGCGTCCATCACCCTATGTTCATGTTCCCAAACATAGCTTCCACGGCAGAATCAGAACCATCTGACCACCAACTCTACATCCAATAAGCTCTACCAAATGATGGAGACCTATCTGTCACACACTCCTTTTGGATTTTTGTAAGCCCCATATTGTTGCGTCCGGGTTTGTTGGGATGCACCTGATTTGACCATACTCCTGCTAGTATCAAGTGTTATACGTTTTGGAAATCATAGGTACGTTACGTGCGTAACAACAAATAGGGAGAGAAATATTACTACTTGACAGTATATTAAATAATGAATGTCCCGTTATTCATTGGTATGCACTTCTGTATTATATATACATCCTGAGGCCAGTGCTCGGGCATTGAAATCCGGTTGAACCACCCATATCTCAAGGTAAGCCCATTTCCATCCCTCTTGTATATTCAAGCTATATTTATTTGTTATGGTTATCCACATAGAGATATGTATCTATGCTCATTTCTTTCTTTGTGTCTTCAAAGGAGATTGTCACAATCCATTTGGAGAAAAGAAGACTGTGTGCGGTTGAGGCAATTAACAATGTCACAATCCATTTAGAATGATCCAAGATTCCCATTGTGAATTCTCTGATTGCAATGTATTCAAAGTGCAGGGATTTAGATTCTTGTAAGTTAAGTTCTTACATGATGGATGGAATGGGCAGCAGCCACTGCATTCTCTTTTCTCTAATCTTTATTTATTAGATAGGAGACATCATGCTATGGTTGCTGATTATTGTCGATATGTGCATGGATCAATAGTTTGGGATTTTCGTTTTCGGTTTTCGAAGGAATTTAACAGAAAGGGAGGTCTCTGATTTTACGAGTTTTCTTGGCATGTTAGAAAAGGTTTTATCCGTCAATTTCAAGGGACAATGTTAGGCTATGGAAACCTGAAGTCAAAGGGCAGTTTTCGGCGAAGTCTTTATTTAAGGATATGAATGTTTCTTCTAATAGTGTGCAAGGTTGGAAAAGCTTTTGGAATACTCTAGTTCCATCTAAAGTGTTGGTTTTTTGTTGGATTGCAAGACGTCATAGTATCCTGACTATTGACAAGCGTAGAAGAAGAAATATCATTTTAGTAAATGGCTGTCCAATGTGCTTAAAGGATGAGGAAACAGTGCATCATCTTCTAATTCATTGTAGTTTTGCTCATAGAGTTTGGTCAGCCATTCTTATGATGTTTGATATGCAATGGGCGATGACAAGATGTGTTGAGGATCTTTTCTTTCATTGGAGGTTGGTCTGCAAGTCTGTTCGTGGTAAGATTCTTTGGAAGCTGATGTTGTATGCTATGTTTTGGAGGATACGGTTGGAGAGGATTAATAGAATGTCTAAGAATAAAAGTAAATCAGTGGTGAAGATCATTGAGTCTATTATTTCTTCTGTGTTTGAGCAGGTGCGCAATAAAAAAGAATTTGATGGTATTGATTTATTTGATCTTAACAGGTCTTGGGCAACTATTTAAATGGGGGGTCAGACTATTATTTAAGCATACGAAGAGAGTTTCATGGATGTGCCCTCATTTGGGAATCCTTAAGCTTAATTTTGATGGTAACTTCATTAAATCTGTAAGTAGAGGATGAATTGGAGGTGTTATTCGAGATTGGTCTGGGAACATTGTTAGAAGATTTTCAGGTCTAGTGGAATGCTCGAATGCTAATGAAACTAAATTATTTGCTCTTATGATTGGTTGTCATGAGTTTCATCGTAAGGACGGTTATAATGCTACCATTGAAGTTGATTCTTTCTCTACGATTCAATGGGGGTCAAGAAAGAGTTTTTTCCACCGGCATCTGGCGGATTGAGTCGAGGAGGTTCAGGATATTTTAAGTCTGTTGGAGGCTACTTTTCATCATGTTCTTAGGGAGGCAAATTTTGAGGCAGATACTTTGGCAAAGGAGGGAGTTTTTTATCACCTCAATGATGTTTTTATGATTAGTCATTTTTTTTTTTTTTTGTGTTTCAGCTTTTGTATTTGTCTTGTTTTTGTTAGGGTGGCATCATTTTTTTTAAATGAGCAAAAGGATGTACAAATCCCACACCACAACTGAACAAGTAGTAACTTATAACATTTGTCAAAAGTTGCAATTTCTCAAATTCTCACAACAACCATCATCCACCACTAGCTTTGTGCCACATTACACCCACCACCTAGAGTGTGGCCATTTTGCCATGCAAGTGCCTCTTCATTGACATACATGAATGCCACTTTTGCTGCTAAAAGAGAGGACATGAACGACATGGGCATATATTTCTGTAATATAAAAGTTGTATGTGGCACACCTTATTGGCTTACACGCCACATGATTTGACCCACCACTCCAAATTCTCTATACCCAACTTTCTACTCAATTTTAAGAGAAAAGGAACTTTGGTTCCAGGCATCTGAGTTGAGCCACTAAAGAAATTAGTGGGAGACATAATAGGGAAAATGTTTGGAGTTTTATGCATTACTTGCAATATTATAATGTAGTGATGGTTAAGGATAGAGGGGAACAACAAAAGGCAAAGGTCTGGTAACAGAAATACAATAACCAAAGCAGCATTGCACAGTTGAGAAATGCATACACAACATGGAAGTGTATCATTAGACTAGAGAATATCAGTTCTAACAACTAAGTACTAGTCAATATATGTATCCATTTCTTGTTTTAGTCATATAGGTTTCACAGACAGTATTTAAGATGTGATGGAGAAACACAAGCAGTCATATAATGCACAAACAGTTTGTGATCTAAATCTTTTTTAATCAATAATTTGTACATGGACTATTTAATCTCTCTCTGAACCTTTTTTAATAAACAATCTGTACATAGATTTTTTAATCTCTCTTTATGTATGTAAATGTATAACCGATCCAAAATATGTCTATGCCAGTATAGGTGTGAAACCAAGATCTAGCAATGCCAATAAAGGAGTGAAACCCATCTTCCACAAAACCTAAGTGTCAACGTCTCTGTGCTTTGAGAGGGTTTGAAAAAAAAAAAAAAACACTTCTCAGTTGGGTAACAATGCCAGACAACCCGTTTTCTCTTCAAAAAACTCAATCAACAAACCTAATTAGACAAAATAACTCTGAGTTCGTTTAATCTAGGGATTGGGTTTCGTGTTTAAGAATAATGAGAAAAAAGGAACTTGCAATCTCGATCCAATGAAAAAGCACCGAAAGCTCTGTTTAAACCCAAATTCAAACAAGACAAAACGAGTATAATATATACCTCCATGTGCTTGCCAACTCTGTATAAGCTTTGAAAGAAGGCGCCATATGATGCTTGGGACCACTGCCCGGGACCAACGAAAGAGAGAGGTGTCGATAGGCACTGTTGAAGAGGATAAGGGAAAAGGGAGGAAGAAGAAATCGGGAAGAAGGGGGTTTATTGCGGTTTTTGCATAACCGCAACAATTGTCGATATCGACAACATCAATAGACATCTAAAAAAAAACTGGAAGGGGCCCTTTGAACTCCTACTGTGTGGGTTTCTTACTCATGGCTCACTATGGGGATTTTTCCCGTAGTTTTCCCTAGATTTTATAAAGTTTTTTTTTTTTTTTTTTTTTTTTTTTTTTTTTTGTATAGCAAGGCAAGAGATATAAATAGAGAAGTTATCTTCATAAAAAAGGGATAAAATGCAGTGAAGGTTTTCATTCATAGGTTTCATCAGTCTTGATGCATCTTTTATTATTATTTTGTAAATGCGTTGGAGGGGATTTTCGAACCCAGAACCTCTTTGATGGAAATGTCTCTTTTATTATTTTTTTTCTAAATGCGTTAGAGGGGGATTTCGAACCCAGAACCTCTTTGACGGAAACTGCACCAAAACCAAACCGTCCGCCTCCAACGGGTTTTCTTTGAAATCACGTGTGCTTTGGTATTCTCTTTTCTTACCTGAACATGTGTGAAAATGGGCTCATTTTCACACCATTTACTTATCTGATTTACACACAATATGCGTAAATACTTGTAGATAAGTATTACTAATGTGTAAATATTACGCATATTCACCATTTACATATGTAAATGGGTGTAGACAAACGACCCCTTAAGAAAATTTTGCCCGCACTTAGCCCTTATAGAGATCCAAGCATAACTCATATAACTAGTAAAACTTTCCCGCACTTAGCACGGGCAATATATTTAAGAAAATTTATAATTTAAGTTAGAGAAGTAAGGTCAAAGAGTCTATATAATCTAAGACTCTTATTCCTATTCATTTGAATTCAAAGAATCAATTTGATTAAATGAAATCAATCAAAATTAACTTAAGTGGTCAAAATCGAAATCAGTTGCAAAATTGAAAGCAGATTTCTCAATCAATTGCGAGACCCATATATGCTTAGCACAAGTAATGATTCAATAAGTTATAAAGAAATCAAATAATGATCTTCTTTGTCTGAATTGTATTGAACTTTTTACCTCTTGGTTAAAATAACAACAAAAACTTAATAATTAGTCAATTTGGAATTATAATATGATTAGTTTTTTTTATTAAACATAAAGAAACTACTATTTTTTTTCTTGCCTTGCCATCATGGAACCTCTCCTCTTGTAAGCCTCGATAAGCTATCATTAGCCAGCATAATTCCTCAATTATTCAGAATCCAAACTACTTTCTTATGAGTCGTTTGCCTTTTAAGCATGGGATATTAAAATGGGATTTAAAACACATATAATTTTCATATACACATAAAACTTATATATGTGAAATACATGACCATGTTTATTTGGGAACACCATTTTTACATGAATAAACACCAGACAGTTTGGATTACATATCCAAAATTTTCATTATCTCATAATCTATGGTTATATAAGATGTGAAAATAAAAGTTCAAGGGTTTAATGAGCCAATAAAAATCTTGAATGGCTTGAATTAAAGACCCACAATAGTTGAAAAACAAAAAAAAAAGGGTGGTAAATTTTGAAACTGCGACCTTCACATGCGTCACTTGTACTAGAGTTCTTCTAGCAAGATAAATGTGTGACACTTTTAGTACTCTTCTATAAGTGTGTAAATATTCACATAAAATAGTTTCATGTATACACCATTATCACACCTCATTTACATATGTAATGCATAAAAACTTGACCGTTTGTGAATGTTGTGCATATGCATGCATCGTTTACATATGCAAATGGTGCAAATAAAAAACCCCTTAAGTCCAAGTTTTATGAAATAAGACCAAGAGAGACTTTTAATGCATTTAGCCACTCAAATAGAGTCCATTCATATGCTGCATGTGGTGATGGGAGCCATTCTCACACATCCAACAAAAAAATTCCCTAAATAATTCTCAAGAGTCCCGCTTTCAAAAATGCTTAGAGCTCTTGGGCATATGTGATTGTCCTTATCACTTTCTTATTTGCATTAAATACATAGCAATTGAATACATATGGTAGTTAAAAATGAAAACCAAAGGTGAATTTAAAAAAATGAACATTCAACGATATTTTCTTTTAGGAAAACAAAATAACAAGAATATGCTATTTGATGCTTATTTTTGGAAATTCAATTTTCATCTTCATTTTAAAGCACCCTATGTATTCGATTCCTATGTATTTTAATGCAAACAAACATGGCCTATCATCTTAATCAAAGAGGCCGTAGGTATTCATTTTAGAATGTTGTTAGTTAAGGCATTTGAAGACTGTTGTAAGCGTGTTTGGCAATTAACTAGTTAAGTTAAAGTAAAGTGAATCCAGACAAGAAATGACAATGCGTCATATCAAAAGTACATAGTTATAAAATTTCTTCTGAATTTAAAAAAAAAGTTAAAAAAGCAACATCATTTCTCCAATAAAAAATAAAAAAAACTCCACTTTTCTATACAAAAGGGTAAAAAGAAAATTCCATACCAAATATCTAAAAATAAAATACCATCATAATCCCTTATATTTTATTCTCTTTTAATTTTAATTTAATACTTTACCTCACCATATTTTAATTCACCGTACATCCAAACACTCCAAATAGTAGATTTAAATTTTAATGACCGGAGTGTAGACACTTTGGGATATGCCAGTTATTGTTCCAAATGCTGTCCCCAAATAGTAGAATCTCAAACATGCTAATGGTAAAAGAGCTTTTTCCAATTTTAGAATCTAGAATTTAGCTGGCAAGCCTCCATGAATGGAGTGATGTAATGAGGATTTGACAGGCCCACTAGCAGAGAACTGTCTCTGTACCGTACATGCACATATAAACTCTAGTTCAATCGCTGCCAGCCATCCTATTTTCCTTCCAAGATGGACTTAACACATGACATGATGGGCTTTTGCCAATTTTCTCCCATTGTCATTCATAGAGAAAGATGAGGCATTCGTACTGCAAACTATTTTTAGAACTTTGATGGAAAATGGGTTTACAAAAGTACATTGGAACTTTACCTCGGATCCGGATCCTATGTAGCTTCCTGGTAGAAAGAAAGCTCCTGTCACAATTAGACAGAATGTGATCCAGTCATCTACGAAAATACAAGGCAATTTCGTGCTCTCTTTGTAAGTGATGATATTTTATTGTTACCCAATAAGAAATGTAAAAATTTGGATCACTTGGATACTACTGGCTGCCCAAAACCTAAATTTTGTAGCTTTAATCAGGTGATTATAAACATCTCATATACCTAAATTTGTCTAGATGGTTTACAGACCTCTTTGATGTTGAGCCTAAAAAATATATAATTTAATGGGGCATTTGTTTGCAAGAGTTTTTTTTTTTAATAGAAATTTATGTGAGCAATGTTACATATGGAATTCAAATTAATTAATGGTCACTTGTAGATTTTCATCATTATATCTTCAAATGTAGTCATTTGATGAAAAAACACTTTTTAGAATTGCTAGGACTTCAATTCCTTGTCAACAATGGGCCCCTTACTGTCGCAAGGGCCAAGCATGTTTTAAACTTTAACTGCATTTGTCACTTGCAATTTAAACAAAGAGAAATGCTCATATGAGAGTTACTATTATGGTACTATGAGAGTAATGGGTGGGGGCCCTCACATCTATATCTAATGCCAACGGTCTAAATATGAGGGCCCCCACTCCTTACTCTCATAGTACCATGAGAGTAAATTCTCATAGTACCATGAGAGTAACTCTTACAAGAGCATCTCCTGTAAATTTTTTTTTAGTTTTGGCTCTTACCTATAAGAAAAGACATTTCCCTAAAAATATGTTATGGATCATTTCCCTAAAAATATGTCATAGATTTTGAAATTCCCCTAAAGTGCCTATCTTTTTGCATATTGTCGTAAAAGGACTTGTGCATATGCAGCATATCACTTGGATGAAAGAACCATTTTATTTCTTTCATTTTCCAAATGGGAAAGGCCTCATATACGAAAGTTCGTAGTCCTATGTATTAAATGTGACCGGAATGATACAAATCATGGTTCAAAATAGTAGTACGTGGTGTTTTGGCCACCGACCGCTACACCCATCGAAACCGCTATTTTAATTCTTGATACAAACGATATGATGGATCTCGTTTGACATGCTGTGTTGATAGTTTAAAAAATGCAGAGATTTCCATATTGCAATATAGAATTTCTCCACATGAAAAATCTTCAAAGATCTTCCCATATGGGACAATTGGATATTTAATATGGAAAATTCTTTACAATTTTCTATATGAAAAGAGTTGTTTCTTTTATATAAAACATATTTTAAAATAAAAACAAAAGACCACCTTTCAAAAAGTTATCTTTGTCTTCTTCCATGGAGCATTCACCATTAAAATCTCAATTGTGCACTATGGTTTTTGAGAGAATCACGTAAAACATTGAAGAAAAATAGGTTGGGATTAATGGACAAAGAAATGAAGAAGACATCAACATGTATGACAAATCCTAAACAAACAAATAAAAACTTGAAATACCTCAGACATGCACAACAAGATACAATATGACTTTTGGAAGACGTTCCGTGGGAAGTCAAAACCTCGTGAAGTGGTAATTGAGTGATGAATTGAAAACTACCTTGGAAATACATATGTTTTTAGGCACGTTTGGTAATTTTACGAGTAAAGTAAAGTCAAGTTAAGTCATCTTACACATCAAATAAAAATATTTTTTACCAAAATTCCCTCCAACTTTTCCAACAAAAAGTCAAAAAACAACTACATTTATTAACTAAAAGACAAAAAAACTCCATTTCTCATACCAAAAGTCAACAATATTCCATCCCAAATAACAAAAAATAAAATACCATCATAACCCACTACATATTTTATTCATACTTTTTATCTCACTTCACTCCACTTTATTTTAAAAGTAAAATACCAAACGTGGGCCAGTTTTTTTTTCCATATTCCTTATTTTGAAGAATTTCATCATAGGATGCCAAAATTTTCTATATTGAGCTTTAATTTTCCAACATGAGAAAATTCTCAACCCCAAAGGGTTGGTTGAGTGGTCAGGACCACGGTTCCTCCCTTTTCCGGAGCTAGAGGTCTTGGTATCGACCCCCAGTTCCCCTTCTTCAGGAATCGAAGGTTGAGTCCACTAGTGCTACCACCTAGGGGCCACAACCTTCCGATAGCAAAAAAATAAAAGACATGGTACCTGACTCAAATGTAAAAAAAATAACAACATAGCCAAGTCCCTCAAGCAGGAGTTTTATGAAAGAGGATTTAACCGGAAAAAACATTTAATCCAGGCGTGTTATGCAATCAAACACTTTAGCAAGTGGGGCACCAATTAGAGCAATTGGGCTTGATTTTTTTTTTTTTACGTATTTGGCACATCGTCTACACTGAATAAGGCCGGCGATGACCCTGTACGCGAAGCCTATATAATCCGATTTCGAGCTTCATTCCTCCCATTTCTCCAAAATCGCAAAGAAAACGTTTCCTTCAGTATTGTATAGCTGCGAAACATGATGACTAGTGTGCATTTTCACCATTGATGTCACCATTAATTTTCTATCAATCTCCTGTTGCTATTGTCAAAGTCTACAGAAAGGAGGTAATGAAAAAATTTCTCTTCACACCTTAGAAATCAATCTCCTCCTTCTATTGACAACGTATAATACATATATTATCATTTGATGCATGAATACATGTTCTCTTTCACTAATATGGTATACTTTGCACAGGAGCCTTATTGACTGTCTTACACTCTTCAATGTAATACATAATACTACATTGACTTAAATGTCAACAACTAAAGTACTCTATACATAATTAGTTTCTAATAAGGAGGAAAACGTTCACAAATTTAATCTACAGCCCATGCATTATTGCGTGAGAAGGATGGTCTAAGTAGTTTATATTTTTTTATGATGTTTTAATAGCATGTCAGATGTTGAGCACCTAATAATCTTTCACTATGACGGTGAGTTTGAATTTGAGCTCAATCGTCCTCAATCTAAGGGTGGAAGGCAGAAGTTGAGATATCTTTCGAGCAATGTCACGTTGAAAGAGTTGTCCAAAATTGCTTTGGAAGAATCGAGTCGGGCAACAACTTCTGATGAGATAACTCTAAAGTATCTTCTACACAATGAAAATTATTTTTATTTGATAGATATTGACGATGACAATGATATCAATGGTATGTTAAAATCATCAAGAAGCGAAGCAAAAGGGGTATTATTATTCGTTTCAAGAAGGCAATCGATGAAGGTACTTTCCAACACACTCGTGGCAATATGTATGTTCTGAAGTTAAAACTATATGGCAACATTTTCAGCCTATATCGAAAGTAAATGTTTTTCTCATAACTTTATTGCAACATTTGAAGGTCTGTACAGGATGAAAGAAACGAAGTCATTCGAGACGCTCCGAGCACTACACTGCCTGATAATAAATTAAAGGGGGTGCTGCCACCGTCACCTCCACCTTTTAAAGAATTTCCCATGATCGATATAGAGGAGGATAGCGATATCAAATTCCCAACGACATTGTCTTATTTTGCAGACGATGATGAGTCCACGTTCGAAGAAATCAATGTATAAATGCTTCATGTGAATGGAAGTGAAAGTGTGCACAGCTCAATTCATAGGTGCTACTACAACGAATGTGGATGGGAATGGAAGTTCAGTAGCTCCCAAACTAATTAAATCAGTTGTCGAAAGATGTACTACAAGCATAAATGAAGAAGACAGCTTTTCCAAAGCTCCCCTCGTGGATACGATGGTCCCTGGTAGTGTCGTGCCTGAAGAAAGGACCGTTCAGGTATGGAAATGTGCCTAGGTATGGAGTTTCCTGATCGTGAGGCCTTTAGAAGAGCTATAGCAAAGTACGCAATATACAATAACTGTACCTTGAAACACGAGAGGACTAACATGAAGATGGTCATGGTGAGTTCTAAAAGAGTCGAATGTCCTTGGCGTATATTTGCCTCCATGGTAGATTCTGGTCCACACTTCAGAGTTCGAAAGTATAATTCCAAACATTGTTGCTCTAAACCGCTTATGGGAACTGCACATTGGATCCAAGCAACCATAAAGCTGGTAGCAGAGTTCATTGAAGAGAAGGTGCGATGCAATAATGATCTTAGGCCCAAGAAGATCATCAATGAATGTCAGATTGAGTTTGGGACCCGCATTACATACAGGAGAGCCCATATGGCAAAGAAGCTTGCACTGTGCAAAGTGCGTGGATCATATGAGGAGTCATTTATGATATTGATGCTCTATTAAAACGAACTTCATAGAACCAACCCCGATTCGTACACTGCGTTGGACATCAAGGAGGATGAACGATTTGGACGCTTCTTTTCGTCCTTTGGTCTATGCTTAAGGTCATTCCAAACCTTTCTAAGGCCATTGATAGCGGTGGATGGATCACACATTCGTGATAAATATCCAGGATTGCTAATGATGGCTGTAATACATGATGTAAATCATCAACTATTCCTCATTGCATTTGCCTTTGCTGAATCGGAGCGGCGTGATAGTTGGGAGTGGTTTCTTGCACACTTGTCCTTGTTGTTGGGTAAGCCAAAAAATCTGACAATTGTATCTGACCGTCAGAAAGATCTGATTATGGCAGTACAAGCCATAATACCAAGTGCAAAGCATTGTTTTTGTTGCCATCATATAGTGAAAAATATAAAGACGACTTTCTACGACCACGGCATTATAAGAAAGTTTTGGATCGCTGCGAGGGCATACCGACCTTGTAAGTATGATGCTTGCATGGACCACATAAAAAGTGTAGATGAGCGTGCTTATAATTACATCCATGCGATCGGTAGTCAATTATGGGCACGACATTTGCTCATGGACGCAAGTATGACGTGCTTACCAGCAATGCTGCAAAGTGCACAAATAGTCTCATAAAAGACACTCGAGTGCTCCCGATTACAACGCAAGTGGAAGAGATACGTGCAAAACTCATGGAATTCTTTCAGAGACGGTCAACTCAAGCACAAAGCATCACTTCACTACTAACTCCGTACGCAGAGAGGTTCATAGCCACAGAGATGGAAAAATCGTGAAGGCTGATGGTACGGGTAGCAGCATTGAATGAATATCAAGTGCAATCTTCAGAGTATGTTGATGTAGTTAATCTAGATCGCATGTCATGCTCGTGCCGCAAATGAGACGTGATTGAGATCCCAAGTTGCCATGCTGTTGTCGCCATGAAAGCGTGGAATATGAATTCATATGAGTATTGCGAGCACTTGTACCTCACAAGCATGTACTAGAAGACGTATAGTGATGTCATTCATGCCACCCGTGATAGAAAGCAATGGGAACATCATTTCGTAATCGGGAGAGTCCTCCCACCCTTGGCTAGCAAGCAACCAGGTCGACCAAAGAAGAACATGATCCGAGTTGAAGATCGACATCGCAAGCGAAGAGTGGTAACTTATTCGTGCTGTAGAGAGAGGGGCCACAACTGTGGGAGCTGCAAAAATCTGCCAGTTCAACAATGACGTTGATGGATTTTGTGTTTTGGGGCCGCTGATGTAATATGTTTTTGTTTTGGGTGTGTTTTTGGATAGTTTTTGTTGTATGTATGTTTATGAGAAGTTTATTAAAATGGTTGTAATGGTTTTCAATGCATTTTTGGATGTTTGTGTATAAATTATCATTTCTTTTGAAAAGATGTTTTGTATTTTTTGATGTTTTTATATAAATTATCATTTCTTTTGAAAAGTGGTGTGGAACCCAATATTTTGTTGTGGAAGATGGATGTAATGCATGAACACAACGTAACGATTCTGCATGGAATTCTTGCATAAAGTACGTGGAGTAGCTCATTACAGGGCCGTGATCACATTAGTAGTGTAAAATAAGGTCAAAACCGACGGCATGCTTCCTTTTTTTTTTAAAATAAAAGTTGTAACTTTTCTAATCGATTTTTGGGAAAAATTCCAAGTATGGGTCGGTGATGACCTTAGCTTTGTAAAATAAGGTCACCACCGATGCAGGCTTCCTTTTTTTTTAAACAAAAGTTGTAATCTTTTCGAGCGATTTTTGGGAAACGTTCTAAGTATGGGTCGGTGATGACTTTAGCTTTGTAAAATAAGGTCACCACTGACGCAAACTTCCTTCTTTTTTTCTTTTTTAACAAAAGTTGTAACCTTTTTAAGCGATTTTTGGGAAAAATTCTAAGTATGGGTTGGTGATGACCTTAGTTTTGTAAAATAAGGTCATCACCGACGCAGGCTTCATTTTTTTTTTTTTTAACAAAAGTTGTCACTTTTCCAAGCGGTTTTTGGCAAAAATTCTAAGTATTGGTCGGTGATGACCTTAGCTTTGTAAAATAAGGTCACGACCGACTCAGGCTTCCTTTTTTTTTTTTTAACAAAAGTTGTAACTTTTCCAAGCATTGTAACTTTTCCATGCATCATCATGTATGTGCTACAGCGTCGGTGATGACCTTAGCTTTGTATAATAAGGTCACCACCGACGCAAGTATTCTAATTTTTCGACCAAAAGTTATAACTTTTCCATGCATCCTTAGGTATTTTGAGTGCTACAGCGTCAGTGATGACCTTAGCTTTGTAAAATAAGGTTACCACCGACGCATATATCCTACTTTTTCGACCAAAAGTAGTAACTTTTCCATGCAACCTCAAGTACTTTTAGTGCTACAGCGTCGGTGATGACCTTATTTAAACATGAAAAAAAAAGAATTACTGGGACTATGACATTTACATCAAAATACAACTATGTGCTTCAAAAAAGATAAATGTTGCATTTATACAGGCACAAACAAACGACAGTATTCAAGGATAAACAAACCACGGCATTCAATTGACATTCAATCAACATCCCATATACAATTAAGAAAGAATTCAATTAATTTCCAAAGTTAACAGTTAGAAATTCACAACATAACAACTTCAGTTACAAGTTACATTACAACGCATCTGGAAAAACACATAACACGGGAGATGTTCACTACAAGTCAGGCGGTAAGATCGGGAGTGGAGGGAGGTTGAGCCTTGAAGCATTCTGAATCCAGTTTTGCTCGAATATGTTGATGACAATTCTCCGCCGGTAGTACAAGATATCTGCCTGGGTGAACTCGATGGGACGATGATATATGTAATGCTCTGCGAACGCACAGGCGAATAACCCGCATTCATTTCCATTCTCTTGAAATGGGATATCCGTCTTTGTGGTTATCGTCCACACCATAGGCACCGACCACCTGTGATCCATGAATCTTTGTTGAAGTCGCAATCTCTGTCCAAACATAGTGAGAATGAATGATACTTCAATTTTTAAATCTATTTACCATCTAAACATTATGCTGCAAAGAGAGGAGCAAATATGCACTTACGAATCTTTCACAAGTTTTATGGCACTAGATCTCACCATTCGAACTGTTATAGTACTCCAGCGGTTCTCATTGACATATCTAACAAATAGGGACCAATGGTTGTGAGCGTGAAGTACGTAGACTAGAGTCTTGCACTCCATCGCGTCAATTACCCGTTCTCCCTTTGGCCAAAAGGCCATGTTATCGCCAGTCTTTAGACCCTTTTCCCAGAAACTCTACAAGACAAGCATCATAGACATCAAACAACTAGGACATTTAACCTATTGAGTACAAAGTTAAAGTGGCTTTCATTTTTTATTGAACTTACGCATATACTAGGGTCAGCGAAGTATACATCCTTGCACCTTTCCCGTAGCACTTCAAACCAGAAATATATGATAGTCGAGTCCATCCAAGTGCCCTCATCCAATAAATCTCTGAGCGACTTAGAATCGACGCACGAAATTATCATATCCAGCTCCTCTTTCATGTCAATGCAATGAGTATTAGGATGTTGAATTAGTAAAAGATCTAACAAAGAGAGAATTACTACGAAAGTGTTTTCAACAATTGCAGTTTCCTATGCGTGTAATATTTATAGAAATCCATCAACAGTTCCTTCTCCACTTCCATCAGAACATAACCCGTTTGGGGCAATGGATGTTGATAATCAAGAAACCTATTCGGGATCTTCCTCAGCCTTGGTATGTACTTGCATCTCCATATTAATGAATCAATTGTATCTTGGGTAGGGGATACAATGATTGCCTGACAAGTGACCTTCGGAGGTATTTTGTATCCTTCAGGACCGGGCGAGATAAAGATAAGATCCTCGATAGAGATGTCATCATCTTCACCAAAGGCTGCGTCAAGGTTGCTGGCATGAATTTCATCTTTTTCCTCATCATCCAAAGTATGAGAGGTTGATGTCTGGCCTTGGAGTCCTCTATCATTAAGGGAGCCTCGATACTAACTCGAGACTTCTTTACGGGGCTTTTTGAGGACTTCCTCTTATTCCTTGCACGCTTAGGCATTCTGACGGTCTGCAAAATGAAGCATATACTAGGGTGAGGAAATCAAGGCAATATCATTCATTAATTCGTAAAATGAAATGCTAGATTTTATTTATATTCTTACGAGAATCTCATCATCTTCTGAAGCGGAAGTACTACATGTCTCGACGTAGTCTTGGTACGTAGTCCCAAATGTGGACCTAAATCTCTCGACCTTTTTCTTAATCGAAGTTATGAAGGAAACTAGGTCCACATTTGCAGCGATCAAACGATCGCATGACTGTACGACGTGGTCGAGGAAGAGAGGGACCTGCAGTCAACATATTGAAAGGATCCCGTTATAAAATATATTAACTAAATCAATGTTACTTCAAAGTAAGGGATGCAAAGGGTGTGAAGGTCATACCCGAGTCTGTGGTACGGTAGGAGCTTGGGCATCCTGTGGGGGAGGATCCCTTTGTGGCTCGTCGCGTTGCCTGACACGGCCAATACGCATGATGGTATTCGCTGTTAGTTTTATGGACTCAATCTAGTAGATGATATAATAAATTGATTAATTTCTTTATTTATCAATATATACATGGTATCCTTGTATGAGATGAATGGTGTTTTATTATATACTTACCCATAACCAATACGAATGACATGATGATTCATGAGATGAACTGGGGTCCATAAGTTTACTAGATGCAATACATATGTATGGATGAGATCCACATACAGGAGACATGTATAGCAAATCTTATACTTGAATATCTTCACAACCAATGATGAGACTGAACATCTCATCTGACAATGTTATAGTATTTTGATCACTATGAGATAATGTGATTTATTTCGATCATCAGAATGTAAGATTCTGGATCAGAGTACTTGTACATTGGATGTATTGAAGGACTATGAGAAGCATCTTATGAACATTGTCTTTACTTAAAGGTTTGCTTTCATAATTTTCTAGCAATAGGCTCTCAATCATGAGACATTAATGAACTCAAGTTTCTATTTATTCATTTGCTTTGAGTCACCAATGAGTGAGGCCACCTGTAGGTCAACACCTCGGTGATTTCGGTACGTGGTAGTAGGACTGTGGGAACATTCAATGGTCAAGATGGAATCTATCTTTAATATCTCCTTGTGTAAATTAATGGATTTATCATTGATAAGTGCGCACCCATTCCGATTAAGAGTTAATTGGAAAGGTACCTATAATCACTATAATTAATTGGGGCTCAAGGATAATAAGATGTGGATCTAGTTTGGAAGACAAGTCCAATTGATCCATGAATGTTGATGGAGGGGCCTACTTGTGGTCATAAGGAAGTTTAGGGTCTTCTATGTAATAAATTCCTAAGACTGAAGTTCAATTGCATTTATATAGTGAAGTTATTTACAATTAACTGTGAGCCCGGATTGCACATGAGATGTGGGGTCGCGAGTCCTAGTTGGAGCCAACTTTCTAAGGAATCCCTAGTGGTCCCCACGCTAGCCTAAGTTATTAGAAAGATACTGATTCTAGTAGAACTCTAAAAGGAAAGTTACTATTTCTATTTGAAGTGAGACTTCTAATAGTGGTAATAGTAAAGTTACTAATTTTAGTAGAAGTGAGACTTCTATTTTAATTAGAAAGATACTAATCATATTTGAAGTAAGACTTCTAATGATGATTTAGTAAGTTACTAATTATTGTTGAAGTAAGACTTCTATTTCAATTAGAAAAAGAGGAGATGTCACGGGCTATAAATAGAGGAGCTATGTGTTGGACGTCCCACCCTTATTCCTCCTTGGAATTCACGCCCACTGCTCCTTAGTGCAAGAGTTGCACGCCCAGACCCAGTGTGTGCAAGAGTTGCATGCCTCTCCTCCTTCTAGTTCCTCCTTAGAGTTTCTAGTTGTTTTCTCTTGGAGATCCCACCCATCTTCTTGAGAAAAGAAATAGATAAGGGACATAGCGAGAAGACGATTGGGTCTTAGAGATTCTGATTTGATTAGTGAAAGTGTATCATCATCAAAGAAAGACGTAAATTCTCCATTAGAGCACAACCGAGCTCCCAATGTATGATATACTTTCTTGTATGTTGTGGATTATTTTATACTGATCTTATTAATGAGTCTGAGGATCGGATCCCGAATTGGGTTTGTAGCCTTATGGATAATTGATCCCTGTATCAAGAGGGTCAAAAAGTTTTTTGAAACCTATCCACAAGGCCCACCTATTTCCAACATTCGCTTCATACCATCTCATGTATTCTTCTTCATCCTCCCTGCCTTTTGATTTTCCTTTTCTCTTGAGCACATTGTTTGCCCGAGCTTTCCATGACTTCACCTCCTCCTCATGCACTAGACTCCAATCTATAACATATCTCCCCTTATTCTCTTTCCGCACGATGGGCCTAACGAAGCGTGGAGGCACCTTCTGTCTTAGCCCAAACTGCCTCATGACCCTAGGGGGTGACGATCCAACACCCAATATGATATAAGGGGAGAGTTTGTTGTGAAGAGTGCTTTGTCAGCCTTTGAGACATGCTTCAAACAATCATTTACATACTTTTTGTACGGCTGGCACTCGAACTGTGCATGAAGCATTGGGTAAGTTAGAACTATTAAAGTAAGTATGAAAATCATGGAAAAATTGAAATGAAATCTTTCTACCTCTTTAGATGTGAGGTAATTTAGTTGCTTTCGCACTTTTCTCACGGTCGTAAGATGGGTCATTCCATTAAGTCGGTTGGCCCATGTAACCATCAGGGGAAACTGTCTGTCATGGTTTAAGCGCTGGTTTGGACTTAGACCTTGACCAATCTTCATTCTGGTGTACGCCCAGATCTGTTAAAAGAGAGGGATTCATTAGAACATTAAGATATAAATGCTGAAAGTATGTAGAAGAAATATATCAAGCTCACCTGAAGAAGCTGGAGGGGGCTAGAAAGAGACTTAAATTTCTTCTCAACAGCATCCCCCTCATCGGTAGGGTCGGCCATCTCACGATTCTTAACCCTTTCCCAATGTACACCCTTGTTTAGCATTCTATAGAGGTTCACTAAACAAGCGGAGGCCCATGAGTAAGGCCTAAACTCTCTAAACAACTCTAGAATATAAAAGGGGCCTCGTGCCCCTGAAGAATTATATAGAATCTGTCCCACCACAAAAAAAATAATAAATAGGCCCGAGTTCTACACATATCCTCGGCCTCTGACGTCTTCTTCTTCGCCCCTCCTTTGCTTTTTTTCTTCTTTCCCTTTTGTTTTGGCTTCTCCTTCTCTCTCAACTCCTCTGGAGTGGGACAGAAGACATGTTTCAGCCATGTGAACTTGAGGGAGACCACATTATAGTCTTGTTTATTTTGTGGCACCACACCAAGCAGCTCTTGACAGAGATCTGCAATTTCGTAGTGGGTGTATGTCCGGCCCGTTACGGGCGGACCATTAATAGGTAGGCCGTAGATGTAAGCTACGTCCTCCAGTGTGATGGTCGCCTCGTCGGATGGGAGATGAAATGTGTTCCCCATGATCAATGCAAGGTCAATCCTCATCCACCTCATCTGAGCGAGATGATACAACCCCGCCTTGGTAACCCACTGTATTTGCCGCTCGTTCATGTCTCACTTCCCACAGTCGGGGTTAGTGGGAAAGCATCTGTATGTGCCCAATTCCTACGAGAAAAATGACAGTTTGAATAACATTAGCCATAGATAGAAAGGAAGTTCAATTGATTACTGGTTGTGTGGAAGAGAGTATACAAAACCGCGTTCGATTGCAGCAGAGATGTGATGCTCTTGCTCGCACAAAAGTACGACTAGTTGTGCATTTGGGGCACTGGCCTCATTACGGGGCACTTCGGCGTTGCTTGTATTCTCTTTAGACATCTGTGTACATTCAAATTAGACATGATAGCATTGAATGTTATGAAGGCAAGCATGAATAAACTATGAAAGCCGAATATCCAAAACCGACCACCCATACTCTCCCCTATAATGGAAGATGAATCAAGAGGCAAATGGAAAATAAAAACACAAACATCACCATAGTAATTCAAATGCTAAGCTATTAACACCATGTGGGATTCACCTATCAATAATAATTTATTTATTTTTTTGGTAAACCCTATCAATAGTTGCAATGGTCTAATTGAAATGATTTGTTTTATTCGAAATCATGTCCACAAGTGGCTCCCACAGTGGGCTTAAGCTTTACCTCTTATATATATATGCATGAGGGATACCTCTCAACAGTAGAAAGTTCTTTATATCTATAAACTACATATGCAAAACTAATGCTAATATGACATCCTTTACATTTTACCCTTCTATCTGATGTGTGACATCATCCTCTAAAAAAAAAGTTATAACAATGACTTCTCATATAATCATATTTATAATAATTGCTATCTACAAAGTTATAAGAGAAGACTACTAAATTTGATCTATGCGAGGCCCATCCTCCTGCTATCAACCTCAACCTCCTTATGTAGGCATTGTATCAAATTTCACTCGAATTGGGATGATATACACTAGTGCATTAAGTCATCTTATCATAACCACGTTGCTATCACAGTTTCAATTAGTACCATCACTTATTCTAACCACATTATTTTAACAAAAGAAAAATTAACCATATTGTTTCTTCCACAATAGTGAACACCTTTTAAAAATATGAACTATTCATAAGATCTAACTTGAATATGCTTTTGGCCCACCATAAGATTTATTTCATTTCACTTGAATATAAAACACGACAAGAAGACTGTATGCTTATTTCTATCAAAATAAAATTTGGGAAGGATGCACAGAGGAGCATTTATATTTTCTCCTACATGTAAGAGGATTAGAAGTTAGAACATGTAACCCCTCATCTAACCTCTTTCCCTTGCCAACTGCATGAACAAGATGTTTGCATTATATACAACTATAGTAATTATATGATTATAGACAACTATAGTTTGCATTATAACCTCCAACTCAGCCTGCCCAAGTTGCACCCTAACTATATTATTCTTCTTGATGAGGGTAAAAGATTTGAGACATAGGTCCTTTTCAAACCCAACTGATACGACTCTACCTTGAGTCATTCATTGCTCACTAATTGTAAGCTAGTGTAGAAGTCAAGACCAACTTCTTTGTTTTTTAACCCAAGTCATGAATAAAGGCAAGATTTCCATATGTAAGCATTGGTAAAGTTCAAACCATTGATCAAGTACAATCCCAAATCTTAGTAGCATAGATTTTGAGAGGCTAATCCTAGCATATGAATCCATTCACTTTGTCAAAATGAAAAAACACAAAAAGAAACAAATGAACCACTAGTGGCATTTGATCGCATAAAATATCCTCAAGTTTGGAAAATAAAAATAACTCACTCAAACTTTTCTGGAAGTGTTAAAACAAACCCCAATCTTCCATCGTCCTTCTCAACTGAAAATACCCCAAATTTGAAATCTACAAACCCTAATCAATGCAAACAAACAATGTACAAATCGAATACGACGTTGAAGATAACAAACCATGCACTTCGATATCATATGCGAGATGGCGGGAAAACAAAAGGAATGGAAAATACAAAAATATTGACAAGGATTCAAAAACAAAAGGAGATAGTTACCTCTGGAGTGTCAGTAGAAATCACAGACGATGGAAAAAATGATGGGAGCAAAGAGAAGCAGTTGATGAATTCAGTTTGACGGCTGGTGGTTCTGGAAATGGTAGCAACCGCTCTTCGTCACTCGTCCAAAGTTAGTCTCGACAGTATGGTGGAAAAGAGAAGAGAAGAATGAGAAAAAACAAGGATATGAGCGCTAATATGGTCACGGACATGGTTATTGCCGACCTTATTCAAGTGTAAATAAGGTCGGCGCCGACGATGTGTCAAATAGGTAAAAAAAATAAAAAATGGGCCTAATTATTTTAATTGGTGCCCCACTTGCTAAAGTGTTTGATTGCATAACAAGTGCGGATTAAATATTTTTTTTTCGGGTAAATTCACTTTTTGAAAAGCTGAGAAAGATAATACCAATACCAAGGTGGCAAGGCACTGTGGTGAGAAGCACGCCTTCTTTGCCAAGTCATCATCTTACATTCTCCTCTCTCTCTCTCTCTCTCTCTCTCTCTCATTTATTCAACTGCTTTAACCTACCATTTAATGCTCTCTCCAATTACAACAATAGTTGAAAGTAGACGTACCACCATCAAATTAGACAGCTCAGCTGTTACAGGGAGATCTGAGCAGAGAGTCCAATGGCATCTATCCCATGAGTGGCATTCACTGAATTCACAAACCCCACAGATTAATGGCCCTCATCTTATTACTATATTCACTCCCACAAGCCAATCCCATGGCCTGAAATTGCCATATTCTGAAGATTCGAGTATAACCATTTAAGGAAAAATCCATAGCAATAAAGAGCACCTTCCACTGACCTGCTAGCTCTTGTCAAAATTAAGTAAATTTACATAATTATGTTCTTCATTTGAAGTTTACGACGTAGTTAGATTTGATGAATCTGATTTTTTTGATAGATGGCTAAACCAGTGACCCTCTCTAGTCTCTACCTGGTGGGGTCATTCATACCATGTGTCTCCTTTGGCAGAATTGACCCATGATGCTCAAGCAGCCACTAGATTTGTTTCAAGAGAATAATATCAAGACCGGAAAATAAAAGACACTTTTTTCACTTTTTCTCTTTTGCTTCTCTTTTGGAGTGTTTCTGTTGTGCTTTCAGCGAATCTCATCTTCATTCCTTGGAATGGGGATGAATATGAATCATATAGCTAGCACTGTGCAAGTTACCAAGGTGGGAAATGATTCAAAACCAATGTAAGAAGTAGAGTGTGGAAACAAGTACAAAAAGCGAGAGCTGATACCTAACACACTACAAATCCCTCTTCACACACTGCATTTTTTTTTTTTTTTAAAGTTCTTAAAACTACCCCCCTCCCCCTCCCTCTCAGCCAGCCGCCCCCTCCGCCTAACCTCGCCACCCTCCGCCTGCGACCGACCCTTCTCCCTGCTCGTCATCGACCGCCGGTTGCCGCCCGCCCATCCTCTCCTTCTCCCTCTCCCCCTACCCCTCCCTGTCTCGCCAACCTCATTCATCTCTCATTCCTAGTCATTTGTGATTTTTAAGTAATGGACAAGCAAATGGTGGTTTTCGAAGATTTGAAGCAAATTAAGAGATGTTAAAAAAAAAAAAACCATTGAAGACGAAAGTTTGGCGAATCCGATTCGTTCGACGACACAGGGCCGAACAAACTCGATTTGTTTGGCCCCGTGTGGCCTTGTGTCGCCGAACAATCTCGATTTGTTCGGTCCTGTGTCGTCGAACAATCTTGATTTGTTCGGCTGCTTAGGGCCGAACATGGCAGGGGCAGTTTAGGGATTTTTTTTTAAAATGCAGTGTGTAGAGGGCCTTTTGCAGTATATAGGTAGCCACTCTCCAACAAGTATTAGATGAAACAAGAAATGGGCATCACCTCATAAATTTTTGACCCTTTTCTTTTAAAGAAATTGAATACATACGGAATCATAGTCAACTGGTTTCCATCAAAGAATTATTAAACATATGAGGGTGAAGGGTAGTGTGTGGAGATATAGCTGTCATCTAAATTTCATAGGATTTAAATTATTAGGGTAATGGGCTTTCCCATGATTTTATTTATTAAGGTGAAGGAGAGATTATTTGATAGTTATTTTTGAATATTGACATTTGTTTCTTCAATTTTAACTAACAAAAATACAAAGTCTTAGAGTTCTAAGAATACAATTAGATAAAAAAAAAAAAAGAAGCAGGCCATCTTAAAAAAAAAAAAAAAGAAGAGAAACAATTTAAATGTAACAGAGAGACTAAGTATGAAATGTACAATCACAAGTACACTCTTCTACCTAATTAATTTCTTAAGTTTAATTAATTTATTCTTTTTTCTTATATCATATTATTTGGGCTTTTCAATCATTTATGGGGTTTTTTTCTCATGCTCCCCATGCACTTTCTCAATTATTTCAAATAGAAGTTGCCATGTTGGATGAAGGTCATGCATTTTAGACATTTACAAGGGGGGAAAATTTTTGAAGAAAAATAACAACATAGATTCAAGCATAATTGTTAATTCTGTTTCATTTCAAAATGGCCGGAACTTTTCATTTCGGTCCTCCGGCCGAAACGAAATGGGGCAAAAAAAATTCCGGTTTGAAATCCAATCCATTCTGGTGAATTATGGTCCATTTCGATTTATAGCACAATTTTTATTTTTTAAAATTTTTTCCTTAATATTCATATTAACGAACATGCATAATTTATATATCTTCTATTTTTTATATATATGTATATGTATTTTTAATTTTTTTACTTCGAAAAGTTTTGCTGAATTTCCAAAATACTGAAAGACTTCATCTAGGATGCTGGACAGTAATGATGACCGAAACAGAATTATCAACTATGATTGCACATCACATTATCTGTGCCATTAATTTTTCCACTGAGCTAGAAACCTGGCCAAGTCAATTCAACCTTGTCACCTATTGGGTAAGACTTGACTAAGATTAGTTCAAACCCGATTGACTTTCCTGGTCGAAGAAGCATGTTCATCTTGAAAAATCTCACACGTAACCTACTAAAAGCAGAAAAAGAAAAACACAGATAAGCCTTACACAACTAAAATTGAATTAGTTAAAATATACTTAAATAAAAACCGAATTTTAACCTAACATCAATTTGAAAGCTACAAAGATTTTCATAAAAGAATCTTTTCCATTTTTATATAACTTTTATTTTAGCTATTTATAAACATAGAAATAATAAAAAATTTAAAGTTAAACTTACGACGCCTGGACCCGATAAAATGGGTCGGTGACTGATTCTGATTGACCCAATAGATTGGAAATCCATGCAACAAGCTATCCCAATGCTTCAATCAGATTTTGCTAAACCAAAACAACAGTCCACATTCAATGCAAGAAAAGGTCAGATACCTGTCTGGTTAAGATATTTTCATTTAGTGGGTGGGGTTCCGTATGGCCTATCAAAGGCAGGATATCGGATCAAAAGTAGTCTAGAATACCAAGCCACCACCTACAAATAAAAACAGAAGGCTTCTACGCTATGATGAACGGAAACTTCAAAATGGACAACATATTGTGTTGTATAGTGTCCCATATTGTGCCTTTTATGTGTAAAATTTATGTCCATGCACCGTCCTTGCCATGTCCATGCCAAATGTAGGCATCATAGCTCCTATGCATATTGTCAGTTTGAGAATCATAAAATTCAGTCAGCAAGAAAAGCAAGTTTTCACGTTCAACAAGAAGAGTGATCACAACACCACCACCATGTACCACGATCAAATTAAAGGAGTCGAAAGGAAACCTCTTTATATTTTTGTGGATTCAATTCAACAACAATGAGAACAAGGTTATAATTAAGGCATACAACCAATAAGGTTATAAGAACCCAACTAGAGAGAGAAAAATAAAACTATACAAACTAACCGAAACAGCTGCAGGAATCTTCCACCAGGCAGGCACCTTGTAGTTCGAATATGAAAATTGAAATCATGCTTGCAACTCAACTTCCTCTGGGGCCAAATTCATGTGGTCTGACTCGCGTTTTACTTTAGATTTCATTCTATCCTGTGCATTGGATGCCTTGTTGACAGAAACCCGATTAGATGATCCTCTGGTTGTTTGTGCTCCAGTAGCTGCTACTGATTGCAACAGGAGAGCAGAAAAAAAGAATTAAAAGAAAAACAACCAGATTTTAAACAGACACAATAGATCAAGTCTGTTGATAGTTGATACAGGTGCACATGTCTAATCTCAATGAAATAGAAACAAAATCATTTCTAGAAAAATGCCAGCTCTGCTGGAAATCATTCGTCCAAACTAGTTGTACATGCTACAAAAATCATATTTTTCTAAATGCTTTCTATCCTTATCTTCCAAGATCATTAATGATGATAAGGTTGATAACATATGAAAGTTAGTGCTGCAATTTTTGTCTAATGAACTGGTCAGGATCCAGTTTACTAGCCACGGGAGAAAAATTTAGAAAAGCATTAACACAAAAGAATACATAGATGAATCAATAGATGGTGTGAATGCAAAACTCAAGAAGTGGAGGACGGCTTTAGAATCCAAAGGCTTTAAAATAAACCGTACAAAGACGGAATATATGGATTGTAACTTCAGTGGGCATATAGAAAAGGCTGAAACTAACTACTGTGAGAATTGAAGACCATGAGATACCACACAGTGATTCTTTTCGCCACATTGGCTCTATCATTAGTAAGGATGGGGAGATTGATGAAGATGTCGAACATAGGATAAAATGGAATGTTTGAAGTGAAGACTTGCTTCTAGAGTGTTTTGTGACCTACGAATCCTAACAAGATCGAAGGAAAAATTTTACAGGATGGCGATTAGACCATCTATGACCTATGGAGTAGAATGTTGGCCAATCAAGAAGCAACATATGCACAAAATGGATGTAGCCAAGACAAGGATGTTCAGGTGTGGTAAAACTAGGAAGGATAAAATTAAAAAGGAGTGCTTTCGAGAGCATTTAGGAGTAGCAACAATAGGGGATAAAATTAGAGAAATATGTTTGAGATGGTTTGGGCACGTCCAACCTAGGTCGGTAACGGTGCCAGTAAGAAAAATTCTGGCCATGAAGGTTGATGGCCCACCAAGGAGAAGAGGTAGGCCAAAGAGGACGTGGATGGAGGTAGTAAAACTAGATATTAAGAAGTGTAACTTATCTGAAGATTTGGCTCAAGATAGATCAAAATGGAGAAATAAAACTTGTGTAGTCGACCCCAACATAGTTGGGACTTGGGACAAGGCTTTGATGATGATGATGATCATCATCATAAATGAATACAGAAAAGGTTATGGGGCCAGATGAAATTCCGATGGAGGGTTGAAATTGTTTAGGAGAAATTGGGCGGATTTGGTTAACTAGACTCTTCAATAAGATATTAATTACAAAAAATGTTGAATGAATGATGTGTTGTAGTACCTATATATAAGAACAAAGAAGATAAACAAAATTGTACCAACTATTGTGGGATTCGAAGTTATACTATGAAACTATAGGTGACATTAATGGAGCAAAGACTTCAACAAAAGACCAAAAAAATCTGAAAATCAATTTGGTTCTATGCAAATGAGGCCAACCATGGAAGCTCTCTTTTCACTTAGTCAATTAATAGAAAAATACCGAGTGAAGAGGAAAAAATATGTATGTAGTCTTTATTGATCTAGAGAGAGTTTATGAAAGGTAACCTAGAGAATTAATTCGGTGGGTTTTTAAATAAAATAAGAGAATTTTACCAGAAAAGTCCTGAAATTTGGCCATTCCTCGCAAAGGGTCCCCGTAGATTGTGCAGCACAAGTGGGGTTCGTCAGGACCTCATCCATTTTTTTTAATGCCGAGGGGAGCGACGCTAGCGTCACTTGTGTATGATAGGAGCGCTAGCGTCACTATACGTGATTTTTTTAAAACATAGAACTCCCTTTATTTCTTCTTCCTCTTATTTTTTCCTCTTCTCCCACCTATTTCTCTATCTCCCCCACTCCATTTTCTCCCAATCATCTTGGGAAAACAATATCACAGGCTTTATAAAAAGATTACTACTGACCGACATACAGTTTCTTTCTTTCTTCTTTTCATATTCTCAAGATTTATCTTGAGAAGTGAAAGAGACGGGAAAAAAAAAATGGCAGACATAACATGGAAGAATGGTTCCAATAACAATCTTATGCTCCTACATTATCATGTAGAGCTTACTCTCAACCCATGAACCCATCCATGAGAAAAGGAGAGAGAGAAAGGCTGCTCCATAGGGTAAACCTGTATTTGCAAGTGTATTTGCTACATTTCCGCCCATATGAATAGCGGAAAACTTGTATTCGCAGCTTTTTCCGCCCATTAGAATAGTGGAAAACCTATATTCGGTGAGGAAGGAGTGAGAAGCGACGCTAATGTCGCCCAAATTTTTTCTAGGAGACTATCGTCGCTCAGAAAAAAAAGTGTGAAAAAAGTGGCGGGAAGGCCGAGTTTGTGTTGCACAATCTACGGGGATCTTTCGCGAGGAATGGCCAAATTCCGGGATTTTTCCTGTAAAATTCTCATACAAAGAAATATTCCAAGTTATATTGAAATAATTAAAGACATGTATGAGGGAGCGGTAACGAGTGGAAAGCTAAAGTGCTTTACGTTTGATGGATACCAATAGATTGAAGGAAAAAATTTTAATAGGACAGCAATTAGACCAGCTATGACATATGGAGAAAAATGTTGGCCAATCAAAAAGCAACACATGCACAAAATGAGTTCAACAAAGATAAGAATATTGAGGTGGATGTGTTGAGTGGTAAAACTAGGAATGATAGAAGTATGAATAAGCGCCTTCAAAAGCATTTAGGGGGAGCATCAATAGGTTATAAAAATAAGAAAGACCCGTTTGAGATGTTTTGCACATGTACAACACAGGCCAGCAACAACACCTATAAGGAAAAAATTTTCTATACAAGTTGATGGCCGACCAAGGGGAGGTGTAGGCTGAAAAGGACATGGATGAAAATAGCACCAATAGATCAAAAGAGGTGCAACCTATCCGAGAATTTGGCACAAGATAGATCGGAATGGAAGAAAAGAAATCATGAAGCCAACCCCATCATAGTTGGGATAAGGCTGTGATGATGATGCACATTTAGAAAGGGAGTCACGGAAACCCATGAAGTTTGAGCATTGACAAACATACATTTATAGAGGGGGCAGACCCAGAAAATTGAACTTGGGGGGCTCTATGTAAAAAATTATATAGGGGAAGGGGCAAATGTAAACAAAAAATATTAATTTCTAGAATTTGCAGGGGTTGGTTTAAAATTTTAAATATCTTTTTAGATATGGGTGGGGCGGGGGGGGGGGGGGCAGACTCTTATACCTGGGTCCGCCCCTGTCTATAGATAGGTACATGTATGCATAAAACACACCCACAAACTACAACAATTAGAATTATGGTGGTGTGAGCAAATTTATACACACCACAACATAGCTCAACATGATCACACCAAAGTAAACAATTGATTGGGAACCAAACTTCACTTAATAACAAGCTTGTAATTTCAGCATTTTCACAAGCACTGTATATCCTGATGCATTGTGAAACAAATTGGCAATTAATCCCAAAACACAATGAATGATCGATCCTTGTTCAGAAAAGTCACTAATTAATCAGATAAACAAATCACGTTTATATTCATCAGTACGATTATGCAAAATAAAATCATACCCAATAGAGAAAAAAAATATATAAATCAAAAGAAAATCGGTGACTTAAGTAATGTGGACACATATGCAAGCATCTCTATTGGCGATGTGAGTTGTCCTTGGCTGGCAACTTCAAGAACCCGAAATGCCGATATGTTCACAATATATAAAGAAATGCTCCTATGAGAGTAACTCTCACACTGCTATGAGAGAGAGGGGGGGGGGGGGGGGCTTACTCATATAGTAGTGTGAGAGCCAACAACCTAAATGCAATGAGTCCCCCCTTTACTCATATAGTAGTGTGAGAGTTACTCTCATAGGAGAATTTTCCATATATATATATATATACATATCAAGAAAATTTATGCACTAATACAGTAATTATTTATATCAAGAGAAAAAAAAATACATAAGGATTCAAGTACGACGAGCAATGTAAGATTTTTTTTCTTTTTATTATTAGAAGCAATCAGATTCATTGGAGTATCTGATACGGATACAAGTATCCCAGTGCAACGCTTTTTTAGACAGAATTATCTTTCTTGGCCCAGCTATCAATGAACAAAAAGATAATTTTTTTAGTGCCCAGCAGTCAGTGTGTAGCTGGTCTAACACCTTACCATATTGAAAATATGTGGCATCTCTTGAAGCTATGCGTATCGGAAGGAATACATTATCATAACATTGTGAGTTTTCCTAACATAGTTCCATCTCACCATGACATTCGAAGGTTTGCTAAATTCAAGCATGGCTCTTTGTACAGGCTTCCCATACTTGTACATGGGAAAATTTTCTCCTGCACACGTGCTCCAGTGGGAATGCGCATCCAGACCATCACCAAAGGTGGAACCCTCCCTGAATTTCATTGGGTCCCACGTGACGAACAACACCAATGTGCAGTGCACAGTGCGTAGGAGAAAATCATCCCCTGTGCATGTGCCACCATATGTCTATGATGCACGGATACTTCAAAATGGGCATTGCATAGAGTTGTATCATATCCAATACTTCACTTTTTATGTGTAAAATTCATGTCCATGACATGTCTTTTTATGTGTACAATTCGTGTCCATGGCATGTCCCTCCTGTATCTAGGTATGATAGGTGCCAGCATGGTATACAAGTATCATACCCAAGCCAGGTTGATGCGGCAATGTCACCATATAGAGAGTTTGCCAAAAAAATCAAACAGGTTCATTCATCAAATAGGCTATAAATGTAAAAAAAACAAACAAAAAAAAGGATGGCCAGAAAGAAAAACTCTTCAACAATCATTAATTTACATGTGCAGCACCCACCCCATTGTAAATGGACACAGCCGATTTTTGGCCCAGGTCATCACTTAGTTGCAATGTGGCTGTGGGGACTGGGGAGCGGCACAGTGTCCTAACAATATGACCATCTAATCCTTATTTCATCTATCTTTAGCTGGCTTTGTGAATTCTACATCTTCACTTATCCCTATCAAGGTCAAAGTAATCTTCCATGCCACAAGGAAGCCCAATTAATTTTTCATATGGTTATACTGAAATGTAAAAGCCATCTAATCTTGATTTTATGACAGTGTTTGGGTGGCAGGGAGGCCACTACAATCTTAAGTTTTTTTAATCATTGAGGGTTGTTTCTTTAAGAGTTAAATTTTTTAAATTTTACTTATGTTTATTTTGGTCTATGGGTCCATTTTTGAAGCATACAGGGAATTTAAATGTCATAAGATTGGTGGAGTAGGATGACCATTCAAATTATATACACACACATAAGGGCCAAAGAATACTTTGTTCATATCATCATCAACAAAGCCTTGTCACGACAATGCTGGGAAAAAAATATTCTACTATGATATAGATTAATGAAGCTAACTCTGCCAATTTGTTGTAACTGCCTATCCCAAGCTTAGATAAAGTAGGGTTGTGTTAGGTAGGTTGACAGCTGGCGTAAAGCATTTTTTGCGACTAAAAAACTGAATTTTGAAAACCCGGCAATTCATGATCATGCTAGGGCATTCCCTGCTATAAGAGACATTGCAGTGACGCCTGCTTGCAGTGAAAAGTACGCAAGGGTTTCTGCACTAATCTAAATGAGTGCGGGTAAAGAAGTCAGTCTAGAAAAAGAGGATAATTCGACTTGCTACTTGGACTATAGGAACTTTGACAAGCAAGAGCATGGAGATCGTCGATGCAATGAAAAGAAGAAGGGCTAATACAGCTTGTCTGCAAGAAACAATATGGAAAGGTCATAAAGTTAAAGAGCTCACTGATGGTATTGGTAATAAACTCTACTACATAGGAAAGAACATTGTTAGAAATAGAGTACAAACGGAACTACATCAGGATTTAAAAGAAAAAGATTGTGAGGTTAAAGAGAAGGGTGAGACTTATAGCAATTAAACTAGTGTTAGAGAAAGGATAGTAGAGATAATTTTGGGAGGAGAGAGATGCTTTAATATGATAAATTCCAATTAATGAAAAAAAAAAAAAACTCCAAGCAGTAAAGGCTATGAGAGTGCATGGAGGACAGGGATTTAGAGAAAGGAATGAGTTTAGAGACACTATCTTGAAACTTGCATGGGCATTTGAACCCGTAATAGTCAACACCTAACACCAACTTTAAAAAGAGAGGAGCATTTAATTCCCTGTAAGAGTGTAACTAATAGGAACCGGATAGACTTTTTTTCTAATAAGAAAACACGACCGACTAGCTTGTAAATAATGTAAGATATTCTTGGAGAGAGTTTGACCACAGACCACACAACATATGATTGTGTTTTAAGATGTTTGAATTAGAAATAGAAAGAGGAGGGTAGTAATTAAAAGGTTCCCTAAAACAAGGGTTGGGGGGTGGGGTGTTAACTTGAAAGGGATGGATAAAATAACCAAGGGGGAGAATAGAATCTGGGGGGAGAAACTACAGTGATGTTGGACCAAATAGTTTGACTTTATTAGAAGGGTTGCAAAAGAGGTATTTGGGACACTGACAAAAAGCCCGGTAGTGGAGTATAGAGGTTAAGGAAGTCATTCGAGGGGAAAGGCGTTCCTACAAAGTTTAGTAGGGGGTTAGGAATACGAAACATTATGAAATGTAAAAGACAGCAAAGAAAAAGTCATAGTAAGTGAGACAAAGTCCAAAGGATATGATGCCCTATATAATAAGTTAAAAATAGAAGGATAGATATTTTTAAGCTTCCAAGAATGAGGGAAAAATCTAGGGACTTTTAGATCATTTCAGATGTATAAAGAGTGATGGCCAAAATGTTTTACAAAATGATAGTGATATTAAAGAAAGAGGAGAAGATATTTTAACAAGCTTTTAAAAGAAGATTCTATAGGAGGCTCAAGAACGAGAGAGGATACTTTGTTAACCAAACATAGCTTCTACAGAAGAATTAGGATAGGAAAAGGGAACAAAGCAATGCAAGAATAAATAAGAAAGGCTATGGGGCCAGATAACATTCCAATAATGCTTGAAAATGCTTAGGATATATTGGATAGGTTGGTCTAGGCTCTTCACTAAGATATTAGGGACAAAGAAAATATTGGATGAATGGAGAAGTGTTGTAGTACCTATATACAAGAACAAAGGAGATATACAAAATTGCACCAATTATCATGAGACTAAACTAATGAGCCACACTGTGAAACAATTGAGAGAGAATGGAGAGAAAACTTGGACAAAATACCAAGATACTAGGATAGCTGAAAATCAATATCGTTTTCATGCAAGGGCGTCAACTGTGGAAGTTATCTTTTCTAGTAAACAATTAATAAAAAATTACTAAGAATAGAGGAAAAGTCTTCATATGGTATTCATAGAGACTTGATTTGGTGGATTTTAGATAAAAAGAGTGTATCCCAAGAGGTTATACAGACATTATTATAGACATGTATGAGGGAGAGGTAACTAGTGTGATAACTACCTGTGTGGAATCAGGTGAGTTTTCGGTGACCATAAATTGCATTAGGGGTCAACTTTAAACCCTCATCTTTTTGCTCTGACTATGGATGAATTAACTGCTCACATTTAATTGGAGGAACATTGTGGGGTATGTTATTAGTGTTGGTGGATGAATCGAGAGATGGCATGAACACAACATTTAAGAGATTGTATGAGACTTTAGAATCCAAGGGCTTTAAAATAAGCCATACAAAGACGGAACATATTAATTGCAATTTTAGTGGGGAAGTGTAAAGACATGTAGACACACACACACACATGAATATTCATGCGCATCCATACCTCACCATATTATGGCAAGGGGCAACATAGTGGGGCCGAGCCGACTTTGTGATACATCCGAACCATCTACATACATGGGACCTCCTTAAGTACACTAGATCTATCAAGTTTTCACCTATCCAAATTGATTGGAACGTTGGATCGAAGGTCAATTTTTTTTCTTTAATATAAAGTCGTTAAATTAGTGTGCCACGGATGAAGGGGTTAGAAGCATGGGATTGACCCCAAACTTGATTTATGAGCTCATCCAAGATGTCTCTTTCCATCCCCCCCAAGTCCCATGATCAGTGGGGCCCACATAAGTTTGTTCCTCACCATATGGTGAGGGAAGGATGCACATGAATACCCCCCATATATATATATATATATATATGAGCAAGGCTCTCCTAAGCTCGATCTTAAGATAAAATTTCGTAAGCTCATGCTTGTGGGGCCCACCTTTGGTCCATCCATGGACCAAACACATGATCCTCCTAAATTGCTCATGTCCACCAACTTTTGGTCAGATCCGAATTTACTGGACCGTTGGATCGACTATATAACGATCCGAATGGACTGTTGACCATTAAACTTTTGGGCTCATATGGAGATGATAAAAATCACGGTTGGGGCTGATTTTTGTAGAGATGAGGATCCCAGGGAGTCCTTGAAACCACCACCCCCCCCCCCCCCAATCCCCATGTGGGTCCCACCACACACACTTGAGCTTACCTTATCCTAAGCTTGAGCTTAGGAGAGCTGGCCCCTATATATATTTATGAAGATGCTCCTATGAGAGTAACTCTCACATTACTGTAAGAGTAAGGGGGGACCCATTGGATCCATATCCAATGCCAACAGCCTAAATGCAATGGGTCCCCCCCTTACTCTCACAGTAGTGAGTTACTCTCATAGGAGCATCTCCCACATATATATATCAAGAGATTCCTTCTGATAACTTAGTTCCATAATTAGTAAGGATGGATAGAATGAGGATGTCAAACATAAGATAAGCGCTAGATGGTTGAAGTTGAAGTGAAGACTTTCTTTTGAAGCGCTTTGTATCAACGCATACCAACAATATCGAATGGAGAATTTTACAATACCGTGATTAGAGCAAATATGACATGGAGCAGAATGTTGGCCAATCAAAAAACAACACATGCAAAAAATATGTAGTAAAGATGAGAACATTGAGATGCGTGTGTGGTAAAACTAGGAAAGGTAGAATAAGAAATAAGTGCATTACGAAACATTAAGAGTAGCATCAATTGGTGATAAAATAAGATAGACTCGTTTGAGATGGTTTGGACAGGTCTAACGCAAGCCAACAACAGCGCTAGTGAGGAAAAGTTTTTCTATGCAGGTTGATGGCTCCCCAAAGAATGGAGCGCTTTGTCCAAAGAGGGCATGTATAAAAGTAGTAAGGATAGATCTGAAGAAGAATATATGAAGATTTGGCCTAGGATAGACTGGAATGGCGAAATAAAATTCATATAGTTGACCTTACATAGTTGGGACAAGGCTTGATGATGATGATGTAAACTAAAGCAGTTATCCACGAAAAATACATGAGGTAAAAAGGAGTGATGAAAGCAGGGTACTTCTTTATTATTGTTTATACTACAGAAATAGGCGGCTAGGCCTGAGAGTGGATGAAGTGGAGGGTTATGTTAAAGTGTTTCTTTTGGAAGGCAGTGTCAGTTCTGGATCCCTAATTATGGTGATTAGCGTTAGTTAATTACATTTAATAGCTGAGTACGCATGTTTAGATGTTAATCGAGTGGTTTTACGGGTTATAACAGTGTTTGGGTAGTTTTGGGAAGTTTCCAGAGGTTTCAAACCAAGTTGGTACTTGGTAAGGCCTAGTTCAGATTTCGAAAAAATAAGGGGTATTTTGGAAACTTCAAAAAAATTACGTATTTTGGGTTCAGAAGATAGGTCTCGTTATGCCCAACAACTTTCGTGTTCAGCCTGAATCTGTTTGCGGTCCCGAAGACCCTTATTTCCTCATACTTCACGTTTTGAGAGGTATAATTGTCTTTTTTTTTTGTATATGTTGAGTTTTCGGAAACGACCTCGAAAAATACCCATTCTTGGTTTTTCGGAAAGATAATTTAATTTCAAGAAACTTTTATTCTTGGCCCGAGTCCATCCAAGGTCAGGAAGACCTCTGTTTAATCAACCCAAGTTGCCACTTAACCCATGACATAAACATCATTTTCCAAATTCTTGTTTCCTTTATAAGCCTGACCCAGCCCTTTTCTTCCTTCTTCCTACATGACCAACACCTGAACCTCTTCCTTTCTCTTCTCTTCATCGTCTCTAGCTCAAATCTCTCTTAATCAAGGTTGCCATGTCGAAATCCAACTCCGCCGAGTGATTAAGCACATCGGGCTCTCTTTGTCTCTCCGTTTTCGCGAAGATCCACGACCGGCTGGCCCTTCTTCTAGCTCTTTCTTCTTCGTTAGACTTGCTAGAGCTGAGGTCTCCCTCTCTTTTCGTTTTATTCGTGTGTGGGAGCCCTTTTACCCCAAATCCCGACATGCAAGGGCTCTCTCCAAGTCTAGCATGGTTTTTTATTTTTAGGGTCGTCTTGGGTGGAGATTTTGGGGATTTTCGTGGAAGATATTCCAGCAAGCTTTGAGAGTACTAGGGAGTGATTTTGGAGTGTGTGGAAGCCAAGGCAAATGTTTAATTTAAAATACATACCATGCATGATGTATTTACATTGTTTCTAGTTTTCTACTACGCTTGTAATAGACTACCCCTGTGCTTAAGCTCAAATTGGGACTAACATGCTTAATTAAGTGTAATTAACCTCCCTGGAATGTTATGAAACATTTCAGCCATGGAAAAATCCGAAAAAAATTGGGTAATGGTATGAAAAACCCCATCCCGAAATGAGCGGCCGAATGCAGCGGCTGAAAAACCCCTTTCTGCAGTGAACAGCCAGGTGCACTGGGTGCACCATGGCTAGCCGTGGAACAGGCAGTGAACTCAGTTGTCCAGCCAGCGGTCCTCCTTTGCCCACTTGGCGGTCCACTTGTTGGGCACTGTTTCGGCTTCTTTCCTTTGGGATTTGTTCCTAAACCTCCCCCCATCACTTGTAGACCTTAGAAACATGTTCGGTAGGACCCGAAGGTGACCAAATTTCACCCATTTACCCTTGAATTTATGCCTCTCGGCAGTTTGGACCATGTAATGCTCAATCGGCCATTTGGATCACTGGTCTCACTTCAATCAGCTGTCAACCCTTGGGTTGAGTGATGAACATCCGAATGAATTTAATTGAGGGCCTTTGAGGTTCTAAAACTTATACCAAACTATCATAATTGGTTACCCTCAGTTTAGGGGACCAAAAGCCTAGAAATTGGAACCTTGTACCCGAACCTTGTCCAACACTGTTTTTACTTAAGAGTTGTGGAAAGTGATGTCTTGAGCTAACATACACTTTCCGGATTTTCCGGAAACGTGGAGCACGGTAATAAGTCAAGGGTATTCGAACTTAGGGTTACGCCAAGGGTATTGGAATCCGACATCCGGGCCCTAAAACTGGATAGAGTTGAATATTGTCGTGCTTGCATGTCAAAGGCAATCCTTGGTCTAGGATAATATTGTAATGGATCCTTGAATGTTGTTTAGCTTGGTAGAGGTCATTAATCATTAGTATACGCTTTTCACGTGCGTTGTGCATGCACCTTCTATTCTAGTATTATCGCTTTCCGTCATAACCATGAACTATACAGCCTTAATAAATGTTGTACTCGTGAGTCCCCATGGGATTAGCGCGCAAAGTGTTGCCATGCTTTTCCCTTGGACAGATCTGATCCGTAGTAGGTTGCTTGGACTGGTTAGCATGCATTCGTGCGCGGTTGTCTGCCAAGTTACTCGGGATGCCCTTACCCTTTTTCCACCCATTCAGGGCTACTCATTTCTAGACGAGATGTTGCCCGTTTGACATTAGAATTTTTAGGAATGTTTAGCCTTTGTTGACCAAGTTTAGCTTACTAGTTTTATTCGTTCTGCGTACTTGATGCCTAGTCTTGCCCGATACTTGAGTACTTTGCCAATTTAGTCTTGTTTAAGTTACGTTAAGTGTGAAATGCCAGTTTTACCTGATTTCTTTATATAATCGTAGTAGTTACCCTATTTTGAGATATTTCCTCGATTCAAAGCTTGGGCTCTTTTTATGTGGAGAACTAAAGTCAGCATCACCTAGCTCAATCCCACCTGGTTGCTACGCTGTTGCTCTCGGTTGAGTAGTATGCCCTTGACACTGCGCTACTGTTCCTGGTTACAAACAGTACGTCCTCGGAACTACGCTGCTGCCCTTGGCTAAAAGTAGTGTGCCTTTGATATTGCGTTGTGTGCTCTCGGATACGAACCATATGCCCTTGTGATGACCAGTGGAATTTAATCATGTGAATGCCATATTTGATAGGATTTATACATGTGTAGCTTGTTAATTATGATTCTCATGATATTTACTCGCTTTGCACTATTATGCCTAGTTGTAAAGTTTACCTGATATCATGCAATCTCACTTGTCCTGATTCTTTTTGTTATACATGCTATGTTGTTTATTTTGAATACTTGCCAGGAATTCGTGTTTGATTCTACACTTGGTACTGTAGGTAACGAATTTCTTGCCGCGAACCGGACTTTGAGGCGGTTCGAGAGGATATGCCAGTTATACGAGAGTGGACAGCTGACGATGTGATGTACAGCATCGGAAGCGTCGGAGTTCGCTATACTTTCTTTTGACTTTTGGGTTTATTTTGGGGAAACCATCTTTTGTACTTGAGTATACATGGCTGTTGTTCTTGCAGGCCTTACTTTGGGTTGTAACTAAACATACTTTTACTGTAAATGTTTTAACTTTAATGGAAATACATTTCTTTCTGTTATCCAGCTATGATGTCAGGTGATGATTTTATTCATGCTCTTTTTTTTTTAATATAAATGGCTCACACAAGCTTCCGCCATGAATCCCTCGGGGATCTACCATGGTTGTGACAAGCAGAGAATATTATGAGCATCTGTTTTGCTCTCTGTGTGACTGTGTAGTCTATAATCTTCCCTATTTTCATTATATCTTCTCTGCATCTAGTTTTTATTTTCATACTATCTTCCCTTCACATCATTTTGAATGTAAGAGCAAATCAGGATTACCATCTAGAATGACCTCTCTGTGTGTATGTGTGTACCCTTATTTTTCTACTTTGGGTAACATATTTCAAACCCGCAACCTCGTGGTTGCACAATGAGTATCTTCCAATTGTGCTACAGGATCCTTTTTTTTTTCTAAAACGCCCCTTCTAGTGGGGCCCGCTGTTACACATTACAGCCATGGAAGAACGCAGATGGATGGAAAGATATGGATAAGATCTACCGATAATTAAAATTTCAACTCCATTAGATATTCTGAACACCTTGATCTACGGCCCTAAAGTTTAATGGTTTTAGAGGCATCATTGTCTTAGGATTTTAATCCAACGGTGAGTAAAAGTTGGATGAGTTTCAAATTTGGCTGTAGTGTGTGTGAAAAGATTGGATTGGCTCAAGAAGGGCCCCATGGCCTAAAAAAGTAGGGGAGCAAAAAGGGGAGTATTTTAGAATTCCTCATATATATATATTTATATATATATATATGAGAAATTTACTTGCAAGACATTAAATGACTTACCACTTGCATGAATCATATGTTCCATTTCCTGATTGCAGAACTAAGCAAAACATCTGATATTAAAAAATGTACTGGGAAATGATTAGTTGAGATGCAGTCAACAAATTTGAAGAATAAACCTTTTCAGTATGCTCCAGACATACCACTGCTTGGTAGGGACAATCGCTTCTTTTCCCGGGCATCTGGTTGTGCAGACCTCTCTTTTGGATTGCTGAAGGAACGGGGACCAATTCCAGAAGGCCTGGAGCAAGCTTCTTCAGCCGGCTCCTCTAAAAACGTCTTGGGTTTTGGCTTTCCTAACTGAGTGGAGGATGTAGCTAGCATGCCTGCAGACCTGCTAGATGAAGATTGACTTCCATCAGAATTGAATGGACCCAGTTTCAGATTTGAAATGGGTTTCTTGCTGGGAGACTTTAACTGGGTCTTGGGTCCATTCTTTCCTTCCGCAGATCCATTCTCACGGACCATGACCCCATCTTTGAGATTTATGTCAAGGAATCGGTTTTCCCAAGGACGAACAGCCATCCATCGCTCTAACCAGTTCCATCCCCAGTTGTTTCTATCAGGCTGAAACCCTACAGGGGCTGCCGGGTGCCTTGATCCTGCTTGCCACTGTAATGAAAAAGAAAATTATTTCTAGAAAAAGAAAAACCCCCACAAATACCACAGCATACAATCAAGTAAAATAGATTATGATTAGATGCCAGATTGGGAAATGAACCACAAGCACTCAGATGAGAAACCAAATTAGCCTACATTCAAATGCTTGTCGTTGTATATGGAGGCATTTATGGACTAAAGAGTAACATTCACCCATTATTGGTCGTTTTCCAAATGATGGGTCATGTCTCCTGCATTTTAAAATAAACAGAAACTTGAAAGTAAAAGAACCAAGTTTGGCAATTTAATCCACAAGGATATTTCACATTTTCTTAAAAAGCCATTTTAAATTTGAGAGAGGTAAGAACTTCATAGTTCCAGGTTGCCCCCATCCCCACTCTCAATTAAAGTCCTACTTCTTTCTTGGGTTGGTTAGTTGTTAGGCTTGAGTCCCATTTTAGCAAGTAATTTAGTTCGTTTGCTGAGTTACAAGGGCTAGGATCTAGCTTTATTGCTTCTATTAGTGGTTGGGATCTAGCTTTATTACTTGCTGATGCAAATAGTTGATGGGCTATATTTCTTCCGGGGCTTTTCGCACAAGTAGTCCAGTCCTAAGGTTTTATTTAGAAGAAACAAAATTTAAGGATGGAGGCTAGCTGAGCCAAGCTAAGGTTGACCAACATCGAATTAAGAATGAGCTCCACCCCTCCACCCAACCCCCCCTACCCAAAAAAAAAACCCACTCTTCCTTTTCCAAGCTCAAGCTCAATTGTCAACAAGCTGAACCAAGTAAAGCTTGACCTTGCCTTGATCTGTTCACCAATATTGCAATTTATAATATATATGCATATCATAAATTATAATTATCATCCATGGGCCCCATTTGAATATAATAATACATATATAATATAATATATAATCATATGTAACAAATGCAATGCAAAATCAAACAAGACGAGCCCAGCTGAAAAGGCTCTAGCTCAAGCAAGGTTTTGTGAATTGATCGAACCAGATATTGCTCAACCTGATTAGCACACGAGCAAAGCTCAAGATTGATCCGACATGTCAATATCCCTAGAGAAAACTTTCCTAACGTCGTGAAGTCTGGATCTCGACAGTAAAGACTGACATCAGTAACAAGGCTCCGTTACCATCTTCTTCTTGATGCAAAAGCAAAGAACCTTCCAGCGAGTGGATCTTCTCTAGGATTGGCCTTGAAGAATCTCAAACATATATCTGAACTACAATTGGCATGAAATTCAACACTAGTGAAGATCTACAAGGTGTGATTGACTCTTTTAAACTGCTGCTGAAGTTTCTGCTATTACCTTCACCTTATTGAGGCCAAAAGAAACCCAACTATTCTGCTTGCATTCAACTGCCCAAGCTAAGAACTGGTTGTTAAAATTTATCATTTGCTTTTAATGACATTGGGAAACAGGGTAATGTATTAAGGACCTGTCTGGTGCATATAGTGAAACTGTTCCATCTTTGATTGGTTGTTGCATTTTCTTTTCAAAATCCAGGCTCTTGTTACTTTTGGACAATGTATGTCTATCTTGGGCGTAGTTGGGATCCTTAGACCAAACTTAATTGAAAAAACAGAAAAAGAAAAAAGGAGGAGATGCCTCATAAATATACAACTGAAGAGGAAGTCAATCAGAAAACAACTTGTCCCTCGGCTAGAGCCCGGTTAGGGACATGGGTGTGTGTACAAGAATGCATGAGTTTGAATCCCAAATGTCGCAAAATAAATAAATAAATCAGATAAAAGCTTAAGTGTAGTAATAGTACCTGCACAGGGGTTGAGCTAAGCCATACAAGGTACTAACAAAAGATCCATCCGAGTTGTGGTTGGATATCTCAGAACATGGCCAGTCTCAGAACAACATAAATTAGAATAAAAACAGTTGGGCTAAGAGGTAAACCATATCCTTTTTTGGCTCTCAACAATGGGAGACCCATGGTGATGAATGCAATAATCAAATTCTGCAACTCTGACAGAAGGCATGAAGATTACAAACGATCACATAGATAATGGTGCAAAAATTGAAGCTATGAAAGCTGAATGCACCAAAGAGACCAAAGATGATGATCAGTTGAAAAGGGATGAAGTTGATCATCCGTCAAAAAGTGAGACCGTGGAAATATAGGAGCAAGCACATATCAACAAGGGGAAAAAAAGGAAAAGAAGAAATACAGAGCATCCATCAGTCGACAATAGAAAAGGAAAATGGCTCGAAACAGTATCTTCAGAACAACTTATACAACTTAAAGAAAAAACATCTATAGTGGTTGGTGATCCCAGATGTACAGAAAATTTGATATCTAAGGTGGCAGTTGGGATGTTGGACTACAAAGATACATAAAAGAAAAGGGTTCAGTAACACCAATAATGAATAAACAATGTTGGCACTTCCTAAAATGGCGACACAGGGATCAAGTACGGTAGGATGATGTGCCAACAGAACAGGACACAAACTCATCATGCAACTGGAGCTGTACTATAGATGCACATCAAAGAAGGATAAATACTTACCCATTCACCAAAGATGGTGTCTGCTTCTCCTTGTAGCTGATGAAGAAGTTTCCAGAACCTAATTTGATGCCTAGTGCCTCAAATGAGTCAATCAATAGTTGACAACTGGATTGAAGTTCAAGTGAAAGATAAACTTGAAAACAAGCTGCTCCCAGTGGAGGAAGAACGGTCAAGGTGCATAAGAGACGGCATCCGCATGGACCACATGGCATCCACTTCACACTATAATCATATGTGGAACGGGGTTTACGACATCACAGTTCCATGTTTCAACTTGGGCACACCATTATTTTACCTAATTAAGTTCCAATTTTGGTTGCTTAGTTGTTAGTTATAATTCCTATATTTAGCTAGTTCTTAAGTTTGTTTGATGAGTTACAATGCTTAGGATTCAGTCTTCTTATTTCTATCAATGGTTGGGATCTAATGTAGGATTGGGAATAGTCAAAGGGCTTTATTTCTTGTAGGGAGGTTCCCCAAATACTCCAAACAAATTTAGTGCAAAAGTTTGAGGTACTTTTCCTATAGGCAACTTCACATGATCGCTGTCGCTCTAGGTTATGACTTACGAAGACTCTGACATCAGTAAGAAGCCTTCTATACTATCGTCTTGGTGCAAAGTCAAGAACCTTTGGTTCAGTGGACCTTTCCCTAGGACTCTGCAGAATCTGAAAGGCATATTTGAACTGTGATTGGGACAGAATCAATGACAATGAGAATCTATAATGAGTGACTGAATCGACTATAACCTGTTGCTGAGATATCTATTATTTCCTTCAATTGATTGAGGCCAAAAGAAACCCAACTATTCTATTCACATGAAACTATCTCAACTTGTGAAATTTATCATCTGCGCCATTCACGAAATTGAGACCCACATGCTTCAGGCCGCTTTGGTCCTTATGGTGTAACCGATCCATCTTCTGTTGTTGTTCACGTAATTCGAAGAGAAGGAAGGACCTCTTGGGGAGAATTTGGTGGTACTCTGTCCACAGAAATGATATTTACAAAATTATGTGTACAATTAGGGTTGGGAACCCTATTGCCTTAATTACAGGATATAAGCCCGTAGGATAGTTGCATTGACTTGGTCTCAAGAACACAGCAAACTTGGGTTGGATTACCTGATCCACAGGCCCAGATTCCAGGCCCATAAGTGATCCACTAGAATTATTTGTTTATGGCCCATTTGGCACGGTTGGCTCGAGCCCATAGCTGTCTGTCCTTTACAGTTGACAGCGTATCATGGGCATGAACTGGAAATTGGTCAATCCAATTCTCTAGGTCTCATCACACGCAAATCCCCAACAACCCATCAGCCCCAGGCCACCCACAATTCCTGTCAAATGCATAAGAAGAATCTTTATCATTTGAAGGATTACCTGATGGGCCACAGCACATGCCTCTGATCCTTGAGTTGCATCACATGCAAACCCCTGACAACCCCCAAACCCAACCCACACATGCAATTCTTGCTAAACGGATGAGAAGAAGCTTTATTGTTTGAAGGATTACCTGATGAGCCAGAGCATATGCCATAGCTCTCTCACGCTTCGCTGCAGCCTCCTGCCTCTTCAACAATTTAGCTTGAATTTCTTCCACAGATCCAACACTGTCACACCACCCTTCCTGCATCAGCAATCCAACAAAAGAAAGAAGAATCTCAGCAACATACATCCGGCCAGTCCATTCCACCACCAGAAAAAGGTGTAAGTCGGCAGGCACATTTACACAATATTTCAAAGTCCACCATATAACTCAGTAGCTACAGCCTAAGCTGATTTTTTCCAGCAGACAACTTTCTTCAAAACTGAACAAATCAAAAGCAATAAAAAATGATCCATCAATGGCCAAATATCAATATAACAAGTTAAGAATGCAACCTAAAAAAACATTGAAAATATTCCCCCATCTCAACTAAACATATTAAAGTGGGATTCTAAGAAAATGGAAGGATTGACAATGAATATGAAAATTCTCCATAGCTCTACTGTTAGTAAGGAAAGTTGTAATAGGAATTCCCAATGGCACAAAGATGCCGGCATTTAAGGATTTTTCACATGGGGTGTAAACCTTCTGTTACAGACAGAAACTGTCGAGTTGTATGCCATTGATGTGTGGTATTGAGTCCACAAGATAAAATCCCATAAGTGTCCTGAAAGAAAGGTATCAAAGGGTGCATTACTAGCATTTTTCGAAGTAAAGGAGAGCCTTTAGGATACTTACCGCTTATGACCCTTGCAGAAGCCAATGATGATGGACCGCCTTTATTTCAAGGACCCTCTATAACTCTACAGGGCGTTGTGGTTTTTGCCTTATTTCAAGGACCTTTATACAGATTTTTTGAAGATTTAGATCCTGTTTAATTCAGGTTTAGGCATGTAAGGGAACGTGGCCTCTGGATATCAGAATGATTAGATGAAATGGTCTGATGCAATCTTGAAAATGGGCTCCCAGTTAGCAGTAAACTCTGTTCCAGCAGATCATAGTTATCAGAATCCTACAATTCGTATCCCAAATCTTAAGGAATACGATTCGTATCTATGCAACAAATTCCATTTACAGATGAATCTTGGGATTCAGGACTGAATCCTACGATTTGATACTCATTTCATCGGATCTTACGATTCAAGCGATTCGGCTAAGCGAGAATAATTATAACTAATAAGTTAATATTAATAATCTTTTACTTTTTTTCTTTCTTTCTTTTAACGCTTTTATTTTTAAAAGGTTATTTAGTAGTTAATGAAATCTCCTAATAATTTTTTACGGCTTTTATAAGGTTTTAAAGATGAATAAAGAACATACAGTTAATTAAAGCATTCTATTGTACGTTTGGTGCTTGTCTATATCTTCTTTTTTTTAATCTATTTTGGTTCTTTTCTTCATGAACGCGTTCTTAACTACAAGAGATATCCTACCGTGTAAGATTGATGGTTTAGATTTTATTGTTATTTTTATTTTTTGATTTAAAGATGATAAAAATATATATATTGATACTTCAAACTTATTTAACCATCTACACATCATTTATTTCATATATATATATATATATACATACATATATATATATATGTCACGATGTTCTTGATATGATTGTATGATAGATTTACTTGTTATTGTATTTATATTGCTATAAATGGGAAAATGGATGGTTATGAATAATTACTTTTTTCTTTTTCTTTTAGTTTTTAATTATTTTTCATTCTTATTAGAAAAATAAAAAATCCTACTATTCGCAATTCAATTCAATTCATGGGTATGAACGATTTGCGATACGATTCCGATTTTAAAAACTATGCAGCAAATTTTATCCCTAAAAATAGAAGAGATGAGAGATGACAACCAGAAAACATAAGTTTCTCCGCTACTAGCAGCAGACAGAAGAAGATTTCTGTTCAAGGTAATACCTCCTCTCCTCTTTCCCTTTGATACTTTGGATAGCAAAGCGATTGAAGACCAGATCTGGGACTTTCATGTCCCCCATTTTATTCCAAAAGTTCTCTATATTCAGAAACGAGAGAAATATTATAAAAGAAAGCCAAAAGGGATAAAACTCCTAACTCAGAGACTGCAGCTGGCATTTTCTGCTAACCGAGTGTTATCCGCTACAAGGACATAAAGTCCTCGATATAATTAGATCCTTAAATGATTTTTGACCTCACTTTTAGAAAGAGGATAGCTTTCATGAAGGACCTGAGAGAACTTTCACCTTTAGAAAGAGGGTAGATTTCATGAAGGACCTGAGAGAAGTTTATTACCTAAGGACTACACTTCTATTAAATGTATACCTCTCACCATCAGCTCCTCCGAAAAGCAGACAGAATCCATGAAAGACCTGAGAGCAGTGCCTGCTGTCTTCAAAGGATGCAAATCTGAGATTAGCAATCTCTTCTAACATAGATTTTGTGAAAAAAGGCCCACCTTGGGTAAGCTTAAAGAGATTGATTAGAGGTCAAATGTGTTTAGTTCTCTCCTGTCGAACACAGGTCGTTCTCTCTCAGAAGTCAGAACTAAAGGGTCTCTACTGTTTAAGGATCCAAGTTAATAAAAAAAGGGACAACTAAGTAGAACGTCCTGTTCCATCATTCAAGAAAACCTCTTCTATATTTGTTCCTTCCGCTTGAAGAGATCATATTCAGGATAGAAATATCCAAAGAGGCTCAATGCCACCTAGCATTGGATGCTAGGAAAGCATGGTAATGCATTTCAGTACCTTTTTTATCTGCATTAGATGCCCTAATTTGGATAAATCCACTAAAGAAGACAAATCATTGCTCTTCTTACCCTCAACCTCCTCTCACAAAGTGGCAGGTTTAGAGGTTGCAAAACCTTTTTTTGGAAGTACTTTTTCATCTAACTCGGGGTTTTAGGAAACAGAGTCAGTCCCGACTTGGCAGGAATCAGGTCGAGTTCCTTTTTTTTATCTTTGATCTTTGATAGTAAGAAGATGAGCTGTTAGTGTAGCAACAGAAGTGGGTGAAGCAAAGGTGGAAGAGAAGGGGGCGGAGGAGAAATTGAAGAGATGGACTTTGGAGTAAAGGTAAAATTGGGGAATTGAAGAAGAAGAAGAAGATTGGTGGGGTCTTCTAAAATACATGGCCGGAGATAGGGACTTAGGGCTTGAGGTTTTGATGGGTGTGGTGTGGATCCTTCAAGTTAAATTAGTGAAGTCTTCTGGAAGGCATGGCAAAAGAAAGGGATTTAGGATATGGGGTTTTATGGGTATGGCATGGAAGGTGTTAGAACTATTGAGACTCATGTTTGGGAGATGGCATGATTTCTTGTTATAGTGTGGATGCACATGGGGTGATTCCGATGATAGGTTCAAAACATTCAAAAGACCGATTTGAAGCAGTGAGAAGTTCTAGAGATTTGCTTGAGGTTTGATATTGGAGATCGGAAGCCAGGGTTGATGTGAGTAAGAAGAAGTACATAGAGCTAGGCTGGGAGGCTCGGCCAAGTCCGCCCGACTAGGTGATAGCTAAGTCCAAATCGACTCAGCCTTGGCCAAGTTTTGAAAGACTGGTCTAACTATAAGTGCATCCCTATCACAAGGGTAACATACCACCTTTTCTAGAATCATATTCTTTGGCTTACATTTTCATGAAGGGCTTTCTTCATGAGATGTAATTAGGGCCTCTAGTATGTCACAACCATGAATGTAACAACCCCCAATTAATAAACTCGCTCGAATAGGAAACATTGGCAACTTATCAGGTGGATATCATAAATTTGTATTTACATGTAGTATCTGTTAACATTATGTGAGGATTTGGCTCAGGATAGATCGGAATGGAGAAACATAATTCATGTAGCCAACCCCAAGATAGTTGGGACAAGACTTTGATTATGTCCCCAAGATAGTTGGTGTAAATACAGGAGTAACCCACATGGGTCAACTCAGCCTATTGGGTCAGTCCAAACCCAAAACAGCAGGTCCAAATGACTTAGTCATTGTAAAGACAGGAGTAACCCACATGGGTTAACTCAGCCTATTGGGTCAGTCCAAACCCAAAACAGCAGGTCCAATGACTAATTTGGACCTGCTGTTTTGGGTTTGGACTGACCCAATAGGCTGAGTTGACCCATGTGGGTTACTCCTGCCTTTACAGTTGGGACAAGACTTTGATGATGATCATCTGTTAACACCCCCTTAGGTAATTGAGCTCCTCCGTAAGAGGTTAAATTGGCCCGGACATTAAAGAACTACATGAATCATAGCCATTTTCTTGAACACTTGGATTTCACATACTGATCAAAATATCACATTTGAGATATACACACCATTTCCATGGAATAACACAATTAACAATAGCCTCTTAATTATACTTCACACTCTTGCATTACCGTTGGCATACCAGACATCAAAAGTAATGGTTATGGAGGTATTTTAAATGAATTCCCAGCATTTCACAAAACGTCAAGGTCATCTTGAAGATAGATTGCTTCCATCATCTAGGTAATGATAGTAAGTTATGTCATTATATCCAATTACCACCTAGCATTTTAGAGCCTGTTTCTTTGCTTTCTGAATTCCCAAGCATAGTGGAATTCCCGAACGCTCCTTTGTAAGAGCATCCAGAAATTCCACCAAAAATCAAAGGAGATGGAATTTCAAAATTCTGCAGGGCATTTGAAACCTTTTAGGTGGCTGGGATTTTTAAATTCTTGTGAAGAAACAAGGCATTTGAAAATGCCAAGGGATAAGCCATCGCATCATGTCCAAAAACCCAAACACCTCAAGTTCTTGTCAGAAATTCTAGGAAAAAAACAGGCCCTCTAGACTAGATTCATTTCCGTGTTGTACCTCTGATTCTCGAACATGAGCCTCATGTACAAGGTGGTGTTGCAGTTTTTCTTGAACCAGCTGACTCTCCAATGCCATGCGCACACGCCTTGCTCTGACACGTGCCTGAACTCTCACCAAAGCTTGCATGCATCGAAGTGTAATTGCAGCTTGTTTTCTTACAGCATGACCCCTAACAAGAGCCTGGAGTCTTACCAGCCCTTTCAAAGCTCGCAGTGCTCGCCTAGCCTGAGATAAAAGTAATCTTAAAGACTTTTTCATATCAACAGAACTGTGATAGTAGAGAATGGTTATAATGATCTAACAGCTTATAAGATCCAAAAGAATGTGTATGTGCGAATGATTTTGTAAATTAGCTAACAATAGTTTCAACACATATGAAAATTTTCAATATCTCCCGTCTTACTTTCTTATAAAATGTCATTTTTGACCATAAAGCACCAATAACTTAGATCAGTGATCCTCCTCAATCAGTTTAAATATCAACATGGTTATACAAGAAATTATTGGAAACACTTGAAAACTCATACATACCAGAAATGCCCGAAAAGCAGTTTGGATCAGTGTAGCAGCCCAGTCTTCTTTCATACTTTGTGAAGTATGAGAGGCAGTTTGTACATGGAGAGAGCTATAAGGAGAGGTTTCAGTGATAGAGCTTGATTGCATCTTAACAGCTCCCATTGCTGGAGTATCATCTTGTCCAAGCTCATCTTCAAGAACAGCACTCTCAATCTCAACTGAGTGCTTTCTCCGGTGCCAAAACCGACTGCCAGCTGATGCTCTCTGCAAGATCTCCACAACATTAGATAAGATTTATACAAACTCAAAATGAGAATAATAATAAAGAAAGAAACCATCAGATAAGCCCATATTGAGTTGCATCAAAACATGAATAAAAGAAATGAATTTCAACGGTGACTGATAAATAGCGACATATTAAAAATGGAGCAAATCAACAAGTGGATACATGTTTTTTATGTCGAGGATGAAGCAGTTCAAACCCCATTAATGAGAACCAGCCATCAAAAGAGTAGGAGATTATAGCCTGAAGTCATTACTGATCAACTACAAAGTGTTCGTCTGGAGCCCGGTAATTCGCCTCTTATGTTCTCCTGTACTACTCACGCAAGGGTAAGCATTTGACTAGAGATCATCTTAACCATAGCTTTGCTTTCTGTCATGTTGTCTTCATCTACTCATACTTGCTATTTTAAGTACCTTCATTGCTGTTATGTCCTTCCAGCGTAAAAGAAGCTCCCTCAATTCTCCAAAGTAATTAAGCAGTACGTAAAGAGAGAAAGCCCCAGAAAACATAATGAGGCAATGCAAAATTTGACATTCACAAAACTGAGACACCGACTAAACACATGTTATTACATGTGTATTATTGCTTTCAATATCGTGTGCGTAAACTAAAAAGAAAGAAAAAAAGACCACAATCTGTACAGATAATGTTACTCACGTTTTCATTCTCTTCTGAAGGCTTTGATTTTTCTGACTTCCTTAAACCAACCAATGTTTTAAACCATTTTCCAGAAACACCAAATTGCAGGACAAAAAAAGACCACAATCTGTAAAGATAATGTTACTCACGTTTTCATTCTCTTCTGGAGGCTTTGATTTTTCTGACTTCCTTAAACCAACCAATGTTTTAAACCACTTTCCAGAAACACCCATGGCGCCAGTTATTTCACATTAGTACCTGCAATTTGGTGACCTACAAGAAATCAATACATGACCAGCACCAGTCATTCCTAATCTACTATAAACAAATGAACTTCATGATAACAGAGGATTGAATCGCCACTAAGAAGAGAAAATAAGAACCGATCAAAATAAGAGAGAAAAAATAAGAAATCCTTGCTATAGATAATGAAGAAAGGTCGGATCTCAAATATTAAGCCAATTGCAATAATATACAATTGTAGGAGAACATTGATCACAGAATTTAAGTCGATAAGCATAAAATGTGTAAAAATAAGATGGGGCTGTCATCAATTGGAGGAATCACAGTTTAACTAGCAACAACGTCACCATTGACAGCCTTTTCAAGAGCATATTTAACTATTAAATGTACAGTTACATGCCACAAAATGGAGGAAATTGAACATTTCCATACAATTCTATGAAGAACATAACATCAGCCATCTTATGCTCAGACTTTTCAAACAATCAATTATCATCAAATTGTATATTTGGTACTATAAAACCTGCCAAACCAATTAGATTTTTGGCCAAATTCCAAGCAAATCAGTCTTCAAAATGCAAAGAAATGAATCTTATACTAATAGAGGTGCTTCTATGATGGCTTCTTTCTTCATTAGTTCATGTCTTTATATTTATGTGATAGTGAAGGGGACAAGATGAAGTTTTTCACAAACTTGAATGAAAGTTGTGAGGGAACCACTTCCAACACAGTATGATGCAACGTTTACTCATTTATTTTTCCTCTTCGTCTCCTCCTCCTCCTCCTCCTCCTCCTTCTTCCAATCTTCCAATTTTGATTCTCTTATATTTCAACTAGTATGTGGTTTAAAAATTGCCTAAAGGTTTTGCAGGTGAATGCCACAGAGCACCAAGTTAATTGCTCGAGCAATCATTTGTGGCAGTGGAAGGAGCATTTAGTGGTGATGAGTGATTATCTTAATAAACATTTTCTCTACTATTTATATAATGGCTTAGAGAATTTGTGTTCATGTTGGACACAAGGTTACATGAATCACAGATTCTATTTTTGCTCCATATCAAGGATCCCAATTATCTGTGGACAGGATGAGATAATCAATATTTGAGGATCGCTAGGCAAAATTTATTTTTTTTTCCAACAAGTGGAGCAGGTTTTAAATCTGAGATTTCAAGCCGTTGATGACTGATGCAATGGCTCTGGTCCCAACTGTGATATGATTTGTAATCTATATATTAGATTATCACATTTTGAATGATATTTTAAGTGGATCGAGATCTCCAACACATTAACAAACTGATTCCTGAATGTAGAATGTCTGATATCGTGACCCAAACAGAACCGACCTACAATATGGGTTGATGTGACCCAGATCATGGTTTGCGGGTGGTATAGCGATTTAGATGAACGGGATTGGACAAATGAGCGCAAATTGATAACCCATCGCTACTATGGAGGAGAAGAAAATAGTCTTCCCATAGTTGACAATGACAACAGTATCAATGATCCAAGCCTTTAATAATCTTATTATTCATATGCCTAACAAACATATCAGTGTTAAATGTTACTAATGCCAAAGCATCAAATAACAGAAATCCTTTGACCCAGATAACATCATTGTGGGTCATCACCCAGCAATACAGTAGAAGCTAAAAATCATAAAAACTATGTTCCTTCTATTTTGCTTGATAATAATATGGTTGATCACATGGGCTACTGTTTTTCTAAAGTTAAATAGTAGAACTCTTCAAGCCAACCCATAGATAAATAAGGCTATAATGTTGATGCTTTTTTTTTGGCTGAACTTTTGGGGGAGTAAATAAGAATTGGGAATGGTAGTTTTAAGTATCAATTTCCATTTCCTTCACAACTTGCAATCAATTCCAAGAAACTAGCTCAAAAAGAAGGGAACCCAGTCTCAAGTAAAGCTCCAATTCTGGGTTACACCAAGAAAAATTCAACTATGCAACAACACCCATTTCAGCTCAAAACCTAGCCGATCTATCCCACTATCAAACAATAACTTAATGCAAACATAGCCAACAAATTTCATCCCAAGACCCAATACAAAGCATTCACAGAAATTCACCCCAAAAGCATTCCACCCCAATTCCCCAAAAGAAGAAACTAAATGACCAAAAAAAAAAACCGTACAAGCCCAGATCCGTGAAATGCGAGCAAATTACAGTAAGAAAGTAGATAAAGTAAATAGGTAAACCTCAACTGACCTGAAACCGTTAGAAGATTCATGAGACATTGAGAGAGAGAGAGAGAGAGAGAGAAATGGAAGAAGAAAGGGCCAATCCGTAAATAAGATAAAAATGTGGGGGGTACTTGAATTGAATCTCTCTATCTCTTCTCTATTTCTGTGTCTAATGTTTTGGATGCTATGGAGGGAAGGAGTAGAAGAGAGAGAGAGAGATGGGATTTGGACAATAAAAATGGCTTTCTCTTTCTATTACTTTCTTCTTTTCCTTTGTGTCTTCGCATGCTGTCGGAGCAGCAAAAGCTTCCAAAAAAGATGATAGCGATTGCTTTTCACTCTCTGTGTGTACAGGAATCAGAGCAATCCTATGGCTATGGGCATGCCCATCAATCCATTTGGGCCTACTTGCGAAACTCCCATGCCAACCAAAAAAAACTAGATTTTACTTTTATTACAAGTTGGTCCTGGTCGTATCATTTGCTTGTGATGGATTTGTGATCGACCTGGGAATGAAATTTGGTTGAAATATAAAAAGTGGGGAGAACTTATTTTGATTGACTTGGATTTTTACATAATAGCTGGATGGATTTTTAGGCAAAGACATGAGATTTTTTTTTAATTTTCGTTATCCTTTTTTGCTTTTTGTTTATCATGCCGTCATTATAGTTATCATTATTAAAGCTTTGTCCTGACTTTATTAAGGTTCGCTACATGAACTCTTTTTAAATCCTTAATGATCTCTCCTTATTAGCCAAATCATTTGTCTTATTAGTTTGCATTAAAATACATATGAATCGAATATATGGATTTCATGTCATTACTAATTAAAAAGTGAAGATAAAAGCGTGCAATATAAAAAATAACACCAAATAACATTTCCTTAAAGGGAAATAGAATTAAAAGGAAAGTTTATTTCTTAATTTCAAATTCATTTTTAACCACTTATTATGATATAAACGGTATGTATTTAATTTCTATGTATTAAATGCCAAACAAACAAGCCAGCAGATTTGTTGGACCATCTACTTGGACAGATTGGGCTTTTTTTTTTTTTTGAAGTATTAATATCCACTTGTAGATTTGCAGGCTCAGACAGAGTCACACGAGACTTCTCTGTTTCCCAAATTGAGAGGGTTTATTCTATTTCTAGCCAGTCTCCGTCCTTTAATTTATTTTAGATATCTGTCGCTGCTGACGTTGTGGCACTGGCGGGACGGAATTTGATTAGGAATAATTTGGTACATTAACATGACCCAGAGTTTTGACCTTGTGGGGCCCATGAAAGGGTGATCTGGGCCGTGAAAGAAACTGCGATTCAGATCAGAATTAGCGGACGACATTCATGGCTAATTTGTAACATGACAGAGTTTAAAAAAAATCTGATTTTGGCAGCATAAATCAGCCATAGAGATCGCATGAGAACTTCATGAATTCATGACCAACAAGTGTATAATTAAATGAGAATGAAGAAGACTATTATCTCGAAGATTTGTAGACTTCAAATCTCTGAAAAAATAGATCCAAAGGCCCGAACTCAGACTTGCAATTAGCAAACAAGTTGCTGGAATTTTCTGCAGTAGTGTTGCCTTTGATCTTCTCCTCTATCTCACTTCCAAATCTGATTGGCTAAGATGGTGGGATCTTAATCTAGGAATTGAGAACTATTTCTCTAATGAAAAATCTCAGACCTACAAGTTTCTTCACTAAAGAAAAAAGCACTTCAAGGGCTGGACGTGTGGGAGCATTGCACTTTCATAGTATGGTGGACGTCCAAGGACTTGTTTGGTTTCTTTTATAGAAACTTTATGGTAGCTTTCCCAAAAAGTTATCTCTCCTAATTCTCAAAGATGTCCTAAAAAGAAAGTATAATCTAAAGATTTATTTCCTTTAGATACAATCCAATTAGAAAAGGAAACTAAGGAACTTCCCATGCAATTAGTAATCCTAATTGTACAACACTTACTAATTTTAAGTTCCTAATCCAAAAAGGAAACTTTCTCATAGGAATACTGATCCAAAGAAGAGTCCAACCTTCCAAGTAGAGAGACTTACTCAAAATTGGAAACCTTACCCATGGAAATCCCATCATGGATGTCCCACATATTAATGCACACCATGGCCCACATACAATTTATCTAGAATTAAATTCATGTATGCCATCAAAGGCCTATTTGAATTTAAACTCAAAATTATTTTTCCACTAAAATAATTCATCCAAATGTTATCTAAACATTTTAGGAAACCATGCCAATCTTGGTAAGTGACTAGAGAATGGACCAAAAGACATATTTGCCATTGGCTCCCAAAATGACCAAAATGTCCATGCTAAACCCATAGCAACATAAAGACCATTTTAACCTTAACTCATTCCACTAAAGAGTTATGGTTGAACTCCAAGGACAAATATATAATATAATAAGCTCGTCATAAAATGACAGTTGTCTTCGACCTACTAAGTGTAATGACCTGAATGCCCCTCTATGTAACATCCATAATCGAGTCAGGTTATTACATGTACTATCAACCTTCCCAATTACATCTAAATCTTAGAACTTCATATCCTTAACATAATCATCATCCGGATATCATTCTCTTGATCCAGGGAGCGACCCAGAAGTTCAATATCCATATGGAACATCCATATACTAAGATCTTAGATTTTGATGATTAATCGGATAATTCTAAGGGGACGATCATTCCATCATTAGATGGCATAGATTCTATATTGCATCTGCACCTCCTAACTAATCAAGTCCGAGTACCCAAAACACAGAGCTGTTGACCCATGAAAAGAATCTCACCCATAGTGAATTAAAGCACAAGAACTTGACTTCGTTAGTTCATCTACAAATGCTCAGAATTAAGAGCACTGGTCACTCAGTAGCATGAGGTGACTTGATCTCTCTCTGTGATAGTACTATTTTAGAGATCACACCTACCATGGTCCTGTTCAATGCATTACATATGCACTAATGAGATAAATCCGGGAAAGCCCTCCTATGACTTAGGTAAGTCATCCTGAATACAGGAGAGTCTCTCATTATAACTTATACCAAGATAAAGTGCCCAGCTCCATCTCTCAGTTATGAACAAATATGTTATTTCCAGTGTCCATGAATTAGACCTATCTGTGTGTAGACACTACACACCTAATTCATTTACTGGAAACAATGGGCCTTACTCAACCATACATATATACATGTTTAAGCATAAAAGAATCATTCTATTAATTAACCAGTAAATATCCAGTAACAAAGAAAGAAAGTGCAGCTAGTGGGCTTTAAGGCATACACCAATCCCAACAGGCCGTTGATTGATGAAATGCTTTTTCGATAGACCATGTGGGGAAGTTAAATTCAACATTTGGGTTTATGTTCAGATTTCAAATTCATTCGATCGCTATCATGATTAGAACCATTTTCATATTTTTGCCTATTTCCAGAACCTAATTGGATAGCATTCATCAATGGGTAGGGCTTGTAATATTCGGCATGCAGTATCTTGTGGATGGCCAAGATGAATTGTCTGGATTAGCACCAAGCGTCGGCCACACTCTCTTATTTGTCATGCCATGGGAATAGATATCTTTCAATGTTTTTATGGTTTTGTAGTTTTCCTTTCATTTAATAATACAACATGTGAGGAGAATCACTCAATCAGTCTTTCATATCATAAATTAAGGCAGCCACTATTTGCACATCCCTACTTGCTCCGTGCACATTCATTTATGGGACCCTCTAGCACATTTCTAAAATACCTTTATTCCCTCCCTTTTCCTGTTCGGTGCACACCCCGGCTCCCACCTCCCTCCCTTCCTCCCTCTTTGTCTTTAAGTTTTTAAATAAGGCCTTAAGTTTTTATCTTATTTAAAAGAATAACACAAGTTTCAAAAAATTTCAAATAAGGCCCCAAGTTTTCTTAAAAGTTTTCAATTAAGGACATTTGTCCATTTAAAGCTATTTTTTAACAACTTTTTATCTTGATTTTTTTTAAATACTCAAATTAGCCTTCATTGAAAGAAATTCCTCCTTCACTTTCTCTATATCTAATAGGAGTGTACACGGATCGGATTGGTGCGGATTGGGCCAAATCTGTCACCAATCCGTTGCCTTCGGATTGACGGATTTGTAATCCGTCACCAATCCGTTACTGTTGAAATCCGATCCGATCCGATCCGTGGAGGAACGGATCGGATCGGATTAATCTGTTCAATCCGTCGCCATACATTACATGGAAAAAGAAATAAGAAAAAAACCCATAAATTTTGAAGCCACTGAATTAAAGGGGCATGAGTTGAGAGCTTTATGTCTATTCTATTCATAAGATTAGTGACTCCTTATATTTTTTTCTTATTATATATATATTAATTTATATTTAACGACAACGGATCGGATCGGATTGAATCCGCGGATTAAGGATGAAATCCGCCACCGATCCGTTGCTAACGGATTACACAATTTCCAATCCGTCACCAATCCGTTGGCCTTCGGATCGGATTAAAATCCGCGGATCGGATCGGATCGGATTGACGGATTGACGGATTTTTTGTACACCCCTAATATCTAACTCATTTTCTTCACAAGCGTCCTCAATGTGATCAAGGACAACCAGCATCCCCGCACAATTAGCTGCATGTGATGGCTATAGAAGCCATGTCATAGCTTTAAATGAAGGGTGATTTGGGTATTTAAAAAAATGAGGAAAAAAGTCTCCAAAAAATACCTTTAAATGGCTAGATGTCCTTAATTGAAAATTTACTGAAAAACTTCAGGACTAATTTGAAAATTTTTGAAACTTGTGTCCTTTTTTTAAATAAGGCAAAACGTTAAGGCCTTAATTGAAAATTTCCCTAAAAAGATTCTCCAAATTTGTGATCTATGATCTAAATAATTTTGATCCAAATTTTTTTATATAACTAAACTTACCCTAAGGGTCTATTCGTTTGCATTTCTAAAAATGAAGATTAAAGATGAAGTTCTAAAAATTAACATTAAGGAAAATAGAATCAAAAGAAGATGTTTTTTTAATTGGTAAAAGAAGAAGATAAAGGTTATTTGACACTCTTTTTTGGAAATTCACCTTTTGTCTTCATTTTTAACCACCTTATATATTTAATTCCTAAGTTTTTTATGCAAACGAGAAGGGTAAATGTTAATAAGTAGATTTTGAGTAATTCATAGTTAGTGTCTCAAGTAAAATTCCTTTTTTGGTGCCAAAAAGAAAAACTATGAAAACCACAATAAGATTGATCGGATCATTTACATGCAATTAAACTTATGCACTTTCTTCAAAGAACTGACACGGTTGACCACATGTAAGAATACGTGACCAATCAATTGGGCACATTGAAAACCTAGTTGGGTCCCATGCATGATTTTCATAAGTCTCCCACAATTATTTAATTGCATTGTTTCATTGTTTTGTAAGAGACAATCACTTAAGAGGGACCACACTCGAGAAAGATTAAAGAAAGAAGAAAAAAATGAAAGAAGTAGGGACCACACCCTCCTTGGGCATGAATCCCTATGCACGCCCAAGGGAGGGGCCCCACTTGCTACTTGTGGCAAATTTCCAAGAATTGAGAAAATTCTTCTCTCCTTTGATGTCCAAGACTTAAGACTCTCTCATCATTAAGAATTTAAATTCAAATTCAAGAAAGAGATGTGTTAAGTAGGAAAAGAAGATCCAAGAGAAGTTAGAGAAATTTTGAACTAATCCAAGTAGGAGATGAAGACCAAGAGAGAAAGATAAGCAAGAAAGAGATTCAAGGCTCTTTTGGACCATCCAAGATGGGATCCGCATGCCTTGCATGTCCATAGATATGAAACTTCCCTATTTGCACAATTATTCCTGAATTCTCTCAAGGGTAACGTATAACGGTTATAACTCTCAGCCCAATTGTCAGATCGATGAAATCTACCCACCGTTGGACAGCTTATTCAGAGCAAATATTCATGGAGCCCAAGATCGCGTAAATCAGATTTCAGGAGGAGAGTTTCTTGGGGAGCAAGAAAAAAAGTCCAATTAGAAAAAGAAGTTTCTCACCAAAGGAGAGGTCAAAAGCTATTTAAAAGGAGCTAACCCCATGGGATGTCCATACTCATCTCTCTCCCTCTCTATCCCACATGTTCCACACTATCTCATCCCCTCTCCCTCTCTATCTCACACGTCCCACTCTCTCTCTCTCTCATCCCCTCTCCCTCTCTCTCATCCACATCGCTAAGCTAGTTAGTGTTGGTTTTGAATTCAAGAGATGATGTATTTTGCGTCGAATTCGTAGTAAGGTGAGAGATGCTCTCATAGGAGCAGGGCTCTCCTAAGCTGAAGTTTACCTTATTTTAAGTTGGAATAGTGTTGGTCCCGCAAATCAAAGTTGATTATATCTATTTTCTACATGACAGGACTGGAAAATCCAATCCTAATTGGATTTATCTTGATTTTGGAGAAGATTATCATACAAAAACCAACAATAATCGATTTTAATTTGTGATACCAGCACTGTTTCAGCTTAGGATAAAGTAAGCTTCAGCTTAGGAGAGCTGGCCCCTGTATATATATAGAAAGATAAACGCCCCTCCTAGTTGGGTCCACTATGGTGCATGACAACCATGGAATGCCACTAGATGGAATAATCTAGATGAAATTTACCTATGTGAAAAGTTTCAGCTCCATTAGATTATCCAAACCCCTTAATCCATGGCTCCAAAGTCTAATGATTTTAGAGGTATTAATTCCTTGTGATTTCAATCCAACGGTGAGTAAAAGTTGGATAAGTGCTAGACTTGGGCTTTACACCAATTCATGGGGGTTAGTATATGTGAGATTATTGGATTGGCTCAAGGCGGGCTACACACCCTAAAAACATAGGGGAGCAAAAAAAAGGGTTTTTTAAATGGGGAGCTTTTTAGAATTCCTCATATATGTAATATACATACATACATACATATAGGTAAACAATTAGATTGGCGGAGCCCACCTATCACCTAATCCAGACCTTGCAATGGACAAGGACCCCTTGTTAGTCACACACTCCAAGACTTGGCACCAATGCGAATGAACCGGACCGTTGGATTGACTATACACCTATACGAATGGACTGGACTTGTTGGCCATGGATGAAGGGTTAGGAGCATGGGATTGGGGCCAAAATTGATATTTAGAGTGGTTCCATATAGATCTTTCAATCCCCACTGGTCCCATCCTAAGACAAGACCCCCAGTGAGCCCCACAAAAAAGTTTTCATAGTGACTCCGTAAGAACAATTCTCAATAGAACAAAAGGCCACATATATACATATATGATAATTCTCCAAAATTCCCCATTTTAAAAACGCACCTTTTTGTCATTGGACCCACCTTGAGTCAATCTATTCTTTTCACACACACTAAACCCCAGGGGAATAGTCACAAGTCCAAATTCAACACTCATCCAACTTTTCCTCACCATTGGACTGAAATTCTAAGAAAATGATGCCTCTAAAATCATTAAATTTTAGGGCCATGAATCAAAGAGTGAGGATGATCTTATGGAGTCAAGACTTTGTACATAGGTAGGTCTCATATAGATCTTTCCAACCAATGGACTTCCATGATCATCATGCATCACCATGGTCCTCTAGATATGGTTACATGTGATGGATCACTTATAAAATTTAAGTATAAACGTGTTTGCATATATTAGTAATAATAAATTCAAAATAGTAAATCTATTACATTTCAATCAATCATTATTAAGTTGCCAACTCGAAACCTCAAGCATTGTGTACTTATTTTTAACTTGGCTGACTTTATCTTATATTTGACTGGGTCTTTCATCAAAATGAGGTGACTCGGTAGAGTTGAGGCAACTCACTGAGTTTTCAAACTTTGATTTGAGTTAGGTTGTGAAGTGTGTTAACGAAGTAGTGCCTCTAGGGGCAGCCATACTGGTGTTAAATTCTCGAGGCTTTTACCCGAAAAACGCTATTAGATTTGTTAAAGACCAAAACGGCTCTCAAATTTTAACATAGACCAGACATGTCCTCCCGCTACTTTTTTGGTTTTTTGCTAAGCCGCGATATCCCCTCTCAGCTATGCACAAATGGGCGGGGATATCTCCACCTAACTAAAAGTGTGCTAACTATGCTAGGTAAGGATATCACATGTAAAAAACGAAGAGAAAAAAATTACAATTAAGACTTTATGTTACCTTTTACATTTCACATTTCATATTCACGTACACACACAAAACTCCCATTTACACACACACACACACACAATTCACATTCACATCCACATTTCATTTTCATATTCCAAGTTTTACTTTCATATTCCATATTTCACCTTTCACATTCCACCTTTCACGTTCACATTCCATATTTTCAGTTACATTTAACGTTTCATATTTTACTTTTCTTTTTCACATTCACTTTCAATCACAAAATTGTGCCCAAATAGGTTGAATTCCTACCCAAACTATTATAACCAAATGTGAGGATTACGAGGGAGGTGGCAGAAGTGACATCTTAAGTAGACAGTTAGCAATATGACTAGAGGGTATAACTTGATCACTGAAAAATCCCTTGAGTAATGTTGTTAATTCAATCAAAGAGTGTTTGATTGCATTTCTTAGGGTTTGGATTAGGATTTGTGGATTTAGGGTTTGGAGTCAAGATTTAGAGATTAAGGGTTTGGGATTAGGCACTCTCTTGAATCATCAAGACCGAACAATAAAATTTCAAGCGGCAATAAATCTATCTACTATCAGCCAACCCATTTGAATGGGTTGGCTGATATCTATAAATCTACAAACTCCAATAAGTAGCATCCCATGAAGAATCCTATGTCTTAAGAAATAAGTCAATTTTCGCAAAGATATAATAGACACATAAAAATTCATTTTCTTGCAAGATCTCCTTTTTTTTTTTTCAAATCTGCAAAATTTTTGGAGAGGAGAAGTTTGTTGAGGAGAGGAGAGAAGGAAGAAAAAGAAAGCTCGTGGAGGAGAAGAGAGAAGGAAGAAGAAAGCTCATGAAGGAGAAGAGAGGAGGAAGAAGAAATTTACACTCAACAAGAATATTAACAGCCAATAAGAATGATGGCTAGATTTGGCAGTGTTCTGGCTAAACCTGAACAAAGTTTACAATCAACATTTGAGCTCAATACCTTTCATGTTTTGATTCGCAGCATAATTTATTTGTATAGAAACTCATTAAAAGCTTTTTGAGTGTATAAGTGCGTATTTTTTAAAAACTACTCAGGTGATTAAACCTTGCATATCACTCGGCTACCCAAGAATTGATTCCTAGGTATGCTATCTTCCCACGTGTGTGGGCACTTCTGTAGGTTCTCCTTGCCACGATGTGGATTTCCTCGTCCCATCTGTGTGAACTCCCCCACAACCCAACTCCAAAACCAAAAAAAAAATAAAAAATCCCCTGGGTGGTTGAACAACGACAAGCAAAATTATGACCCCTCTCCCTGTTTTATCTCTTGACCCCTTAACTCTATGAAATTGCACGTCTACACTAATAAAGATACATAAAAAGAGAAAAAGATGTCCATGCTCCTCATCCGTACCCATTTACTATCTTACTCTAATCTCATTGTTATAAATAAGCTCGAAATAACAAAATTAAGGTCCCAAGTGACTATCATCAGAAGATCTATAACATCCATCTTGTGGACCCTAGTTCCATAATTGAAGAACCAGCACAAATTGTAAGAACACTGGAAGAGACATTGAGCTTTGATCATGTTTCTCTTCTCTTTTGCTAAAATCCATGATCAAGATCAACCAGCTGAGTGATTTATTATAGATGGGCCATCCAACCATATCTGGTTGGATGATCAAGATCATCTGGCATAGTAACCTAACCAACACAGCTATTAAAACGTTGGATATATTGATTCAGAGATTTGGTGGGATGAAATGGATGGAAAATAAAATAAAACTAACACTATTAAATGGATTGAGCCTTTTATCCTGATTGAGGAAGGCCTTTTGTATAAGAGACCCAAAATCTAATAATCTTGCTCCCTTGGCTAAAACCTGTTGGAGATGCTTGACAAGAGAAGATATGTTTTGTTTCAAGATCATTACAGATACCTATTGTCCTAAAAAATCGATTTGGGAAGCCAACTATATAGAGGAAAATGGGTCCTCAAGCCTAAATGAGACCCGAACCAGACTGCTCTAGCATGATCACAATAAAATAAGGCATTTTCTATCAATTCCTCCTCATAATTACAAATAAGGCATGAAAGCACCATATAAATTGAATTTTGAGGATACAAATAAGGCATGAAAGCACTATTAAATAGAGTGAGCTTTGTAAACGAATTGAGGAAAGCCTTTGTATAAGAGGCCTAAAAACTAATAATCATGCTCTCTTGGCTAAAACCTGTTGGAGATGCTTAACTAGAGAAGATTTGTTGTGTTTCAAGATCATTAAAGCTACCTATTGCCCTAAAAAAATAATTTGGAAGCCAACTATAAGAGAGGAAACTCAGTTTTGGATAGGCATTGTTGATGCTGTAACTTCATCAATCAAGGAAAAAGTGTGTTGAGAAGGAGGAGTAAGTTACTACTAAGACCTATTAAGACCTATTTCTAACGCTGCTAATTTATGATTAGTGATTAAGAATCTTTAGAATGCTAATAATAAATGGGATGAATCTATAATTTAGAAGCACTTTAAATAAACCAAGGGATGTTGTTGACATCCTTTGTATGTATATTTCAAATACTAACCAAGAGGATAGAAGGGTTTGGACCTATTGTAAGAATGGTATAAGGTGCTCGTAGAAATAAATGTGGGCCATTCAACTTCACTAATTGGTGATTGTTGTAGAAAACACCTCTTCCTTAAAGAGATCTTTTATTCGATTAGAAATGTTTGAGAAATGCCAGTGTACGAAATTGGTATCCTCAAAATTCAATTTATATGGTGCTTCATGACTTATTTTTAATTATGAGGAGGAATTGATGGGAAAATGCCTTATTTTATTGTGATCATGCTAGAACAGTTTGGTTCGGGTTTAATTTAGGCCTGAAACCCATGCCAACCCCGTCTTAAGATGGTGGGTTGGTGGAATAGTATGATGTTTATCATAACGGTTCGAGTTAAGGTTTGGCCAATTTCAAAATACAATATCTTTCATTTTCTCTGCTTTTCCTTGTAAAACAAATAAAACCACACAACATTCAATAAAAATCAATATAAATCTAAGCATATATTATTTACGGATACAATGTACGAAATCATAGATTTTCTGTCAAAAAATTTTACTATACAAAATCAAATTATGATGTATACAAGTGGTTAGTCTTAACCAATGTAATTCAATGTACAATATAATATTTGTATACATTACAAACTTAATTCACTTTTAATGAGAATATATGTGTGGATATCACAGAGCTTTCATAGAAAATACAGCCTAGGTAATAATGGATGCCTAAATGATCGTTATTTAGATGTCAAGTTCTTCTAATGCTTGACGAACCAGATATAAAAACCCCTCAAGATCATTAAAATGAAACTCGAGAGCCCTTCTCACTAAAGCAATGGCATCTCGACTTATACTGCTACTTTCTGCTGCGCTCAAATCTCTCCAAGATTTCTTTGTCGCATCCATTGCTGTACATATGTACTCACTCTGTAAAAGAACAAGTTACATAGTTAAATATAGAGTGCAATTGCAAAACACAAGTATATGTACTCTTATACATAGAAAAAATGACTTTGTAAATGACATGGATAAGGTGTCACAACATATTTACATATACCAATGACAAGTTGTGGGCAAAACATAAGACATCAATGAAACATTCTATTGAATATCATAAATTGTAGAATCATATCAAAAGAGGGTGCAGTATCAATTAGGAAAACAGAAGAGATCCAAATAACAAGAAGATAATTGAGTATATTAAGCTTAAAGGCTGCATTAAAAAAAAAAGGCTTAAATGCTTACACATTCAAGAAGCCCATGGAGGGAAGGATGATTGCCGGTAGCCTTGCATCCTGATTCTTTCTCTTTTATTGGTTCGCATTTTCTTTTTGAATTCTCCATCATAGAGTCACATGTTGATGCTAATTCTTGGCCTGAAAAGCAGTACATTATAAATAATTAAATGAAAGATAAGCATGCAAGATTGTTTCTAACAAAAGAAAATTTCACTTAAAAAAACTCAAACCCCACCAAGTTTTGTAACCCTTAAGATTTGGATCACTATATGCCTACCACATACATGCTTAGTTTGAACTAAAAGGATATTTTTATCATATATTTAGAGCTTGTACGTTAGCATTATAGGAATTCATGTTTAAATGATTTCCACATAAGGATTATTAAGGAGATAAGGGGTGAAGGATATAAGTTGGAGATTTATATAGGACCTTAACTTTCATATGTATTGAGTTACTAGGGTGATGGCTCGTTATTCATTTTCCATCTTTTATTGATTCCGTTTCTACTGGAGGAATGATTGTTTCATTCTCATTTCTGGAAATTCACCTTTGGACTTGTTTTTAACCATTTATGGCATGAAATCCCATGTATTCAATTCCTCAATTCCTATACATCCTACTGCAAACAAATTTGTACAGGATGGCTTACCTATTGTGAATCTAAGTTATACAAACCAGCTCATCCTATGAATTGGTAAGCAACTTGAACATAATAATAGTGATATTTACTATTGGATTGACCATGATATCGAGTATTACACTATCTAAGCCATAATATAATTTACTGTCATGCAACATTGAAAACCTTATAGGTTTCAGTTCAAAGATGAGATCACGTGGAGGAATTGTTTCATATAATAAACAACGTCCTTTGGTTAGCAAACTGAAAATCTTTTATGAATCCGATTAAATGTAGCACGTATCTACTTTTACACATCAGGTTAGGTTACGTGTGGGAAATCGAGTAACTAGAGATCTTCTATGAAACAAAATATGAATTTAATAGCATAAGTCTAATGGAATAAGTCACGTTTTAGGTTACCAAGTGGAGAATGTTGTACAGATGGTTGAATGTCATGTTCGTCTTTCCAAATATGCAAGCTCATAGAGAAGAGTACTCGCATATACGCCACCTCAACGCATTTATGTGCAAGGGCAGCAGCAGCCATCTCCCCGATTCTCTCAAATGTAGTAGCACAATACCTGTATATTAGTAATTAAGCACACTTGTAAACAAGGTAACCCAAAAAGTGAAATATAGTAATGTTTGAAAGATGAACACTGTGAATCTAATTCTATACATTAAGATCAAGGTTTATGTTTTTCAAAAAACCACCTTTTTCAAAGATCTGTGTCTTACAAGAATGTATTCTGAAATTTGCGAAGATCAAAAGGTTTTACATTTTTTACATAATAAGAATAAAAGTCGTGAAATCAAACAAGTGGCTACTAAATACAAAGGGGACTATAATTTATTTTGCATAGATGTTACTCACATAGAGAGCTTTGCTGAATCAATGTAAATCTGTATTGGACCCTCCATATTGTCTAAAAGGAATGCACCATTTAAAAACTTTATAGCTGCGTGGAGGTAGAGGCCAATAATCTCAACTTTTTCTCCTCCATTCTGCATATTGGATCAATAAATACAAAGTTATCATGATGTCAAGGTAAAATAGCTTAAACTTGAATTGAAACTTGAAGCATAGATGTAAACAATATCACTTATGTTTGTTTGCAATAGAAATATAGAATACACAGGAATTGAATACATAAGAACTCATGGTCAAATGATAGTGATTATTAAAGAGGTGAAGTGTGAAGAGAAGTGAAGGACGTTAGGTGGCAATATAACTGAGATCTTAATATTCCTATGATTTAAATGACTTGGGAGATTGTTAGGTATGGGTATACATTTCTCATCTTCCCTTGATTTACTTCTATTAAAGGGGAGGTTATTTGATGCTCATTTCTGTACATTCACTTTGACCTTCATTTTTAATTAGCTATTGCAAATTTCTTTGTGTTAAATTCCTACATCATTGATAACGAGCAGGTGCTCAAGTTAAATATTTGGATTGACCGATAACCATTTGTTCTATTGCATATTATAAAGACATGAAAATAAAATACTACATTATGTGAAAAACATCTTAATGGGTAAAAGCTTTTATCCTACACACAATCAGCATTGAAGGCCAACAATGACATGTTGTAGGTACATTTGAAGATTTTCATTACCTAACATAATCTTCCATTTTAATGTCATCCCAATAGTCAAATAAAGCTGTCATAATATGTTAAATAATAAATAGAGAGGTTTACCTTCAAATGATCAGCTGCATGTCTTAGGTTACTAGCTTCCTTCAATACATTTGCAGCATGAATACAATCATTATTTTTCTTCCTCTTTTTCTGCCCATTCTCATTTAATTCCTCAGTTGTAAGAGAACTATTGTTCGAGGATGTTCTGTCAACCGAATCTAAAGTTGGTGCTTCGAATTTCTCCCTGCTTCTTTTTGCTGACACAACTGTATGATGAGAAAGGTAGAGAGGGGCCCGTAGATATACAGGCAAAAATGAGCCATACTCTCCACCCCTCGGCCCTGATAAAAGAAAATAAATAGATTAACAAACTCATACTAAAATGTGAATACATATAAATCAACTAATATTGAGATAGAGAGAGAAACAGCCATGAAACATTATTAGTGTATATGAAATCTGTACATGATATAATTCAGATAAGAAATAATTAGTATTCAACTGTAGACAATCTAAACAATAGATGGCAAAAAAAAAAATAAATAAATAAAAATACAATGATAAGAGGAGTCTTCAGCTATGAAGCCTGGTCTAAATACCCTTAGTTTAGCAAATCAATTTGCCTCTTATTCCTTTATATAGTAATATATGTGCAAAGGAAGCATTTGGCATGGATAGTAGTGATGTGCAAATATTCTTTAAAAAGTCTACCTATGGGGATGGGTTTAAATCGTTTTGCCCGCTTAAATGGGACTTTGCGTCAAAGTTGGATCATAAAGTAAATGCAAACCATAGATATACTATTAGCTACTTCTACCTGGTCAAATATTTCAGAATTGCTAATATTTTAAACTAAATATGTTTAAAATTACTCAAGAGTACAATACTTCGAAACCTCCGTTCCTATTAATGAAATCAAGATGTCTTGATGTTAGATGCATCACACAATATCATATATACCAAGATTCAAAAGCCAAGACATCATGGTAAGCAGTAATAAGAACAGAATGATGTGGTAGTTCAACAATATTGAATTACAAGATTATTTGTCAAAGACAAAAGAGAGAAAGAGACACTGTCGTGATGTTACAAGTATAATTGCTCTACCTTTACAAGATTATTTGTCAAAGACAAAACAGAGAAAGAGACACTGTTGTGATGTTACAAGTATAATTGCTCTACCTACAAATATACATATAGATACATATTTCAGTTTTCTTTTAATCAGCAGGCTTTTAATAGTATAATCAATATAATTGACTCTAATATTATAAATTTGTGCAATCAATATATAGAGAGTTTCTCCTATGAGCGGACTGCATGTACAATCTAGCTCTATGGGGCCCACTTAGGCCCACCTTTGATCAATGCGGCTCCTCAGACGTTCTTATCTTATTCCCCCTCTAATGATCCAACATCATGCCTGATTCTATGTTCTTCGAACCTTTACTGATCATTTAACTTAACCTCAAAAAGAATCTATGATTAAAAGATTATTAAACACTAGTAAATAAAGGGCTTGGATAATTTGATGGGGCTAATTTTCTTGCACCAATTACCGAAAAGCAAAGTGGGCTGCACATGCAATTCAAAAATTTCCTGACAAGTCCAATTAGAATTAAACTACACGTACCCAGTGCTTTTGCGGAAATCTCCCCTGCAAACTCTTTTCTGAAATGACCTAGGCAACGATCAATCCTTTGATCCTACACACACAAAAAAAGGAAAAGAAAAAAGAGTCAGCATTAATATCGAAATAAGTAGATATATCATGTATGACACTAAGTTACAAAAACAAAAAAAGATTTGAGGAACTTTGGGCATATTCGGATGTAGGGAAACATGCAGAGTATATAATTAAGTGGAGGAAATATACGTTTAATATGTGCATTGTTTTCTCGACCTCCATTTTCTCCTCGCTGAAACAAGTCCAATTGGTGTAAAATTTCTACCCAATCAGACTGGAATGTACGAATTACACCACAATATGCTAACTTGAGGACCAAACCCCTTCCATTACAATTAGGTGTTCCAACTTGCAACATTTTCGTTTCTACCTCAATTAATAAATTCTCCAGTGAGGGTTTTGGTCCAAATGGGTCAGGTCAAGTTCATGGGTCAGATAGCATCAATATACCTAACCATCAAACCTAAGTCATTTAGTAATCTAGTCCTAAATAGCACCACAGAAACATGTTCTATCGGCAGGAATTGCCCTAATCTTAATTCCCAAGCAGGCAGTATGCAAGAGCTGAGTGCCCCTCAACCCCTACCAATTGTCATAGATCTTAATCATCAAAGTAGAGATCGTAAAAATCCCAACCTTTTAATAGGTGAGGCACACTCTAAGCTAATCAAATTTCATGAAAACACTTGCTAAGGAAATGTGCCTGTGTATATGGAGACTCCTTGTCCATTCAAGTCCAGCCTAGAAGTTCAGAAATTAGACAGACTAAAAGAATTGAGCCCAAGTACCCCGCAATACTCGTACGTCTTAATCATCAAATCACTAACCCACAATCAAATACCATCGTGCAATGATCAGTCAATTTAAAAAAAAAGTAAGAACATCAACTTGGATGAACATGTTTGCACCAGTTCAAAAGTTAAGAAATGTCCCCACTTTGGCAAGATTTATACATACATTGCCTCAAAGTAATCATCAAATGAGTTTCACATTAAAAGATCATCCAAAATAAAAATTGAAAAACCCAAAAATAACATTAGCATATCTTAAGATTAACCCCAAAACATTTCTAAAAGAAACTAACCCCAAAAAATATCTAAAGAAACATTAGGCCTGTTTGGTTCCTATGTATATTTTTAAAATCTTGATTCTTATCAATACTAAGTACTACAACTATTTTTTATTAGTTATTTTTCATAGATAGAAATGCCCGCAAGCATAGTTCACTTCCAAAACCCATATTAAAATTCTTTGTAAGCTTTGAAAATCCACATTAGAAACCCATGAATTAGAAAAGTTGACGTTCGATGATCATTTCAGAATCTCACATGAAAATCTTGGGTCTGCTCTAAAAACCCAACTGCCTCTTTGGGTCTGCCCCATCAAAAGAAAATCCTGGGTCCATTCCTTTTCAATCGCTTGATCCTATGAAACGATGGCCCTAGTGTTAACAAACCACATTTGAAGTTGACTGAGTTGTGACAGCAAAGATTTATTAGCAACAAACTCACTGGGTTTGTCTCAGTTAGTTTAAATCAGTCACGTGTTTATTGTCAGTTATAATCAGTTGAGAGTCATGTTTTTGTTTTTGGGTGTTTGTTACAAACTAATCCTGGATTAGTTATTGGGTTTTAACTAATCTCTGTGTAAGTATATAAACAGAGCTCTGGCAGTCTGTACCTTCAACTTCTTGAAGCCTTCCTTCAAGATTAGACGATTTCTCTGTCACTGACAGAGATTCAGTGGATAGCTCAAATTGGCTATAATTCAGTCGATTTCTTCCAGCTTTGCTCGCCGTCAAACCAACAAGAAGGGCTCAACGACGATCAATGACTATGTCAAAAGGATAAAAGACATCTCTGACAGCTTAGCTGCTGTCCTAAGCCCTGTAGATGAAGAGGATCTCAATTCTCATCATACATACTCTGAATGGAGTACCGCCAGACTATGCTGCCTTTAGAACATCTATAAGGACTTGGTCCTCTCCTATTTCTATTGAAGAGTTACATGTCTTCCTATTATGTGAAGAACTCAGTCTTGAAGGGTCTCAGAATACTGCCATGGACTATTCTGCTACTGCTCTTACTGCTTCAAAAAATTCAGGCAAATCTGGAAATGGAGGTCAACCTTGTGGAAACAAGAAGTTTGGAAATCGTGGACGCAATAATAACAACAGAGGAGGAAGCAACAATAGAGTTCGAGGCTCCTATTCTTCTTAAAATTGACCTAATGATCAGTTCTCCTATCCCAAACAGTGCTGCCAAATTTGTAACAGAACTGGGCATTCTGCTCTTGACTGTTATCATCGCATGGACTATTCATTCCACAGGCGTCATCCTCCTGCTCAGTTAGTTGCCATGGCAGCCTCTTTCAATAATGGACTAATTCCACCTGGTATGCTGATTCCGGTGCCACAAACCATATTACTAATGATCTGAATAATCTTTCTGTGCACTCAGGTTATCAGGGCAAAGATCAAGTTTCTGTTGGGAATGGACAAGGTCTGAAAATAGCCAATACAGGATCCTCTCTTGTACATACATCTTCTTGTTCTCCTCTGAAGCTTGGTCATATCCTTCATGTTCCAGACATCTCATCTAACTTGCTGTCAGTAAACAAATTTGCTAAGGATCATGACTGCATCTTTATATTTGATTCTCTTGGTTTCTTTAGACAAGACCGAACCTCGGGGAGGATTCTTTTCCAAGGACTGAGTAAAAATGGTCTTTATCCTTTCCCTGTCTACTCCACTATCACAGCACCTACAGCCCTACTTGGTGTGAAGACAACTGTCAACTGCTGATGTTTGGCACTATCATCTTGGACATCCCTCCTCATCTGTGTTTCAAAAAATGACAGCTGCACTACATTTATATGGCAAGACATGTCTTCCTTTTTGTGAATTCAAATGACTAGGAAAAAGTTGTAAACTTTCATTCTCTTCATCAGAAACAATTACTACTTCTCCTTTGGAAGTTGTTCACAGTGATGTTTAGGGTCCATCACCTATTCTTTCTGTCCGTGGATTTCGCTATTATGTTGTTTTTTTGGATTCTACAGCAAATATACTTGGACTTTTACTATACATTGTAATTCGGGCGTTTATTTAGTTTTTCTTACATTCAAGTTGGAAGTTGAAAATTTGTTGTCCTCCAAAATAAAGCACCGTAGATCAGATGGTGGGGGTGAGTACACAAGTGCCAAATTTCAGAATTTTCTTAGGGACAATGGTATCATTCATCAAATTTCATGCCCTTATACCCCTGACCAAAACGGGTGTGCTGAAAGGAAACACAGACATATAGTTGAAACAGGTTTAACCCTCCTTTTCACTGCCTAAATTCCTCTAAACTATTGGGCTGGTGCGTTCTCCACTGCCACCTACCTCATCAATCGCATGCCCATGAGGTCCTTGAATTTTATCTCTCCATGGCAGTAACTTTTCCATCATTCCTCCCGTCTATACCAATCTCAAAGTCTTTGGTTGTTCCTGTTATCCTTTTCTTAGACCATACAGTAAACACAAGCTTGAACCCAAAACAAAAAAATGTCTTTATTGGCTATAGCTTGAACCACAAGGGTTATAGATGTTTGGATCCAGCTACTGGAAAAGCACTTCTTCCTAGACATGTTGTGTTTGATGAAGAATCCTTTCCATTCCAGTCCTCTCCATAGCCCTTATTTGATTCACCCACCCATGACAATTTCCCTCTCTCCAATTGGCTTCTCCCTTCAGATCTTTCTAAATCTTCCCCTCTGCCATCCTCTCCATTTAACCATACTACACCATTATCACTGCCAGGTACAGTCACATCTCCTTTTCGAATTTCAGTTCCTTTTCAATCGCTTGATCCTATGAAATGATGGCCCTAGTGTTAACAAGCCACTTCTTCCTAGACAGCAGAGATTTATTAGCAACAAACTCACTGGGTTTGACTCAGTTAGTTTAAATCAGTCACGTGTTTTATTGTCAGTTATAATCAGTTGAGAGTCATGTTTTTGTTTTTGGGTGTTTGTTACAAACTAATCCTGGATTTGTTACTGGGCTTTAACTAATCTCTGTGTAAGTATATAAACAGAGCTCCGGCAGTCTGTATGTGAGGTGAGGCAATGAAATCTCTGTTTTACTTTTCACTGAAACTCATCTGGTTTACACCTAGAACCCTCTTGTTTGGCAAGATCATGGGCCCAAAATGTTCATAGATGGATCTTACCTTCGTTACTTGGTACTATGATTTCCCCACAAAACGTTCGTACAACTCAAGAATTACATGGGCAGAAAAGAAAGAAAAGGGTTGTTTAATTCGATGTAAGAAACAGATAGGAAAACCATATTCCACCTCCGTTCTCTCACCATCCAAACGCAACATTCTCCTCGAACCTGATTTTTCAAGAAAACAGATGGAGAAAACCACTAACGCCATTTTCTCCCCATCCAAACGCAGCATTACTCAAACCAAAGTTTTCAAGAAAACAGATAGAGACTTCCGTTCTGGAACCTAAGTTTTCAAGAAAACAGATGGAGAAAACCATCGCCTCCATTTTCTCTCCATCCAAACACACCATCACTCAAACCTTTAGTTTAAAAGAAATGGGTTTTTTTCTATGTAAAAAATGAGATAGAGAACCATTTACCGCCATTAATTCTCTTCCCATCCAAACACACCATTCCTCAAACCCACAATGTAAACAAACATGTTTTCACCAAAGTTTTCTGAATTTGTATTGCAAGAATTCCCGGTCTGGGTTTCATTTTCTCTATGTAGAAAACGAGTTGAAAAAAAAAAAAAAAAAAACCCATGGTGAAATCGTCTCATTATCCTGAATCACTGTGGGTTTTTCACCGTGGAGAAAACAATTCATGACATCCGAGTTTCTAGGTTAAATTAAAAACATCATGCATCACGTAGACAAAGAAAAAGAAGGAAAGACAGAATTACCATTTGGGAGAATGGGATATCAGAATCCACTGCCATGGAAGTACGCCTCGCCATTATCTTTTGAAGAATGTTTGTTCTAAGGTGTTTTTACGACAGACGCAGAGAGAGAGAGAGAATCGATCGAGTGTGGAGGGAAGAGTAAGGAGGGAAACCAGTGAGTGAAGAATGTATTTGAAAACCACCTGCTTGCTAGTGAGCTTTATAATGTGAGTGAGCCGTTATTTGCCAGCTATACCCGTATCAACGTAATATTAAAGCGTGCGCTTGCTCTGCTGTTTAGACGAGAGGACCTGAATGAAAGCAACTGCACACTCCCATTTCACTTGATAAAGCTACTCTAATAACTACCACTTTCATTAACTTTAAGGGTACCTCATTTGGTTTAGGACCGCGGTACTATTTTAGAGGTTGAATGGTTTAGGACCGCGGTCCTATTTTAGAGGTTGAAGGTTAAAAACTGTATTACCACACTACAGGAGATTTACCTGGCTCTCATTGGGCACATATGAATTAGTCTGGTGGCCCAAAGGACTGGGACACCTTCCGTTATAAAAAATAAATAAAATAACTACCACTTTCATTGAAATAACATTCAATCTTTTGGGTTTAAGAATAGTGGGGCCCACCATAATGGAATGGGGCGGAGAATTGCAAGGTTGCCCTGGACATATCGGGATATTTTATAAATATTGGGCCCATTTGTTTTATGAAATTAAATCCCTATTACATTTCATGATATTCGTCTTTAGTTTTTTTTTTTTTCCCTTTTCAGTTTTACCCACTTTTAGAAACACATTTTTAGAATTCTTAAAATTTAAGTCCAAGCAAACAAACTGGGATTAAAATTGATGAATTGGGACAATTAATACTCTCCTACGCGCAGACTGCATATTGCTAATATGTTACCCAACTCATGAGGCTGACTTAAACACATGTCTATCCATGAGAGAGTAGGTTAGATGGAAAGGTCTCTTTATAGCAAAAAAGAAAAAAAAAGCCATTGATTTAATAACCTTAAAGTTTAATGGCACCTAGAAAAATTTGACATTCATTCCAACAGTTAGTATAGGTTCAGTAAGTTTGAATTGGTCCTAATGCCAAATCATAGGATGACAAGAGCATCAAAGGTGGACGTACTTAAGTTGGCCCCATAGACTTGGACTACACATGCAGTCTGGTCGGAGGACAACATTTACCTATATTATAGCATGTATAATGAACTTTTTATTTAAAGAAATAAGTACATACATAGTATGTATGCATGCAAAAGAAGCAAAATAAAGCCACGGAGAATACTAAAAGACAAAATACTCAATAAAAGATAAAGTTAATGGTATGTACCAAAAAAAAAAGGGGGTTTTGGCGGTAGGTCCCTCATCATTTCCATTTAAAGCTTAAGGTCCACTCACTTTTTTCGTAGCGGCGGAAGTCCTTTCATGAAAATGACCTACTGAAAAAGACAAAAACGCCCCCGGACACGTCAGCATCAAGTATAGCTTCGTTTAAAAACCGCTTCAAAACAATTCAGCGAATCATAAACGATTCATCAGAAACCGAAATCGAAAGCGAAATCAAAAGCGAAGCCGAAGACGAAAAACCTAGACGCAAAATCAACTAATTGAAGACCTCGATCATCTGATTTGTCTTCACTTTAAGGTCAGATAAAATGCTTCTTCCATTCCAAAAACGAAGTCGTAAAAGATAATTTCATCTGAAAAAAAAAACTAAGAACCTAACAGGGTCTTTGATTTCGTTCTTCTCTGATTTTATCTATGCTTTATACTCAACTCTATGTAGATAATGGCTAGAACAAAGTCCTCGATTACCTCAAGTCAAGGCAAAAAGCAAGCGAAAGATCAAGAGAAAAGGAAATCAAAAGTGCAACCAAAGCAAGAGCAAGGTCAATCATCAAACAGAGAGGGTTTCCTGAGTTTAAAAATCATTTTATCTGACTTTTAACTGAGTTGTCTTAGTCTGATATCAACTAAAAACGACTTTAAATGATTTTATCTGTACAATACATAATTTTATCTGAATTTTAATTGCTATCAATGACGGTTAAACAGGGTTAGGGTTCCAAGCGAAAATATCTGACTGTAACACGATATGCTCTGATTTTCTTCTGAATGTATCTGAGATTCTTATAAAATGCTATGAGAATAATTTGAAATGTATTAAACTTGGTTTTCAAAGAGATTATCTGTGTTTTAGATCAATTTATCTGAGTTTTTTCATAGGTTATCTGTCTCTGGAATGAAGTTATCTGACTTATATCTCTCTATCTGTATGACATTATCTTTATTTTAGGTCAATTTATCTGAGTTTTTGTATAGGTTATGAAGTTATCTGACTTATCTCTCTCTATCTGTATGAGATTATCTGTGTTTTAGATCAATTTATCTGAGTTTTTTCATAGGTTATCTGTCTCTGGAATGAAGTTATCTGACTTATATCTCTCTATCTGTATGACATTATCTTTATTTTAGGTCAATTTATCTGAGTTTTTGTATAGGTTATGAAGTTATTTGACTTATCTCTCTCTATCTGTATGAGATTATCTGTGTTTTAGATTAACTTATCTGAGTTTTTTCATAGGTTATCTGTCTCTGGAATGAAGTTATCTGACTTATATCTCTCTATCTGTATGACATTATCTTTATTTTAGGTCAATTTATCTGAGTTTTTGTATAGGTTATGAAGTTATCTGACTTATCTCTCTCTATCTGTATGAGATTATCTGTGTTTTAGATCAATTTATCTGAGTTTTTTCATAGGTTATCTGTCTCTGGAATGAAGTTATCTGACTTATATCTCTCTATCTGTATGACATTATCTGTGTTTAGGTCAATTTATCTGAGTTTTTGTATAGGTTATGAAGTTATCTGACTTATCTCTCTCTATCTGTATGAGATTATCTGTGTTTTAGATCAATTTATCTGAGTTTTTTCATAGGTTATCTGTCTCTGGAATGAAGTTATCTGACTTATATCTCTCTATCTGTATGACATTATCTTTATTTTAGGTCAATTTATCTGAGTTTTTGTATAGGTTATGAAGTTATTTGACTTATCTCTCTCTATCTGTATGAGATTATCTGTGTTTTAGATTAACTTATCTGAGTTTTTTCATAGGTTATCTGTCTCTGGAATGAAGTTATCTGACTTATATCTCTCTATCTGTATGACATTATCTTTATTTTAGGTCAATTTATCTGAGTTTTTGTATAGGTTATGAAGTTATCTGACTTATCTCTCTCTATCTGTATGAGATTATCTGTGTTTTAGATCAATTTATCTGAGTTTTTTCATAGGTTATCTGTCTCTGGAATGAAGTTATCTGACTTATATCTCTCTATCTGTATGACATTATCTGTGTTTAGGTCAATTTATCTGAGTTTTTGTATAGGTTATGAAGTTATCTGACTTATCTCTCTCTATCTGTATGAGATTATCTGTGTTTTAGATCAATTTATCTGAGTTTTTTCATAGGTTATCTGTCTCTGGAATGAAGTTATCTGACTTATATCTCTCTATCTGTATGACATTATCTTTATTTTAGGTCAATTTATCTGAGTTTTTGTATAGGTTATGAAGTTATCTGACTTATCTCTCTATCTGTATGAGATTATCTGTGTTTTAGGTCAATTTATCTGAGTTTTTTCATAGGTTATCTGTCTTTGGAATGAAGTTATCTGACCTATATCTCTCTATCTGTATGACATTATCTGTGTTTAGGTCAATTTATCTGAGTTTGCTATCAATTAATCTGAGTGTGACTTGTATTTATCTGAATTTGAAATTAATTTATCTAAGCTTTCTGTGCATTTATATAAATTTGATATTAATTTTTTTTAAACTTTGATGAGAGTTTATATGAATTTAGGTTTGGTTTGATTAGATTTGGATTGATTTATATTAATAATCTTGTATTAAATATCTATGTACATGTACACCAACAGCTGAAAGCAATCAAAATATAAAGAATTACACAAAGCAGAATAACCAAGCAAAGCCACACTGGCAATTTAGATCAAACTTGGTATCAATAGTGAGACTATTTGATAGCATCAAACGAGTATAACCACTGCACATAAAGCTGAGTTGAAGAAGACACCTTTCTGGTTTCTTATAAATTCCATATTGAACCAAAAAGTTACAGAGAAGAGATGCAGAAAATATGATAAAGACATCATGCAAATTCTAAACACATACAACAGCGAAGAAGGAAAATTCAAAATTGGAAGTCAGTATGTGCCGTTCACATCAGAAGACATCTCTCTAATATTTGGAATACCACATGGATCTAAGACATTAGATTTGAAATATGCAAAGAAGAAACAATCAGAATTCATAGAAAGAAGATTCTTAAACATTCCAAGGGTATCAGCGCCAAAAATAAAGGAACAGCTGGATATTGCACTCAATGGAGCAACTGAAGTTGATGTTGTTGGAATTTGAGATGACTTGAAAGTCCTTTGACGAATTGAAGAACACAAGTATCTCAAGTATTGATTTAAGTTGGAATTATTGTCAACACAATGTCACAAGCATGATGATAGTAGGCTAGTGTTGATAGAGCTGAAAAGAAGAATCAGAAGTGAAACAGTCAGGAATTCAGAATTCCTGAAGCAGAGCACGCGGTCGACCGGGCACCCCATGCGGTCGACCGAGCAAAGAGAAACCTGCAGAAACAGATTCAGGCACCTCTCAGTTATTTTCATGACACAGTGTGTCTTCGGTCGACCGGGACCCCAGGATGTCGACCGAGCACGAAAGTTGTCTGATTGCAGACAGTGTATGATGTCGACCGAGCAACACAGGATGTCGACCGAGCACGGGATCAGAGTTGCGCAGAAACAGAAGTCTTGCACGAAAATTCAGCACTCTTATCTAATTTGTTTGGGACTCTTTCTAAACGAATTGTAGCATGTTTTAAATACAATTAAGGGTTATCATAACCTATATAAAGGCATGTATGGGTCATTCTAAAGACACACCAAAAAGAGAGAAAGAAGAGAAGAGAAAAGAGAGAGAGTTTTGGAGAGAATAGAGTGCTGTTGCTGTGTGCTGTTGTGCTGCATCTTTCTACAGCAAGTGTGGACGAGGATGTGCTCTTGAAGATGGTATTTCATCCATAAGATAAGTGTCTCTCTGTTTATGCTTTAATTTCAATTTGTAAGGGATTGAGAGAGAGAGAATTGTAGAGGGGAAGGGCTGTAGACAGAGTTTATCTTCTATTCTGTTTTTACATCAAGTTGGTGCTTGGTGTTTGGGGTTTGGTGATCCTATCTGTTGGTGCAGATAAATTGTAAAGGGAGTCGGTGCTTCCTAGATAGTTGGTGCTATCTGAAACTAAGGGTTGGTGCTTTTTGTCGTTGGTACGACTAAACAAGATTCAGATCTGTCCCGGATTGGTGTTCGGACAGTCTTTGAACCGAGGACGTAGCCTTTCGGTGAACCACGTTAAATCTGGTGTCATTGTGTGGTTTGACTTGTTTTGTTGTTGAATTGGACCTGTTTTTAGAAATCACTGATTCACCCCCCCCCTCTCAGTGATCGCGATATCCAACAATTGGTATCAGAGCAAGGCTCCCTTGATCAGTTTAATACGCTAAGGGTGATCTCTTGTCAAATCACATGGCAGTCAATACAGGGAATATGAAAGCACCTCTGTTTGATGGTTCTAATTACTCGTTTTGGAAGATTAGGATGCAAGCCTTCATCAAATCTCTTGGCTATGATGTTTGGGAGGCTGTCAGAGCCGGTTACAATGCTGCCACCGTACGCAATGATACTGCATCGAAGAAGTTGGCAGACAACGACTCCAAGGCGCAGAATGCACTCTTTAGTGGCCTTGTGGACAGCGAGCTTGTCAAAGTAATTGCATGCAAAACAGCCAAGGAAATTTGGGACAAGTTGCAAAGCATACATGAAGGTGATGAGAAGATTAAAGAAGCCAAATTGCAAACTCATCGCTCTCAATTCGAGTCTCTTCGCATGGAGGAAAGCGAGAATGTTGAATCGTATATGCAACGAGTGAATGAAGTCACGAATGACATTCGTGGACTAGGGGAGGAGATTAAAGAGCCTGTCATCGTCAAAAAGGTTCTAAGATCTCTTCTTCCCCGGTTTGATTCAAAAGTCTCAGCCATCGAAGAAGCCAAAGATCTGAATGCATTTTCCATGGATGAATTACATGGTTCTCTAACTGCCTATGAGATGTGCATAGGAAAGACGTCTTCATCTGATAAAGAAGCGGCCTTCAAAGTTCAGAAAAAAATAAAAGAAACTGCTGGTCATGATGTTGATTCCGATGATGATGAGCTTGAGGCTCAATTTGTTAGAAAGTTGAAGAAAGGAAGCAATGGCAAGTACAAAGGGAAGCTACCCTTTAAATGCTTCAATTGTGGAGGTGTTGGTCACTTTGCTGCGAAGTGTCCGCTAAAAGAAGACAATGATAATGACTCTTATGCTGAAAAGAGTAAAGGAAAGAGAAATTTCAGAAAAAGGGGCAAAGCTAAAAACTTTCTATGTCAACAAGATGACAGCACGTCTGAATCTTCAGACGATGATGAATCAACCGAAGCTCTCTTCATGGTCACTGTTGAAGAAGAAGAAGAGCTAGATCCGGAAGAGGATGAGGAGGCTGAAGTCAATCTTGAAGAGGAACTCATAGCCGCACTTGAGGAGCTTAGCATGGAACGCAAATCAAGTAAGAAAAATCTGAAACTTCTCCATGAATCTGAAAGTTCTATTATTGCTTTGAAAACTCAAGTAGAAGAATATAAAAGAATGGTAGAAGTCCTTGAAAACCAAATAAGTATAAAAAAGGAAGAGGCTATGAAACTTGAAACTGAGATCGCTAGAGCAAAGGCTGAAAATTTGGACAATAGCAAAAAACTCAAAGCGCTCCAAGCGATTGAAGGGACTATGAAACTCAATGAACTACTGAAAGTTCAAAGACCATCCCACTTCAGATTTGGTCTAGGATTTGAGAAAGGTGAATCCTCTAAGATTGCACCTCCTGAAAAGAAAGAGTTTGTGAAGCAAGTCACTGCACCTTCTAACTCTATGAAGCCCACTCAACCTAGAAAGGAGTCCATTCCTGTTAGAAAGGTAATGAAGACTAACCAGCCACAAAGAAAATACAAATTCTATGGTTATTGCTTTCATTGTAATATGTTTGGACATAAAAGAGACGATTGCAAATTCTATGTGAAATACAGCTCACTTGTGACTAGGAACCCTTTTTCAATCTTAAGTAGCCACAAAATTGAGTGCCATAAGTGCTATAATTATGGACACTTGGCTAGGGATTGTAGGTTGCATATTGCTAACAAATTTCAGGTTGAAAAGAAACCCAAGTTAGTCAAGGCTTGGAGAGCAAAGCAAAGTGCAGAAAGTCCCAAAGAATCTCTCATTGTGCAAATGGTATTCAATGCACAAAAGAAGGCAGCACCATGGGTCCTTGATAGTGGTTGTTCAAGCCATATGACTGGTGATAAAGAGAAATTCATCATATTACAGCACTATGAAGGCGGTTCAGTGAAGTTTGGCAACAATGATGGTGCCAAAATCTGCGGAAAAGGTGTTATTCAGCTTATGGCAAACAAGATCAGATCGGAAGAAGTCTTATAGGTGTCTGGATTGAGACACAACCTGCTTAGTGTGAGCCAAATCTGTGACAAGGGTCACGAAGTTATCTTCACAAAGAATGGGTTTGCCATCAAGAAGAGTAGCAACGGCAAAACAGTGGCAACTGGATCAAGAACTGCTGGAAATCTCTATACATTGTCAGATGGCGCTGAAAAGACCTGCTTGATGAGTCGGACAGAAGAAAGTTGGTTGTGGCACAAACGCCTTGGGCATCTAAGCTTTGACAACATGTCAAAGATTTGCAATTCAAAGGCTGTAAGAGGCATGTCTAAAGTTGAAAAGCCTTCCAATCCCATTTGCGACTCTTGCCAAAAGGGAAAGCAAACGAGGGTTATGTTCAAGTCAAAGGAGCATCATTCCAAGAAACCTCTTGAGCTAGTGCACACTGATCTCTGTGGACCGATGCGAACTCAAAGCACCAATGGAGATAAGTATTTCATGTTATGCATTGATGATTATACTCGTATGACATGGGTATTGTTTCTTAAGCATAAGCATCAAGCACTTGATCGTTTTAAAGTGTTTAAAGCACAGGTTGAAAATCAATTGGAAAAACGTATCAAGATTTTAAGGTCTGATCGTGGAGGCGAGTTCACATCTGAAGAGTTCACTAAATATTGTGAACATCATGGCATTCAAAGACAGTACTCAGCCCCTAGAACTCCACAGCAAAATGGAGTTGTGGAACGGAAGAATCGCACCGTACAAGAGATGGCTCGTACGATGCTAAGTGAAAGCAAGATGGCTGACAAGTATTGGAAAGAGGCAATTCATACGGCTGTATACATTCAAAATCGATGCTTGATCAGGCCACATGAAGACAAAACTCCCTATGAGCTATGGTTTGGAAGAAAAGCAACAGTCAAGCACTTCAGAGTCTTCGGCAGCAAGTGTTACATCAAGCGGCTCGAACAAAATCCGGGCAAATTTGAAGAAAGAGCTGACGAAGGTATATTTCTGGGTTACTCCTCTACTAGCAAGGCATATCGGTGTCTAAACAAAAGAACCAGAAAAATCATAGAAAGTGCTGATGTGAGAATAGATGAGAATATTGAACCAAAGAATGCAACTCATAATGACAGTCCAGTTTATGAGGACTCGAGTGAGATTGATGATGAGATGGCTGAATCTAATGATTCTGAGAAATCAAAGGATGACTCAGAAGATACTACACCTAAGAAGCACAGCACTTGGGTAGAGCAACACCCTAAGGATCAAATCATTGGAGATCCTAAGGCAGGCATTCAAACTAGACAAAGTGTAGTTAGCAATTACTCACTTGTGTCCACCAATGAACCCAAGACTGTGACTGAAGCCAGTCTCGATGAAAGTTGGTTGAAAGCTATGCATGAGGAGTTGGAGCAAATTGAGAAGAACTCCACATGGGAACTTGTTCCTAGACCTACTGATAAGAATGTTATTGGTACTAAATGGGTCTTTCGGAATAAGCTGAATGAAGATGGTCAAGTCATTAGAAACAAGGCAAGGTTGGTTTGTAAAGGCTATGCTCAAGTTGAAGGCATAGATTTTGAAGAGACCTTTGCACCGGTGGCTCGTCTGGAAGCTATTCGTATGTTTCTTGCATTGGCAGCATACAAAACCTTCAAGGTATTTCAGATGGACGTAAAGTCAGCTTTCTTGAATGGTTTACTTGAAGAAGAGGTCTACATTGAGCAACCTGATGGTTTTCTCATCAGCAAAAATTCAGATCTAGTGTGCAAGTTGAAAAAGGCTCTTTATGGACTGAAACAAGCGCCAAGGGCATGGTATGCAAGGCTGGATCTCTATCTCCGCAAGATCGGTTTTGGAAAAGGAATGGTTGATAGCAATCTTTATGTCAAAACTGAGTTAAGCAAACAGCTGGTTGTCATTGTTTATGTTGATGACATAATCTTTGGTGGCAATGATGAGGAGATGTGCAGGAATTTTGCTGAAGAGATGAAGAAAGAATTTGAGATGTCAATGCTTGGAGAACTAAAGTTCTTTCTTGGTTTACAAGTTCAGCAGCTGAAACATGGCATCTTCATATCACAAATGAAGTACATTAAGGAAATGCTGAAACGCTTCAATATGGAAGACAGCAAGCCAGTGAGCACACCAATGTCAACGAACACGAAGCTTAGCAAAGATGATAAGGCCTCGTCCGTTGATCATACCACCTATCGCTCTATGATAGGAAGCTTGCTCTACTTGACTGCTACAAGACCAGATCTTCTACAAGCAATATGTATGGTTGCACGTTTTCAAGCAGCACCAACTGAAACGCACCTTACAGCAGTGAAAAGAATCTTTCGATATCTGAAAGGTACTATGGAGCTTGGTATCTGGTATCCCAAAGGCAAATCCTTCACTCTTGTTGCATATTCTGATGCCGATTGGGCTGGATGCGTAGATGATCGCAAGAGTACTAGCGGCGGCGCATTTTATCTTGGAGAAAGATTAGTTGCTTGGCATAGTAAGAAGCAAGACTCAGTATCCCTTTCGACAGCGGAAGCGGAATATATTGCAGCGGCAACTTGTTGTACGCAAGTGTTATGGATGCGGCAAATGCTCTCTGATCTAGGAGTTCCTACAACGGATCCTACGCCGATCCTATGTGACAACACGAGTGCAATTCATATATCTAAGAATCCTGTTCAGCACTCTCGAACAAAGCATGTAGCAATTCGTTATCATTTTCTTAAAGATAAAGTTGCTGATGGAGAGGTCAAGTTGGAATATGTTCCAACAATTGAGCAAGTGGCTGATATTTTCACGAAACCTCTGCCAAAGGAAGTCTTCGAGTATCTCCGGAAAAAGTTAGGAGTTACTCACTCTCCTAAACCGTAGGAGTTGTGCTTGAAAGGGGGAGCAATGCATTCATTGTATATCCTATTCGCTCCTCGATTTGGTCCCTTTGGACTTGTTGTCAAAGGGGGAGAGATGTTATGCTATGATAGCAAGGAGAGATGTTATGCTATGAAAGCTAGGGGGAGATTGTTGACAGTGCATGGTTGTTATTTCAGAATTTCAGAATTTGTTCGTGTTGAAAAGAACTTGGAAGAGCTGCAAGCTGGAGTTGAAAGTGTTGAAGTTCCAATAGTGTTGCCAACAATTCCAAAGGGGGAGATTGTTGGAATTTGAGATGACTTGAAAGTCCTTTGACGAATTGAAGAACACAAGTATCTCAAGTATTGATTTAAGTTGGAATTATTGTCAACACAATGTCACAAGCATGATGATAGTAGGCTAGTGTTGATAGAGCTGAAAAGAAGAATCAGAATTGAAACAGTCAGGAATTCAGAATTCCTGAAGCAGAGCACGCGGTCGACCGGGCACCCCATGCGGTCGACCGAGCAAAGAGAAACCTGCAGAAACAGATTCAGGCACCTCTCAGTTATTTTCGTGACACAGTGTGTCTTCGGTCGACCGGGACCCCAGGATGTCGACCGAGCACGAAAGTTGTCTGATTGCAGACAGTGTATGATGTCGACCGAGCAACACAGGATGTCGACCGAGCACGGGATCAGAGTTGCGCAGAAACAGAAGTCTTGCACGAAAATTCAGCACTCTTATCTAATTTGTTTTGGGACTCTTTCTAAACGAATTGTAGCCTGTTTTAAATACAATTAAGGGTTATCATAACCTATATAAAGGCATGTATGGGTCATTCTAAAGATACACCAGAAGAGAGAAAGAAGAGAAGAGAAAAGAGAGAGAGTTTTTGAGAGAATAGAGTGCTGTTGCTGTGTGCTGTTGTGTTGCATCTTTCTACAGCAAGTGTAGACGAGGATGTGCTCTTGAAGATGGTATTTCGTCCATGAGTTAAGTGTCTCTCTGTTTAAGCTTTAATTTCAATTTGTAAGGGATTGAGAGAGAGAGAATTGTAGAGGGGAAGGGCTGTAGACAGAGTTTATCTTCTATTCTGTTTTTACATCAAGTTGGTGCTTGGTGTTTGGAGTTTGGTGATCCTATCTGTTGGTGCAGATAAATTGTAAAGGGAGTCGGTGCTTCCTAGATAGTTGGTGCTATCTGAAACTAAGGGTTGGTGCTCTTTGTCGTTGGTGTGACTAAATAAGATTCAGATCTGTCCCGGATTGGTGTTCGGACAGTCTTTGAACCGTGGACGTAGCCTTTCGGTGAACCACGTTAAATCTGGTGTCATTGTGTGGTTTGACTTGTTTTGTTGTTGAATTGGACCTGTTTTTAGAAATCACTGATTCACCCCCCCTCTCAGTGATCGCGATATCCAACAGATGTGGCCGATGTGTCAAGACTAATATGCCTTTACATACTTGTGACGTTGTTTTTTTCAACACATGGCAATTCAATAGGATGGCCATACGTCATTTATGTTGAGAATTATGTTGAAATGAAAAATTATGCATGGACAGAAGAGATAACAAAGTTTCTCATGCAATCAGTTCACAACAGAAATGATGGTTCAGATAAAGTAATTGGCTGTCTATTTGCACTACCGGTAAGATAAACAAACATCCTTTTTACATCTATAATTTTACAACTTACCAATTTATTTATAAATTAAAATTGACTAAGTTATTGTATATTCATTTGAACAGTATTGGTTATGCGAACACACGTCGTTGTTGGAGCCATTCAAACCTAGTGAATTCCCTAGATTGTTGAAGTGGGATCTTAAGGGCTTAAACAACACACTGCAGAAAAATTCACTGAATACATTATATAGCAAACAGGTAATTTTATCTGAATTTCTCTGAACACGTAATGCTATATAACAGATAGTATAGATACATTTATCTGAATTTTATATGCCTTGTTGTTATAAATTAACAGTGTCTCACACTTCAGGTAATTGTTGGTAAATTGGAGAGGACATTGCATGAAGAGAAATGCTTCCTGACATATGGGAATAGAAGCAGTGTTGATGATAATCAAATAACTAATAAGGAACCTGAAACAGAGAACAAAGACATTGTCGAAATAGTACAAGAAGGACATGAGCAGTATATTCCTGGCCTTAATGATGATGTTGAGATTACTAAAGCAATTGAGCAGTCAGCATCAAGAGAACATGACCCAAGCCAATTTCATCTGGCCCAAACAACAGAAACGTTGTTAATTTCTGAATTAGAAGAACAAAGAGAAAAGGAAGGGCAAGAAGAAATTGCTAGGACTGAAGAAAGAGTTGAGTTTCTCACATTATCTTCAGAGTGGGAACAGTATGAAGAAATAAAAGGAAAAACAGATAAAGTTGTAGAGAATGTTGTAAGTGACATAATTGGAAGCACAAGTGAATCATTCATTGGAGTACCAACAACAAAGCTATCTGAATCTGAAGGAGGCAATACTAAGAAACAAGACTCCCAAGCTCAACTTGACAAAATCATAGTTGAATTGAAAATAGCAAGAGAAGAAAATTGTAATCTACAAAATGAAAGCATGGAATTGGGAAAAAGGCTAAGCAGCTTGGCCAAAGAAAGAGATGATGCGGTTTCTTTAACCGAGAAGGTCACAACTGAAAATGCTGATCTAGAAAAAGAGAACAACGACCTCAAAAGCAAGCTCGAGAATTCATCTCTTGTAGTCAACTCCCTTACTGAACAACTAAAGCAACTGCAGCAGCTATCAGAGCGAAATTCTTCAAGAGCTGCATATGCAGAAGAGGAATTAAAGGCATTGAAATATAAACTTGCAATAACTGAGGTAACAAATTTTGAATTAGAAAACAAGATAAAAGAAGCTACACTTCTTTATGCAAGCACAGAGATAAATTTGGCTGAAAAGAGTTTGGAAAAAATATATCTTCCAACAGCAAAACAAATGATGGGGGAGCAGCCTCCTCAGCCAACAAACAAAAGTAAAACTGAATAGGTATTTCAGACTATTCAAATGAATTTATCTGAGCCTTAAATGATTTTACATAGGTATGGTAAGATTTTATTTAATTTTGATATGAATTTATCTGAGATTGACATGAATTTATCTGAGGTTGATATGAATTTATGGCTTATATTTCAATTTATCTGAGTTTGGTGATGAATTTATCTGAGTTTCCTATGAGGTTTTGGGTCTGTTTTAATAAAAATTTATCTGACTATTGTATGATTATAACTAAGCTTCAATCAATTCAATATGAATATTTAAATGGTGCATTACATATAAGGTACCAGAACCATCATCAATGGTCAAAAGAGTAAAGAAGCGACGAGAAGCAGCAGCAAAAAATATTGCAGAGCCAAAACAGAAGAAGGCTAAGAAGCAAAAGAATGTACCAAGAGATAAAATGGTTGCTTGCTCAAAGGACATTATTGACATAAATGAGCAAATACAGCACAAAGCTAAGAGTAAATCAGAGAAGAAGGAACCATTTAAGCTTCCAAAAAACCCAATCACCAAATTGTTGACTGAAGCTGACAAGAAGAAGTTAAAGCTCATATATGACACAGAAGGATATAAGTAAGTTAACATCATAAATTACTCTGGCAAGTCATCAATAACATTATAAACATAAACTAATAACATTTCACATGTACAATTGCAATGCAACAGTTTGGGGCGGAGAAAGTGAAAACAATGTGTTGTATGAGGACATAATTGCAATCCTATCTGGCGCTGATATATCAAGCAGTGTAAGAAACCTACTACAACAATATCGTATATTTATTGAATGTTTAAATAACATGTGTTTTATAACGTACATAACCTGATGTATCTGTAATCCATCAGGTAATTGATAGTTATACACAGATGCTGTACAAAGAGCAAACAGACCTTGAAAATGAACTCAAGATATTGGGAAAGGAGGGTCTGGAGGAGGATGAAAAATCATATTTCATCAGTAGCCTTTGCTGGGTAACACAAATAACTTTTTTGCAATGTCTGTAATGGAATTCATTAAATGACATTAATACTCTTAAATTCCATACTTGTGCAGACAATGCTCACTGCTGAAAACAAAAATATGAGAGAAACCATCCTCAATCATCAAATCTCACCATACAAAATGCAGAATCATAGATATGTCCACTTTCCAATGAACTCTAATGGAAGGAACAAAGATGCAACACCATTCCATTGGACTCTGTTACTACTTGATCGAAAACAAGGCCAGTGGATGCACTACAACTCCATGAGGCCAAGGGAGAAAAATGCAATTGATCACTACTTCAAGGATGCCGAATTACTGGTACATGTCATTCACTTTAACTTCCTTTAAATCATGCTTGACACAAGTTGTTATATATGTGGCTAATCAAAATGATGTGATCACAGAAACAGTATGTAGAAAATTACAACTACGTCAACATTGAGGAAACACAGCCATATAATGAGCCATTGATCAGCATAGAAGGAGCACCACAGCAAAAACACGGATCGTAAGTATTGTAACAGGAACCCATATTACACAAAAAAAAAAAAAAAACCATAGACAACCAAACAATATGAATAACTGACAATACCATGTCACATTGCAGGCTTGATTGTGGCATCATCGTCTGCTACCTCATGGCTCAGATCTCTCGTTGCAAACCAATTAACAACAAGTTGGCACAAAGCGTCATAAACAGCTTTAGAGCAGAATTAGCAGTCAAGTTCTTGCATGATGAGCCGCGTACTTGGACAATAGAAGACTTTCAAGCCAAAATGTTCGCATCATAAATGAAAAGACCGACAAACATCATGGATTGTTTTGGATTTTCGTTTTTTTGGTTCAAGTTGATAATTGTAAGATGTTGGAATCAGCATTAAATGAAAACTGACAAACAGCAAGGGGTTCTCTTTTTGATTTTTTGTTTTTTTGTTCACAAGGAAAACTTTAAGAATGACAAACAGTAGGGGATTTTTTTGTTTTTTCTTTGGATACAAATATAAGATGTTAGAAAGATGTTTGTAAATGTAAATACGCTTATCAATTATATATATCAAGTCATTTTCTTACATGTTGTCATTGGTTTACGTTTGTTACGAATTCATAGAATTTAACTGTAACTTTCATATAGCTAAATTTATCTGTCTTTTCAAAGAAACTCATGCAAATTTATCTTCCTTTTGAACGAAACTCAGATAAATTTATCTGAGTTTAAATAAAAATCAGTGAAATTAATCTGAGTTTTGAATGAAAGTTTGATAAATTTATCTGTTATTGCATTGGAAGTCAACTAAAATCCATGTAAAGTTCGTTACAAAAAGGAAAGATAATATCAATATTTCAAAGAAACACTTATACTTTGCAATTTTATTCAATTGAAAAAATCCAAATTGGTCTTTATACATGTTGGCAGTCACACATTATCATCACCAAATTATAAAAAATGACAAATTCAAACTAATGTCAATGGCAACTCAATAGGCTCCTTGCAGGACTTTTTATTATGACTCCCAATCCGCCCGCATCGTCCACATTTTATCTGCCTTGTCATCTCACCTCTTGACAAGATCCTCTTCTTCTTTGGCCTTCCGGGTTGACGCCTCATAACAGGGGGCAGAATCACAGCTTCTGCAATTGTTGTCTCTGGCTTGCCTACAGTTGGGATTGGAATTATAGATTCAGAGTATGCATCTCTGTATGTCTCTATGTGAAAATACCGATCCACATAAAGGTTTAAATCCTTTCCACACTTTTGAATAGCAGCACATGCATGGGCACACGGGAAGCCATTAATCTGCCATTGATAGCAAGAACATATGCGATTGTAAATATCAACAGTGACCGACGGGTACGAATGAACATCAAAAATAGTTTCGCTTGACCGCCTAACGCTCCATGGCCTACCAAGCTTGATAGAAGCCTCCAACCTCTTATCCATGTCTGGACAAATGACTCCCTTCCATAAGCTAGACATTTCCCTCCTATTAGCCATCTGCTCCATTATCTGAACCCTTATCATGTCAACCATCTTCGTAATGGGCAGGTGACGCGCTTCTCTAATCCATGAGTTGAAAGACTCTGAAGCATTGGAGCACATCTCACCATACCGATGGCCCTTAAAATAAGCATTGCTCCACCTATCATGACAAAGTCCGGAAAGAAATCTGTCAACATTCGAACCACCTTCATGTCTAAATACCTGCAACTTTGCATGGAATATAGGTACAGTGGGGGAATAGGCACATTCACGTAGCAACAAAACCATCCTTTCTCTAAATTCATTTGTGTAACCTCCTGAGAACTTATCTCTCAAATTTGCTTTCAAATGTTGGAGGCAGAAAGCATGATGAGCAAATGGAAACACATGTGCAACACCATCCACAAGACCAGCATTCCTGTCAGAAACAAAAGTGATTTGGCGGTCATATGCAACTACTTTCCTCAAATTCCGCAAGAACCATTTCCAATTTTCCTCAGTCTCTGAGTCTACCACCGCAAAGGCAAGAGGAAACAGACCTACCACATTCAAGAAACCACTTATTATCAAATTAAACAACAACCTTAACTATGCACTGAAATAAAAATAGATAATATAAACATTATTTAATCTACAAGATGACACTTTACCTTGATTACCATCCTTCTCTGTTGCTGCCAACAAATTTCCCTTGTACCTGCCCTTAAAAAATGTCCCATCTAGAAACAACAGCGGGCGAACATAATTAAATCCACGAATTGAAGCATTGAATGAAACAAACAAACGCTTGAAGCACATGGTGGATTCATCGTAATCTAAAACAAACAAACTGCCTGGATTTGTCTCCATAGCAACATTAATGTACCAGCGAAGATGGTCAAAAGAAAGCGATGTATCACCAAACAGCTTATTCCTTGCCCTTTCAACCCCCCACCATGCATGATGGTATGTAATGGTGAGCCCATAGTTTACATGAAAATAATGCACAACATCAATGGGTCTGGTCATTGGCTTCTCTCGAATATGATCCATCATTAAATCACAAACAATTTCAGAGCTAATCCGGCTACTCTTAGATGTACGAACTGCTGCTCCACATGTATGCTCATTATCAAATGACCTTAGACAGAAAACACCACTAGACTTCTCAATCGATGCATGAACACGCCACATGCAATCCTGTGTTTTACGATGAGAGCATTCAGCTGTGATCCTTACTTTATCATTCTTGACATACACAAACTCAAATCCCAACTCAATCGAATATTTGCACAGCACATTCCTAAATTCAGAAGCCCCACCCTCAAATCTCTGTCCAACATGACTGATACCATTCATCCAATCTGAAGAAAGAAGAAACTTCTCTCTATGTGAACAAAACTGTGGAAGCAAATCTGTCTCTACATCTGTAGCATCATATTCCACTACTGCCATTCTGTCTTTACAAAAATCATCCATATTATCCTCATTGTCCTCATTACCATATTCAGATAATTTTGATACAAAGACATCAACTCGATCCAATCCCAATGAAACTACCAACATAGACATGCTCAACAAGTCTCTGTCATTGTCAAGCATACACTTTGGATGCCCAGGCAATGCATATGTGAAGCACACATTGTTGGGCAACAAAGACTTCCACTTGCAACAAATTTGGTTAACCAAATCATCCATTCTCATACTATCAGTCAAAATTACAACATTGGTGAACATACCAAGCTTGCAAAGAAGCATTATTGGTTTTGCCATTTCAAACACTGCATACGAAAAATAAAAATAAAATAAAAAAACATGAACATTTGTAGCTGAAATACTATATTACTTTAACAACAGTCTATATAAATTTCGTGTCATTTTATCTGTAATTGATACGAATTTATCTGATACACGTTTATCTAACACAGATGACTTTAACTAATTTCGTAATGATTTTATCTGTTTATAGAATCAATTAAACTGGATTTAAAATAAATTTATCTCACTTTAGCATCAATTTATCTGAATTTGATGTTCCTTATTTGTGAGTTGTATGAATTCATCAGAGTTTGAAGTGAATTTATCTGACTTTTAGAATGGATTTATATGAGTTTAAAATAAATTTATCTGACTTTCGCATCAAATTATCTGAATTTGCTGTTACTTATCTCTAATCGATATGAATTCATCAGATTTTGGAGTGAATTTATCTCACTTTCGCATAATTTATCTGAATTTCGTACTCCTTATATGTGATTGGTATGAATTCATCAGAGTTAAGAGTAAATTTATCTGACTTTTACAATGGATTTATATAAGTTTCAAATAACATGAATTTATCTATGTTTGATTTCAATCACATCTAGAACAAACTACTGATAATATAACAATCCATTTAAGAAAACTAAATTAAAACATCTTCTTAAACTAGAATAGATCAAAACATTCATCCATACCTCAAGAAATTAATTCAAATGATCAAATCCGAGTTTACTTTTATTCAGATCTAAACAGAATTACTGAGAAAAAAAAGAAGAAATATTTTCACAAATAAATATTATAACAACTAATTACATTAAAATTCGGATCAAAACATTAATCATTACCTCAAGAATTTCACTGAAATGATGAATTTTGAGTTTGCTCAATCAGATCTACAAATTCATATTAACAGGAAATGAGCTCTGTAACAACGTCAGAAGAAGAAGAAGAAGAAGAAGAAAAAGAAGAAGAAGAAGAAGAAGAAGAAGAAGAATGATACTCACACACTGCCAATCACCTGTCCTATAAACTGAGAAATTCTAAGCGAAACTCCATTAATCGTCATTCCCTCCAAATCAAAATTTGAAATTTGATCCAGAACTAATCTTGCGACATTTAAATTCGCCAGTAAGCACGGAAAGACGATGACGTCGATCTATAAACCAGGATTATATGTACATAACAACTATGCAAACAGCTAGCAAGGGCAAATCAGTCATAAAAAAGTATGACGTGTCAAGTTAAGGGACCACCGCCCAAAGTAATCCATGCGCAAGGGACTTTAGGCCATAAACAGAAACACTGTGTACTGGAGAATTTATAGCCCAATAATTAGGGACCTCTCGCTAATTTACCCAAAAAAAGAAGCTCAATAAAAGATAAAATTAATGGTATATATGTACCAAACAAGAAACCTTGAAAATCAACACTTCAACAGTAACTAATAAAGTTATTTAGCTTTGTTTACAGAAAAAACTAGGTTTAAATTATTCCGATTGAACAGCTAAGTGAAGAAAGTCTTAAAAACATTGGCAGAGTGTGTCGTACCTTTTTTTCAAAAAATACCCCACTGTCCCTTTCTTTTACATCAATTTCATCTCCCAATTGACCCAATAAAGGACCTACTAATTAGTAATCATAGGTGTTAATCATCATTGTAGGACCCATACGTTGTTAATAGAACCCGGGATTAAATGTTAAAATCATGAGATCCAAGATATGTTATTTAATTAAGGTGATTCCACTAAACGTTGGTAACTATAGTATAATACATCTAGTGGTGATTCTCACAAATGGCCATATGTTTTTTCTTATTTTTGTAAAACCTTATCTAATGTCATACATCATTGATGAACACATCTATGAGAAATCAATGTGGGACCCATTTGATGTTGGCAGTCATATTAACAGTAGGGGAGCTATCAAATAGTGGGACATATTTAATGATATATGGCAAACTTATAATTACAATAACATAATTTAATCTCAGTAATCAGTATAAAACCCAGCTAATTTAGTTGTATGGGACCCACCTGATATTGGTAGTCATGATGAAAGCCTCCTAGTATGATATTTGTAGAACCCACCTAATATTGATAATTCACAAGGGCTATGTAATCGTGATATGGCTAGAGGACCCCACATAAAATTTGTAAGTACTGTGGGGTCAATCTAGTATTGAGAGTCATAGTTGCACTCTTACAATGGTCATTGATGTTAAAAGTTATAGTTGAAGTTATTCTAGTTGTACCTTTTTTACTACAATTGTTTATAAAGCAATAATATGGACTATCAAAGCCTGTTTGACAAGTCTTATCTGATTTAATTAGATTTATTTCAAATATGCATTAGACATTTTCCAAATAAATTATTTTAACACTCTTGAATTACCATAACTTGTAATTCTCTAAAACGTCACCATTAGATTTTATAATAAAGTAAATAAACTTTGACTGCCTAAGATGAATGATGAAAACGACTGAATATGGGCCAATGTCACAAACTTCAACTCCAGATGTGGTGTCACTTGAGTAAAACAATAATAATGGAAGTAAGGGGGTAGAAAGAAATTAGTATCGATTAGTGGCTAGTGGCTAAAGCTCAACCCCACTCAATGATGATGTTGATGGCCATCCATCTAAACTCTTAAGCTTCAGTAGTTTACATTAATGATGAACTTCAGTATAATCAATAACATCTTAATTGAAATCCTTTTTAATTGAAAAATATGTTCACGTTGGGAAAACATAGGTGACAAGAATGTGATCTATGGGGATTTCCATTAAAAAGTTTCACCTGAGATTTGGTTATTATTGTTTGGCAAAATATTAAGTCGCTATCATTAATTGATAATTAGAGGGAATTTTTTTATAAAATTTTGGTAAAAACTAATAGAGCAAGGCTCCCCTAAGTTCAAGCTTAGGATAAGGTAAGCTCAAGTGTGTGGTAGGGCCCACTTGGGGACCCACATGGGGATGGGGGTGGGGGGATTTCAAGGACTCCCTAAGATCTTTGTCCCTGAAAAAATCAGCCCCAACCGTAATTTCTATCATCTCCATATGGGCCCAAGAGTTTAATGGTCAAAAATCCATTCGGATTGATAGATGGTCAATCCAACGGTCCACTAAATCCGGATCTTACCGAAAGTTGATGGACATGTGCAATTTAAGAGGGTCATGTATTTGGTCCATTTGGATGGATCAAAGGTGGGTCCCACAAGCACGAGCTTACGAAATTTTCACCTTAAGCTCGAGCTTAAGAGAGCCTTGCTCAAACTAATATATATATATATATATAAAGGGAGCTCCTTTCCTCAGCTAACGCTGAGGAGAGTCTCCGCTCATCACGTGTGCCAGCGATGTTGTGTTGAGAGAAACAAGTTCTCAAGCATGGAGCCCGCCCAAGTTATTTGGTTTCCCCGCTATACATCCTAGGTGAAAATCAAATCCCAAATCCCTTATTCGAAAAAGCAGACCCCTTCGCTGGCGCTCCTCTCTCTCTCCATTTCGCATGCCCTGTAACCCATTTTCTTCTACGACGACGATCTCTCTCCGGCGACGACGCGACGATCTCTCTTCAGCGATAAATCACCCCCATTTCCTTTGCTGGCTCTCCTCTCTCTCTCTCTCATTTTCTGGAACCCATTTTCTTCGTCGATGATCTCTTTGCAGAGGGACGATCTCTTTCCAGCGACAACACAGCGATCTCTCTCCAGCAGCGACACCTCCCTTACCTAGCCTCTCTCCAGCAAGACTACGAAAGACGATTTTATGTGATCCAGGCATCGTCTCTCTACCGCCAGGTTAGGAATCTGCCCTCTCTCTCTCTCTGCGTTTCAGTTTTCTCCCTCTGCAACCAGCATAAATGGAAGATTAGGTTTTTTTTTTATTTTACTTTATTTTATGTGATTGATCGAGGACACCGTTTCTGTCCTCAATGACAAAGCACCATCCACCATTTCTTGTATATCCATCTCAAAAGCCCCCATCCCAAACCCATTTTCTCAACAAGATGTCCCACCACCATCAGCCACATTGCTTGCTGAATAAAAGAAGCCATAAAGCACTGTTGTAAAAATCGCTAGGCGGACGCTAAGCGGTGGGCATGGACTAGGGATTAATATCCGATTAATCCCCGCCTAGCCTAATTAATCCCCTCCTAGTCCGATTAATCCCCGCCTAGCGCTTAGGCGGTGACTGCCGACTAGCGCCTATGCCAATTTTTACAACAGTGCCACAAAGCCATGTCCGGCTAGGGCTTTTTAAAAATACATTTCTTTGAGGTTGTTTTCATACCTAGACAAGCCTTTGCACCTCTTTCTCTTTCCTTAAATAACATGCAACAAGTTGCATCTCCCTAAGATGCAAAACCCATCTTTAAGACCACTGCATTATGGGGTTAAAAGAAAATATGTATTACTCCGTAATAATTGCCTTTCATCGATTTTTATTTAAATGTGAAACAAATAAGACAATCTATGTACCTTGATAATTATATGTCCCAGTAGAAAACAGGGAAGCCAAAATTAAAAAACCAAAAATCCGCCCCATCTTTGAATGATTATGCTCACTGATTAATTCATTAACATGAACTCCAATACTCTTGAATGAATTCTTCATTTTTCTGAGATTCACTACCATTCCTTCATTCAAAGAATCATGTGAGCAGCGATACACCCTGTATATATTTGTGACATGTGCTGAGCAAGAACAGATTCAAACAAAACACATATCCAATAGAAATGAACAACAGAAATTACAAAACAAGGAGGAAAAAACAAAACCCACTTCAGGCATTCAAAAAGAAGAAATGTGCAGGGCCTGGATTTAGTTTGGGTGTTTTTCCTCATGTTTTTGCTTGTCAAAGTTTAGATGTTTTTTCAATGCATCAGGTAATTGTGGCATTCGTTAGTGTTGGGAAAGGTGTCGTTTTTATTTTAGACTGATTTATCTTTGTGTATGTTCAATAAACCTGCAGATTCCATGGATTGCAACAAGACTGAATTGGATAAAGAAGGCTGTTGGAATCGATTTTAATGGATCAATTGTACTGTATCAGTTGTTTTGATGGACAAAGAAGGCTGTTGGGATGGATTTTAATGGATCAGCTTGTTTCCTCTCTTCAGAGTAATTACAACAGCTACTAGCTCATTTCCTGTTTTATTTCTTTTCATGGATTGTTGTAGACCTAACTACTAATGATGCCTTTGAGTCACCTGGCTGATCTGCACTGCACAACAGCACAAGTCACTTGGTTTAGCCATAAGAGATAGACAAACAATTTATATAGTTCGGATTTTTAACAAGTGTGCTGAGAACCCTCATGAATTAACCATAAGTCAGCAAAGATCCTGAGTCCATGTATGAACTAATTTCCTCTTCTCTTGAATATAATTTTATTAAATCTAATTGGATGTTTGTCCCATTGATAGTGTGACTGGATGATGTTTACTTCTTTATAGGATGAATTGATAGCAAGATGTTTACTTCTTTCTGCACCAGGAGATGATAGCAAGTCCAATTACAAGAGGTTCGTCAGTTAAGAAAAAGGTCAGGCCTGAGGAGAGGAACATCGCCGGAGAGAAGACAGTAATGCTGGAGAGAATCGATCACGGGAGGGGGAGGATCCGTGCCTGCAGAAGGAATGTGGAGAGAGAGAGAGAGGAGTTCCAGCGATGGAAAAGGGGGAAAGGGCTCTTAGAACATGATTTTGGCCTCAAATCAAGAGCGTAATTCACTTGTTGTTATTTTGTAAAAGGACCATTGATTGATTTTCATACTCTGTATTTTAGTAATAACATTGTATGTTTCATGGTGTTGGACATTCGAGATGAAATGAAATGGATGCGTTTACAATGTTTAATATTGTTGTGTTGATACGTTAAATACTAGAATACTAAACATTACATGTGCAAACCTACAACAGGGTGCATTTCACAGATTGTCACCACTCACCACCAATCCAGACTTGTCTATTTTCAGTGTCTCTCCTAATACTAGAGATGTGGTTTATCAAGCATTCCTCACTTTCATAATACATGATGATATAAATTTCTAGCATTGCGCGCTTTTGTTGGCAAGCATTCCAAGACATGAATCTGATAGAAAAAATGGGTTGACTCATGGTTGGCAACCATTTCCTGAATTCTTTTTCTCACCCTTTGACACTGTGTCAACTATCATTTCTGATGATTCATAGTGCATCACGAATGATCTCCCTCACCGACTCATTTTTTGAGTTAATTGACTACTAAACTGCTGCCTAACCAGCTGGATTTTTTTTTTCAAATTAGAATGGGATTAGGTGTGATCAGAGCTCATCCTGTCTCCTGAGATCACATAGTGTGGAGCAATTCACTTTTTCCAAGAACATCATGCTTCAACTGGCGGTTTTTGTAGAGGAAAACACAAACCGAAATCCACTGCTAGGTTGGCCAGTGTTTTCCTCAAATCAATGAAAACACCCAGGCATATTTCGTGATCCCTGACCACCCAAAAAGATTCCTAGACCATTTCAATGAAAATTCAAACCACTCAAAAACCAGACAATCTCCATACAATCACAAGATAGGAAAGCACAGATGAATCCCAGCCAAATTAAAAGATCTAATCTAGTCTTTCATTTTTAATTTCATTTACAAGATGGGATGACACCACCGAGTCCAAAACCTGCTAAAAACAACCAAAGAAAACTACCCTTTTGTTGAGTTCTAGTTCAATCAATGTTACATGTAACACCTTGAAAAAGTCCTTGTGGATTGGTCTCTGAGCTTGCTACCATGTCCAAGATGTGCAAATCTCTGGAGTACACCACCAATCTACCATGTCCTTGTGGATTGGTCTCTGAGCTTGCTACCATGTATCCAAACATCAATTGATGGCAGAGAGGTGGAGTTTTCTCTGAGAGGCGGTCAAAAACCATAAGTGCAGCTCTCTGTTTTGATAACATGAGGAGATGGTGAAGAGCTGAGCTGAATATGGTCATTAGCAATGGTGTTTGCATTGGCTGTGAGGTTGGATTTTGTCGCCAAGAACTTCTTCAACTTTGTATTCCAGTAGTTTTTCACATCATTGTTTGTTCTTCCTGGGAGATGGGAAGCTATAACAGACCACCTGAACAAAAACCCATCAAGCAAAATTAAAATCAGCAGCACAAAATAATAATAAGGTAAGAAGTGGAATAAGAAATCTTGGAACTTGAATTTTACTGACCTGTTGCCCATGGTTCTGTAGAGATTATATATGATGTTGTCTTCCTCCTATGTAAAACCTCCATGTTTGATGTCTGGTCTGAGATAATTAAGCCATCTCAGACGACAGCTCTTGCCACATCTCTTAAGGCCTGAAAAGAGAGATTGAGGAGGAGTGAGAGACGAAGAAAGCAGAAATGAGAAATGGGTATTTCAGAGTGAGAGAAAAATTAAGGACGTAGCATTCAGTGGAATGAAATTTCAAAAAACTACAATTGGGTATTTGCGGAGAAGCAAGAATGAAAACAACCAACAAATAGAAGTTCGTCCAAGAAGAAGAAAATGGGTTCCTCTGCAGAGAGCTCGTCCAAGAAGAAGAAAATGGGTTCCTCTGCAGAGAGATCGTCCAAGAAGAAGAAAATGTGTTCGCTGCAAAGAGATCGTCCAAGAAGAAGAAAAGGGTTCGCTGCAGAGAGCTCGTCCAAGAAGAAGATAATGGTTCGCTGCAGAAAGATCGTCCAAGAAGAAATGGCTCAATGAAGATCGTCGAAGAAGAAATGGGTTCGCTGCAGAGATCGTCGAAGAAGAGAGGGAAGCGATTTGGGTGAAATGGAGAAAGAGAGGAGAGCGAATGGGGCTGATATCGTCGAAGAAGAAATGGCTCGAAGAATAAACGGGTTCGCTGCAGAGATCGTCGAAGAAAAGGGAAGCGATTTGGGCGAAATGGAGAGAGTGAGGATAGCGAATGGGGCTGACTTTTGGATGAAGTGGATTTGATTTTGGCCTCGGATCGAGAGCGGGGAAATGAAAATTTCTTGGGCGGGCACCACTCATGTGTGGATTGATAACACTTGAGTTGAGGTTTCAACGTAGTTGGATATCGCACGTGGTGAGCAGACCCTCTCCTCAGCTTTAGTTGAGGAGAGGGGCTCCCATATATAAATGCTATACATATAATTCATTTTATATAGTAATATACAAAGGGCCAGGCCGAGCCCTCTCGGGCTGGTTAAGTTAAGCCCTAACTCGGCCCTCTAAGTTGTGGGCTTTTCAAAATACCATCCATTTCATACACCATGTAGTTTATTACTTGAAAATCGATCAATTGGATAATCACGGCCATCTTGTGAGATGCTTTTCCGTCACTGGTTTCAGGTAACGGGGTCAAATAGTGAGTCACTATGCACTCCCCACTGGCAAGAATTCCAAGTGAACCATCCCATTCGGGGCGCCTTGGACTAAGCTTTCGTGCGACTCAAGTTTAGCGTGACCCATTCCAATCAATCGCTCAACCCTCAACTCTCTAGGAGTCATTTGATTGGACTCATTTTAGGGCCGAAAATGAGTTGGGTATAAATGAGGACCCACCCCCACCTCACTCTTATTAGGGATGGATTTGGTAGTGGTTTTCTTGGTGCAAGCGGATTTGGGTTTTGTTGTCCCAACTCCCATGCCCCAAATATATAATATTTGTATATTTATTACTGAAGTGATAGACAAAACTCATGTGATAGGTACGTGGTTTTGGGCCTTAAGGCATGTGGGTAGAGAAGATTGCCTATTCAACTCTACCATACACATTCTCATACATTTTTATACGTTTTTATACAGTGATCTAGAGTAGTGCCTCATGACAGTGACACCATCATATTTAACATTAAGTAGGGATTTGATCTCCTTGGGCAACATTGGACGGAGGGAAACAACCCCTGTATCTAGGCCCACCCCACCCTCTTACCATCCCTGAATTTGCCATTTGATACCCACACCAACAATACTGTTGTTGAATTTGAAATTTGAAATTTGAAATCCAACTTCCATTAGTTCTTCATTTTGGAAGCTCATATATGATCATTAGAGATATTTTGGATCTAACATGTGATGAGCCCTGTATCCAAGTGAAGTGTGTTTTATTCCCACCTCCACGAGTCCGGTCCCTTATTTCGTAGAAACAGAGAGCGGTTTTATCTGATCCATATTAATAAATAAAAAAACCTCAATTAGGATGTTCGCCTTAGGCCTTATATTGGCTCAGGCCGGCCCTGATCATAGGGCAGGCCGGGTTTGGATGAGATAAATCTGAGACAGAGTTGGTTTGGAATTACCCTAACCCATACCAAACCAGCTCCATTGCCATCCTTACCTAACTCATTTATGTAGGGTTTTCTTTTTCCCTTTGGATAATACTCATTTATATAAGAGGTTTTAACCGTATGCTTACCTATAGAGAATGATTTCCCTTCCCATTTACCGAAGTCTAAATATTTTCCCATAACTACATTTACAGCATTTAAGGACTAAAACTCCCTTAACTGTGCGATATTGCATAAAGTTAATAAACTTTACAATATTGCATAAATTCATTTCTTTCTCTTGAGTATGTGATATTGCATAAAATTATAAATTGTACGATATTGCATAAATTTACTCCTTTTTAACCTAAAAAGGTGTTCCTTCCTTTGTATTCTAGTTTCTTTTCTATGACTCCTATCTTTTTATAGCCTCTCTGCATACAGGATTCGGTTTTACCCCTTTTTAACTTTTTTTTTCTTCTTACTCTACAACAAAGTACATAGAGTCTTTAATCTTATTATATTTTAGGGTGAGAATGTGTTTTATAGAATTTTTTAATTTTTCAGCTATGGATGAGATATTCTAACCCATGAAATATAGATCAATGGATCATTCATCTTATACTCGTTTTGTAATAAGATATATCAAATGGTATACTGATATTTATATGTGGAACTATTTTCATATAATACATCGTTCTTATAGAATTATTAGGATTTTACCTGAAAAAACACTTAATCCGGTCATGTTACGCAATCAAATATTTTAGCGAGTGCAGCACCAATTAGAGCAATTGGGTGCGATTTTCATTTTTTTTTTACCAAAAGAGCACATCGTCATCGCCAACTTTATTTACACTTGAATAAGGTCGGCGATGACCTTATTTATACTTGAATTTATTTTTACATAAAGAACACATCGTCGGCGCCGACCTTATTTATACTTGAATAAGGTCGGCGATGACTCTGTTCGCGACCCTCTTTTAGGGCTAAAATCCATGTTTCGCTCATTATTCTCCTCTCTTCCACCATTGCATCGAGACTGAACTAAGACGAGGCCGAAGAGCAGTTGCTTCCATTTTTCCATAACCACCAGCGTTGTAACTGAATTTCTCAACTTCTGCTCATAATCCCATCTTTTTTTCAATCGATTGTGATTGAAACCGACGCTCCAGAGGTTTGGATCTCCTTCCTTTTTTGAATCCTTGTCACTTTTTTTTGTATTTTCACTTCCTTTCGTTTTCCCGCCTTCTCGCATATGATATCTAAGTGCATGGTTTGTTATCTTCAACGTTGTATTCGATTTGTACATTTGTTGTTTGCATTGATTAGGGTTTCTAGATTTCAAATTTGGGGTATTTTCAGTTGAGAAGGACGATGGATGATTGGGTTTTGTTTTAACACTACCAGAAAGGTTTAAGTGAGTTATTTTTGTTTTTCAAATTTGAGGATGTTATATGCGGTCAAATGGCAGTAGTGGTTCATTCATTCCTTTTTGTGTTTCTTCATTCTGACAATGTGAATGGGTTGTTCATTGTGTTTCTTGAATTTGATTTTACGAACTTGGAAGTACCCTAGACATAGCATGTGTAAATCGCACATCACCCTTGTAGGTCTAAAGCCCTAAAGCGCGCTGTCAAAGTGTAGCCAAACAAGTGTAGGATTATATTGTCTGCACACTCCCAAACAAGTGTAGCCAAATGCTTACATATATGCACAAATTTACTATAAAATCTTAAATAATCAACACTGCACTACTAAGGCTTGTTTCAGAAAGAGATCATTAAGGAACTACATTATTAGTCCTTTGGACAACCAAATCAGTCATTTTATACTTAACTAAGCCTCTAAGAATTATTCCACATAGGATGCCACTACTAAAAAAAAGGCATTTTATATCGGTTACAAAAACTGCCCTATATCGGTTTTTAATATAATCGATATAATATCTTTATTCAAGGTTTTTTATATTGGTTAATATTTTTTTATATCGGTCAATTTTTTTTATATCGGTTACATAGTAACTGATATAATAATTGCTATATTTTATATCGGTTAATATGAAACCGATATTATATAGCTTCCCAAAATTTTATAACGGTTAAAAGAAAACCGATATTTTATATCGGTTAATATGAAACCGATATTATATAGTTTCCCAAAATTTTACTAGGCCCGCCAAGCGATTGCGCCTTTATTTTTCTTCTGCCAATGTTTTTTCCCAATATATTTTTGCCTCCCAAACCCTTTCTGCGCCCATCTATTTTCCCTTTTGTAATTCTCAATCAACAAACCAGAACAGCCACCCCAGACCCGTCTCACCTTCATCCTCCATTCACAACCCAAGCGATCTTCATCCTCTCCTGCGCAGAAGACCCCATCACCATCCTTCCTTCATCTCCATCTCACGCCAACCCCCTGCTTCATCGCCATTACTGCGCAACAATCACCCCAGATCCATCTCACCTTCATCTTCCATATCGCAACCGAGGTGTAGATCGGCTCATATGAGAACATTGCTTCGTTTATATAAATGACAAGCCAATCTAACCCTAAACTCGAACCAAATTTCATGCTCTGCAAAAGCCAGAAGAGAGAGAGAGACCAGATAGAGGGAGTGATGTTGTACCTACCCGACGAAATCTGGAGTTGGATTCTGGAGATGGGAGTGGAGACGAAGGGCTTGAGCTACAGAGACATGTGCTGCATCTCCATCACTTGCAGACGTTTCCACCGTCTATCAAACGATCATCCCTTCTCTGGGCCACCTTGCTTGCCCTAGATTTCCCCTCTCCTTCTCTTTCTCTTCCTTCCAACAACGCCAGCAACATTCAGACGACTCTCAAATCCCTCTACAAGACCAGGTTTAAGAGAGACAGAGCAGCGAAGCTCCTCGCTCATCGATGAGCTGTCCTCATCGTATAGAGTCAAATCGCCATCTGTTCCAAGAATCTCTGAGACTTTGGGCTTCAATTACTCAAAGAGAAGGACAAGATGAAGGAAACAGTGGAAGAATTAGCTAATTTGAGGAAGGTCAGGTACTTCCATTATGTTGTTTCTTTATTGAGCTTTTTGAGAATTCTTGATAAGGGTATGTTTAGATATAGAATTTGGGAGTGGAAATCTGGGGTGGAATCTATTCTTTCAAATATTTGTTTTTTCTCATCTAAATTGTATGCTATTGCTTAGTATTGAGTGAGATTTCTCAAACTCCAACAAATTTCAAGAAATTACATCATCTCAAATAGTTGTGGAGTGGAAAGTATAAGGTGGAGATGAAAATGAGATCTAGGGTTTAATTAATTAGACTGAGGGATGGTGGGTAATTATCTCCTATCAAAGGAGAAATAATTTGATGCCCCCATTGGATCTTGTTCACCTACAAGTATTCACTTTTAGCATGTTCGTTGGCTAGGCATTGCTTAGCAATCCCAGGGATTCAATGGCAATTAAACAATCACACCCTATGTACTGTAACCATTCACTTCCACATTCTTGCAATTCAATTTCTGTCCCATACAGTGGGAGCCACTAGGTTACCACGTAACTAGGATTGTGTTGGTGTTGTACTTTCTATGTGGAATGGTGTTGTACTTTACCCTTATTTGATTATTAGCTATCATTTCTTTCTTTTTTCTTTTTCTTCAAAAGTTAGTTTCAGATGGTATCATATAAGTCAGTTTCAGATGGCATCACATAGGATTCTGTTTCATTCCATTTTTTCTTTTGTTGCTATTGCTACTGTTGTCTGCATGAGAGACATATACATGTTTAATTGGGTAGGAGAAAGGAAAAGGTGTGAATTTATGGTGAATGGGATACTTTTATTGATTGACTTGTCTTTTTTAGGCCATGGTGACTATATTCTCCGCTTGTTTGAAGAAATGGGAGCCTCATTATGATGAGTACCGGGCTGAGATATGCAATGCCATGTGTTATATATATGTTTCCTTTCTTTTTTCTTAATTCAATTGATCTTGGTTTACTGTTGTAGTCTTCCATGGCAGGATTTAAAAGCTGCCACAAAGAAGCAAAAATATTAATCTGATAGTGGTTTATCGCATATGGTCTTTATTTATTTGTATTTGATCCCCTAGAATAAGAAACATCTTGTAGTGTCCATACCATCACTACTAGAATTTGAGCTTTTGGCACACACTTACACTAAAAGTCCACTGCAGAACAGCCCTGCACACCACACAGCACATCGATGCACTGCAGTCTGCCCACACAACACTCAGCGCACCACACATCACATACACAGCCAAATGGCGACACTCACTGTCTTATATGCTGATGTATATACGTTAATGTCTTTTCTTCTTTATGATTTTAAAAAGTTAAACATTCTACAATTTAAAAGGCAGTCCAATAATGTGTATACACACCGACTAAGCAGTCAAGCTATGCGGGTCTTGAAGAAGATATTGTAAGTACATTTAGTATAGAACTATTTAAAATTTTTTAACACTAACCGATAACTCTCATTAAAAAATAATGGGAGAATACAAAATATTAGGATCCACCTTAGATAGTGATAGATCTTAGGCACCCAATTGAGGTTTTTGATATATAGTAGAAATAAATAGCACCGACAACTAACATTAAGATTATAAAAAGTAAACAAGCATAAATTGGTAAAAATAGCGATGAGATGGTAAAGTGGAGTGAATTTTGAAGTTGATAGGCCTTATCTATCTCCATTGATTTTTAGTGTACCGTTTTTAGTAAATGGCATGGTTTTGATGTTACATGTGCACCAAATTTATCAAAATACCATCAAGAAGATTGAAGGTACCCATTCTATCCTGTCAATTATTTTTCTATATGTTAATGATAGTTGCTTATAGTCTAAACTGTTTAAGTGTCTTTCAAACATATAAAACATGATATGCACAGAGCCTCATATATTTTAGACATCTTGCTCTGTTGCTTTCTATGAGCCTCATATGGTCTAATGTATTTGAACCTGATTTTGAATGTTCAGTGACTTTTCTACCATGTGTATTTTGATAACGTGCATATATGGAGACTTATGAGGTTAGTTCTCCTTTTCTAATCTCATTTTATCCACACCTCACCTCTTTAATAATCCTTAGATGGAGCTATTTGACTATGATTTCCAGTGTATTCAATTCCAATGTACTCCAATACTATTGCAAATAAATGGGCCAAAATGTTAATCATAGATTCTATTTTGTAACATCCAGTTTTGAACCAATTGAACTAAAAAAATGGGCCGTGAAGGCATCAACTAGGAACCACCCACTTATAATACCTAATTTGCTAACTCTTGTAAATAAGAAGTCCACTTTCTTTTTATAGTTTTGTACTTTTACTTGAAACTGCTATATGTCACAGATTATGGGTTTGCTTGTCCTGATATGTCGTCACCTTTTATAACTTTTTTAACAAGGAGTGGACGAGAAGTATACATGGCAATCAAGGGCTGGTTTTAGAGCTTCCTGGGGTATGTTTTTTTGAGGATGCAACTTCACTAATTTTCTTGCCAGAATTCGTCATAAAAACCTTGACCGTGCTTTTTAGTGTGGCATGGCTACTATGCTTATGTGCTTACATCTTTGCTCCAAAACACTCAAAATAGCTTGTTTCAGTCATTTACATTTTCAAAATGTATACTTTCATGATTCATCATGTTCCTCATAGCACTATTGTTACTATCCATTGTATATCTGTTCCTCTCTTCATATTCTTAAGAATGACCCAAACAGCTGAAGTGGCATATACTGATATGGAGAATTGGATGGCTGCAAATAAGCATTCATGTTTTCTTTTTGTTAGTATTTTCTTATGTGATGTAAGTGATGAGTTCTAAGAATATGAGGAAATAGAAATGTAAGGATGATCTCTCTCTCTCTCTCTCTCTCTCTCTCTCTCTCTCTCTCTCTCTCTCTCTCTCCCTCTCTCTCCCTCAACCCTCCCTCTCATTTTCACATGGCAATCTTTTGCACTTTATTGGCACCAAATACTACCCACTAAGAGTGGATCTTGATACAGACAAGATCATTTTTTACAAGAAAATCTCATTTTACTATATAGTTCTTCATGTATGAGATAGGAAGCATATATATATATATATTAGCTAGGCTTCTCTTGCAAATTATTGATCGATGAAGTGATTTATGCCTTGTAGGTCCATTTTTCATTGGAGAACTAATCGGGGGGAGCAGCGGTACACGGAGGCATCATCTGCTACATAGTACATATACATACTTTTGGTTTTTTTGTTTATATATAGTTCAACTTTTTGTACATCCCATGGAAGACAATGTAGATACTATATATACAATATATTCATAGAGATTTGTCTAGTCAAGCTTTATGTTAAATATTAGTTATGATCAATTTGTCTGGATCTTGTAAACTGAGCATGCGTAACTCGGTTTACATGCAAAGAAGTATCATACATTTTGGACAATCTGAGTAACTTGTTACACCATCAGTATTGTTCTTTGCCATAACCAATCACCTGCAAACAGAGTTACAGGTGATTAGGTTCATAGGTAGCTGGGTTTTGCTTTATATATTCTAGTATTGATGTGTTAATGATTTTAGAAAAATCTTCCCTCTGTTAGCAATGGGATGCATGTTCGTGTTAGTGGCCAATTGAAAGAATTCCAAGGCAAAAAGCAAGCTGTTGCGTTCTCTGTTAGGTATGTGTTCAATTTTTCGACTGTTTCCTGTTCTTCCACTTGTGTTTAAAATTTTAACTATTCTATTACCATGTTAATTATAAATGGTTTGAATTCTGCTCACCATTGAAAATTCCTGTGTTGTTTCTGTTAGAAGTGATGTTTTGTTGCATTTGTTTCTATTTTGATTTCTTACTAGTGATTCCCTATAGTTCTTTCCAGCTCATTTTTTTATAGGTAGAATCTGCAGAGTTTATACTGTAGACAAAATTTGATAGCTAGTATTTACAAATAATTGGAATTTGGAGTGGTGATGTTATATATGCAAGTTTTGGTTTTCGATCAGAATATGTAAAATTATATATATCTTGGAATGGTTGATATTGATTTTCAGGTTATGACAGGGTTTAGGTTTTTGAAATGTCGAAAATACAAAGGAGACTCTACTGAATTTTTATTTGATCTTGAGGCGTAGTTACAGTTACATTAGAAACTTTAATGCTATCTTCTTTCAGTTGTTTGTTAGTGAATTATTTTGATTGATGTGAATTCGCAATGTCTATGTTTGCCAATGATAAATATTATTTCCTTCGGTGTTAAATTTAATTTCCTTGAGGCCAAGCTTGTGATCGATCTATTTATGCTATCTCTTAGAAATTAAAGTATTGAATATGTATGCCTTGTAGGTCAATGATTCAATAGAGGACTAAGCGCGGAAGCGGCCGTTACATTGAGGCATTATGCATGTAGTTCTCAATACATAATTTTATTTTTCTTGCTTTAGTTTAACTTAGCTTGTTAAGTTGTACAGTACATGGAAGTGAATGAACTATCTATACTATACTATGCATGTGTATATATGTACATAGAAATTAATTAATTTATATATATATATATATACAAAGGTTTCTGTTGTTTAGATGTTAGTATTTTGAGGATTATTATAGGTTTTTTGGTCGTAGTACAGCATGTTCTTTTGATATTAAAAAAAAAATTATGAAATTATATCGGTTATAATGAAACCGATATAACAAACCATATGAAACCGATATAACAAACCAATTACATATTTTTTATATCGGTTATTCTTAATCAATTATATCGGTTATTATGAAACTGATATAAAAAATCATATGAAATCGATATAACAAACCAATTACATATTTTTTATATCGGTTATTCTTAATCAATTATATCGGTTATTATGAAACTGATATAAAAAACCATATGAAACCGATACAACCTATTTTAATTATATCGATTTGGCTACAAGTTATATTGGTTTTATAATAATTTATGATATAAATACATATAAATATTACATCGGTTTAGGCTTCACCAATATGAAATATTAAACTTATTATATCGATTACGTTTATCTTTTATATCGGGGGTACTTATATCGGTTTGAAGTTCACTCGAAAATCGATATTATAGGTCTTTTATATCGGTTTTTAGCCGATATAAAATGCATTTTTTTTAGTAGTGTGCATTTGAATGTGCCCAAACTACAATTTAGTTGGAAAGCACTGGTAGAATGGATGGCTATCAGTTTAGCTTGGGATTTGTGATGGTGAAGGGATGATACTACATTCCAGACTCTGCTAAGAAATCAAGAACAGAAGCTTTCCCTTTATGTGGTTTTCAATTTTTATGCTGCTCCGGACACATACCAGCAACAGATGAAAACAATCTATTTTGCGAAAAACTTGAAATCAACCGCATTGCATGGTTCACCAAACAACCCTATAAACTGTTGATGGTGTATTATTTGTTTGTTTTGGCTTCTTAGCTAATGTGAATATTATGCATGCTGAGCTATGCCATACAATTGAATGCCAAACCATTCAAACTCATTCAACATTCTTGATTGATTTTATGAGGATTTAAATTACTATGATGATATCCATGTTTTCATTTTCCATTATAGGGGAGAGTATTGTGTGGTCGGTTTTGGATATTCGGCTTTCATAGTGTAGTCATGCTTGCTTTGATAACATTCAATGCTATCATGTCTATTTTGGATGTACACAAATGTCTAAAGAGAATACAAGCAATCCTGAAGTGCCCTGCAGCGAGGCTACTACCTCAAATGAGGCTAGTACCTCAAATCCACAGCCAGACGTTCTATTGTACGACCAAGAGCATCACATCTCCGCCGCTATTGAACAAGGCTTGGTATACTCTTATCCACATAACTTATTATCAATTGAACTTCCTTTCAATCTATGGCTAACGTTATTGAAACTGTATTTTCTTTCGCAGGAGTTTGGCACATACAGATGTCTTCCCACAAACCCTGATTATGGGAATGGGACTTAAACGAGAGACAGATGGAGTGGGTGTGGGAGGCCGGGCTGTACCATCTTGCTCAAATGAGATGGATGAGGATTGACCATGCATTGATCATGGGGCTCATTGAGCGATGGAGGCCGGAGACTAACACATTTCATTTCCCATCCGGGGAGGCGACCATCACTTTGGAGGACGTAGCGTACATCTACGGCCTACCTATTGATGGTCCGCCCATGACGGGCCGGACATACACCCATTACGAGATTGCAGATCTCTGTCGGGGGCTCCTTGGTAAGGTTCCCATTAATAAATAAGATTACAATGGGATCTCCCTCAAGTTCACATGGCTGGAACGAGTATTCCGTCCCACACCGGAGCAGTTGAGAGAGGAGGAGAGCCCAAAAAAGGGAAAGAAGAAAAAAAGCAAAGGAGGGGCGAGGAAGACGATGACGTCAGAGGCCGAGGATAAGTGTAGAACTCGTGCCTATTGCTTTTTTTTTTGGCTGGACAGATTTTGTGTAATTCTTTAGGGGCACGAGACCCCTTTTATATTCTAGAGTTGTTTAGAGAGTTTAGACCCTACTCATGGGCCTCCGCGTGTTTAGTAAACCTGTATAGAATGCTAAACAAGGGTGTACAGTGGGAAGGGGTGAAGAAGCGTGAGACGCCCGACCCTATCAATGAGGGGGATTTTGTTGACCTTTAGCATAAATCTCTTTCTGGCCCCCTCCAGCTTCTTCAGGTGAGATTGATATATTTATATCTTAATGCCACTATTTATATGTTAATGTTTTAATGAATCCCTCTCTTTTAACAGATCTGGGCGTACACCAGAATGAGGATTGGTCAAGGTTTTTAGTCCAAATCAGCGCCAATACCAAGACATAAGGTTTCCCATAATGGTGACATGGGCTAACCGACTTGATGGTTTGACCCATCTTACGACAGTGAGAGAAGTCCGAAAGCAACTCAATTACCTCACGTTAAAAGAGGTAGAAAGATTGCATTTCAATTTTCCCATAACTTTCATACTTACTTTATTAGTTCTAACTTACCCAATGCTTTATGCACAGTTCGAATGGCAACCGTACAAAAAGTACGGAAATGAATTTCTGAAGCATGTGTCGAAGGCTGAGATAGTACTCTTCAAAACAGATTCTCCCCTTATATCATATTGGGTGTTGGAGCGTCACCCTATCCATAGGTTCATGAGGCAGTTTGGGCTGAGACGGACGATGCCTCCACGTTTCGTTAGGCCCTTCGTGCAGAAAGAAAATAAGGGGAGATCTATGATAGATTGGAGTCTAGTGCATGATGAGGAGGTCAAGTCATGGGAGGCTCGAGTAAACAATGTGATCAAGAGAAAAGGAAGAACAAAAGGGGGGGAGGATGAAGAAAAATACATGAGATGGTATAAAGCGAATACCAACATGCGTATTGGCCATGTCAGACCACATGACGAGCCACAAAGGAATCCTCCCCCACAGCCCGATGCCCAAGCTCCTATCGTCCCACAGACTCGGGTATGAGGTTAACACTCTTTGTATCCCTTAGTTTGCTTCACATTTATTTAGTTAATATATTGTCTAATGGTATCGTTTCAATATGTCGAAATGCAGGTCTTTCTCTTCCTCGACCACATCCTTCGGTCATGCGATCGTTCCCTCGCTACAAATGTGGACCTTCTCTCCTTCACACGTTCGATTAAAAAAAAGGTCAAGAGATTTAGGTCTAGATTTGGGACTACGTTCAAGGACTACGTTGAGACATATAGTACATCAGCTTCTTCTGGAGATGATGGCACTCTCATAAGGATTTTAATAACATCTAGCATAACTTTTTATGAATTGATGAATGATATTGCCTTGCTTTCCTCACCCTTGCGATGTTTCATTTTGCAGACCGTCAGAACGCCTAAGCGTGCAAGGGTTAAGGGGAAGTACTCAAAAAGCACAGCAAAGAAGCCTCAATTTAGTATTGAGGCTCCCTTAATGATAGAGTACTCCCAAGGCCAGGCATCAACCTCTCCCACTTTGGATGAGGCGGAAAAAGAAGAAGTTCATGCCCCCAACCTTGACGCAGCCTTCGGTGAAGATGATGATATCCCTATCGAGGATCTTATCTCTATCTCGCCCGGTCCTGAAGGATACAAAACACCTTCGAAGGTCACTTCCCAGGCAATCGTTGTATCTCCTGCACGGGCTATAATTGATTCATTGATATGGAGGTGTAAGCACATACCGAGGCTGAGGAGGATCTCGGATAGGTTTCTTGACTATCAGCATAAATTGCCCCAAATGGGTTACCTTCTGACTGATTTGGAGAAGGAAGTTTTGATGGATTTCTACAAATATTACATGCATAGGTAATTACAATTGTTGAAAACACTTCTGTAGTAATTCTCTCTTTGTTTGATTTTTTACTAATTCAACATCACAACACTCATTGCATTGACAAAAAAGATGAGCTGGATATGATAATCTCGTGTGTCAATTCTAAGTCCCTCAAAGATTTATTGAAAGATGGCACTTGGATGGACTCGACTGTCATATAATTTTGGTTTGATGTCATACGGGAAAGGTGCAAGGATGCATACTTCGCTGAACCTAGTATATGCGTCAGTTCAATAAAAAGCCACTTTAACTAGGGCCTCAATAGGTTAAATATCCTACTTGTTTGATGTATGTGATGCTTGTCTTGCAGAGTTACTGGGAAAAAGGTCTAATGATAGGAGATGACATGGCTTTTGGGCCAAAGAGAGAACGAGAAATGGACGCAGCTGAGTGCAAGACTCTAGTCTACGTAATTCACGCTCACAACCATTGGTCCCTACTCGTTGGATATGTCGACGAGAATCGCTAGGAATAGTATAATAGTTCGAAGGGAGATATTTGGGGCCATAAAACCTATGAAAGATTCGTAAGTACATAATTACTCTTCTCTTGGCAGCATAATGTTCGGATAGTAAATAGGATTTCAAAATTGAAGTATCATTCACTTTCACTATGTCATGGACAGGTGTTGTAGCTTCAATAGAAATTCATGGATCACGGGTGGTCGGCCCCTATGATGTGGACGATGACAATTAATACGGATATCCCATTTCAAGATAATGGAAATGAATGCGGAATATTCACCTGTGCATTTGTAGAGCATTGCGTATATCATCGTCCCATCGAGTTCACCCAGGTAGACATCCCATACCACCGGTGTAGAATTGTCATCGATAATTTTTAGAATAATTGGATTCGAAATGCTTCAAGGCTTAACCTCCCTCTACTACCGGTCTTGCCCCCTGATTTGCAGTAAGCATTTTCCGGGTTATGTGCACTTCCAAATGCGTTGTAATGCAAATTATAAACTATTGAATTACCGTGGTTTGTTTGTGGGTTTCACATGATGGAAATAGTTGTTGATTGTATATAGGATGTAATTGTATATGGGATGTTGATTTAATGTCAATTGAATGCGTTTGTTTGTGCTTGAATGTTGTCCACCATGATTTTAATCTTATTGAAAGCACATAGTTGTATTTTAATGAAAATGTCATAGTACCAGCACTTCTTTTTTTTTTCCTTTTAAAATAAGGTCAGCACCGACGCTGTAACAGTAAAAATACTTGAGAAAGCATGAAAAAGTTACAACTTTTTGTGACAAAACAAGATTTCTGCGATGGTGGTGACCTTATTTTAAGACACAAAAGGTCATCACCGACGTTGTACTCGAAGAAAGCATGAAAAGTTACATGACATGGTGACAAATAAGTGACTTCTGCGTCCGTGATGACCTTATTTGCAAAGCTAAGGTCATTACTGATGCTATACCTGTAAGAAAGCTTCAAAAAGTTATAAATCTTTGTTAAAATAAGGGACTTCTGCGTCGGTGATGACCTTAGTTTACAAAGCTAAGGTCATCACCGACCTCACTTAGATATTTTGCCAAAAACAGCCTAAAAATGTTACAGATTTTGTTTAAAAATAAGGGACTTCTACTTCAGTGATGACCTTATTTTACAAAGATAAGGTCATCACCGACGCTGTATCCGAAAGAAAGCTTGAAAAAGTTACAACTTTTGGTTAAAATAAATGACTTCTGCATCTGTGATGACCTTATTTTACAAAGCTAAGGTCATCACCGACCTCACTTATAAATTTTTCCAAAAAGTGCTTGAAAAAGTTACAACTTCTAGTTAAAAATAAGGTACTTCTGGGTCGGTGATGACCTTATTTTATAAAGCTAAGGTCATCACCGACCTCACTTAGAAATTTTGCCAAAAAGTGCTTGAAAAATTACAACTTCTGGTTAAAAATAAGGTACTTCTACGTCGGTGATGACCTTATTTTACAAAGCTAAGGTCATCACCGACCTCACTTAGACATTTTACCATAAGTGCCTGAAAAAGTTACAACTTCTGTTTAAAAATAAGGGACTTCTGCGTTGGTGGTGACCTTATCTTTCAAAGCTAAGGTCATCACCGACGCTGTAGCATATCATCTTAAGGGAAAAGTTACAGCTTTTGAAAAAAAAAGGGAAGTCTGCATCGGTGGTAACCTTATTAAAAGAAAGATAAGGTTATCACCGACCCTGTAATGAGCTATCCATGTGCTTCATGGCTAAAATTCCATGCAGAGCCTTTACGTCGCGTACATGTATTACATCATCTTCCACGAAAAATATTGGGTTCCACAACAACTCTTTTGAAAAGGAATAATAATTTATACAAATAGATCACATCTTTTCAAAAGAAATGGTACTTTATAAACAACCAAAAATATAGCAAAAACCACCACGGCCAATTTAATAAAGTTCCTATAAACATTCATACAAGAAAAACTCTTTAAAAATATATACAAAACTAAAAAATATTACATGAGCAACCGCAAAACATAAAATTCATCAACGTCATTGTTGAACTGGTGGATTTTTACAGCTCCCACGGTTGTGACCCCTCTCTATACATGACAAACAAGTTACCACTCGTTGCTTGCGATTTCGATCTTCAACTCGGATCCTGTTCTTCTCTGGTCGAGCCAGTTGCTTGCTAGCCAATGGTGGAAGGACTCTCCCGGTGGTTAAACCTATTTCCATTGTCCTCTATCATGAGTGGCGTGAATGACATCACTATACGTCTTCTGCTACGTACTTGTGAGGTACTAGTGCTCGCAATACTCATATGGATTCATATTCCGTGCTTTCATGGCGGCAACAGCAGGGCAACATGGGATCCGAATCACATCCCATTTTTGGCACAAGCATGACCTGCTCTCTAGATTAACTACATCAACATACTCTGGAGGTTGCATTTGATATTCATTCAATGCCGCTACCCATACCATCAGCCTTCGCAATTCTTCCATCTTTGTGGCTAGGTACTTCTCTGCATACGGATTTCGTAGCGAAGTGATGCTCTGTACTTGAGTTGACAGTCTCTGAAAGAATTCCATAAGTTTTGCATGTATCTCTTCCACTTGCTTCGTAATCGGGAGCACTCGGGTATCTTTTAGGAGACTATTTGTGCACTCTGCAGCATTGCTGGTAAGCATGTCATACCTGCATCCATGAGCAAGTGCCATTGCCTAGAACTGAGAGCGATCGCATGGATGTAATTATATGCACGCTCATCTACACTTTTTATGTGGTCCATGCAAGCATCATACTCACAAGGTCGGTATGCCCTCGCGGCGCTCCAGAACGTTCTTATAATGCCGTGGTCGTTGAAAGCCGCCTTTATGTTTTCCACTATATGATGACAACAAAAACAATCCTTTGTGCTGGGCATCATGGCTTGTACTGCCGGAATCAGACCTTTCTGATGGTTTGATACAATTGTTAGAGTTTTTGGCTCACCCAATGACAAGGACAAGTGTGTAAGAAACCACTCCCAACTATCATGCTCCGCTTCAGCAAAGGCAAATGCAATGGGGAATAGTTGATGATTTGCATCATGTGTCACGGCCACCATTAGCAGTCCTGGATTTTTGCCACGAATGTGTGATCCATCCACTGCTATCAATAGCCTTAGAGAGGTTTGGAATGACCTGAAGCATGGACCAAAGGACCAAAAGAAGCATCTAAATCGGTCATCCGACCTGATGTCCAACGCAGTGTACGAACCGGGGTTGGTTATATGTAACTCGTTGCAATATAGCGACAATCTCATAAAAGACTTCTCATACGATCCACGCACTTTGCAAAGTGCAAGCTCCTTTGCCATATGGGCTCTCCTGTAAGTAATGCGGGTCCCAAACTCAATCTGACATTCATTGATGATCTCCTTGGGCCTAAGATTGTTATTACATTGCACATTCTCTTCAATGAACTCTACTACTAGCTTCGCGGTTGCTTGCCGATGTGCTATTCCAATAAGTGGTTTAGAGCAACAATGTTTGTCCTTAAACTTTCGAACTCTGAAGTGTGGACCATAATCTACCATGGAGGCATGTACACACTAGGGACAATCGACTCCTTTATATCTCACTGTAACCATCTTCATGTTAGTTCTCTCATGTTTCAAAGTGAAGTTATTATATATTGCATACTTTGCTATAGCTCTTCTCAAAGCCTCACGATCAGGAAACTTTATACCTAGCCACATCTCCCTACCTGAACAGGTCCCTTCTTCGGGCACGACACTATAAGGGACCATCGGGTCCACGAGGGGAGCTTTTGAAAAGCTGCCTTCTTCGTTTATGCTTGTAGTATGTCTTTTAACACCCGATTTAATTAGTTCGCCAGTTGCTGAACTTCCATTCGCATCCACATTCGTTGCGGGAGCACCTATGAAGCTGTGCACACTTTCGCTTCCATTCACATGAAGCACATCTACATTGATTTTTTCGAACATGGACTTATCATCGTCTGCAAAATAAGATAATGTTGTTGGAAATTTGATATCGTGATCCTCTTTTAATCAACCATGTGAGTTTCTTTAAAAGGTGGAGGTGACGGTGGCGGTGATGGTGGCAGCACACCCTTTAATTTTTTATCAGGTAGTGTAGTGTTGGGAACATCTCGAATGATCTCGTTTCTTTCATCATTTACAGACCTACAATATAGAGTTATGAGAAAAAAATTTACTTTCGATCCAGGCCGAATATATTGCAATATAGTTTTAACTTCTAAACATACATATTGCCATGACTTTGTTGGAAAGTGCTTCCATCGTTTTGCCTTCTTGAAAAGAATAATAATATCACTTTTGCTTCGCCTCTTGATGATTTTAACATACCATTGATATCATTGTCATCGTCGTTTTCTATCAACGAAAAAAAAACTCTTATTATGTATAAGATACTTTAGAGTTATCTCATCAGACGTTGTTGCCCAACTCGATGCTTCCAAAGCAATTTTGAAAAGGTCCTTCAACGTGACATTGCTCGAAAGATATCTCAACTTCTGCCTTCCCCCCTTGTATTGAGGACAATTGAGCTCAAATGCAAACTCACCGTCATAGTGAAAGATTGTTTGGTGCTCAAAGTCTGACATGCTATTAAAACATCATAAAAAGCATAAATTACTTTGACATTTTCCTCCTTATTAGAAATGAACTAGCAAAACCCCGTGGATAACCACGAAACCACCAAATACACATACTGATATAAATTATTTTTAATAAATTTATTAATTAGTAAACTTGTGAGTCCTTTTTTTTTTGTTAATTTGATCTTTATGTTTTTTTCCAAATGTTTTATTCTTTAGGTGAGGCATTAATTGATTAAGAAAGATCAAATGATCATAGATCTAACAAATTGACCTAATATATTTAAGTGGGACCAAGATGAATGGGGTCCATCATCTCTATTCTAACCATTCATAAAATCATATGATGCGAGCTGTGACCCATTAATTGATTGATAAAGATCAAATGATCAAATGATCATAGACCTCTCAAATTGACCAAACCTAACCTATTTAAGTAGGACCCCCAAGATGAATGGGGTCCACCATCTATATTTTAACCGTCCATAAAACCATATTATGCGGGATGAAACCCATGAATTGATTAAGAAAGATCAAATGATCTAATGATCGTAGACCTAACAAATTGACTTAATGTATTTAAGTGGGACCCAGATGAATGGGGTCCACCATCTTTATTCTAACCGTCCATAAAATCAAATGATGCGGGCCGTGACCCATTAATTGATTGATAAAGATCAAATGATCATAGACCTCTCAAATTGACCAAACCTAGCCTATTTAAGTGGGACCCGCAAGATGAATGGGGTCCACCATCTATATTCTAACCGTCCATAAAACCATATGACGCTGGCTGGGACCCATGAATTGCTTGATAAAGATCAAATGATCAAATGATCATAGACCTCACAAATTGACCAAACCTAACCTATTTAAGTGGAACCCCCCAGTTGACTGGGGTCCACCATCTCTATTCTAACAATCCATAAAACCATATTATGCGGGATGAGACCCATGAATTGATTTAAAAAGATCAAATGATCAAATGATCATAGACCTAAAAAATTGACCAAATATTTTTAAGTGGGACCCAGATGAATGGGGTCCACCCCGTGGATAACCACGAAACCACCAAATGCACAGATTGATATGAATTATTTTTAATAAATTTATTAATTAGTAAACTTGTGAGTCCTTTTTTTTTGTTGCTAATTTGATCTTTATTTTTTTTTCCAAATGTTTTATTCTTTAGGTGAGGCATGAATTGATTCAGAAAGATCAAATGATCATAGACCTAATAAATTGACCTAATATATTTAAGTAGGACCAAGATGAATGGGGTCCATCATCTCTATTCTAACCGTTCCTAAAATCATATGATGAGGGCTGGGACCCATTAATTGATTGATAATTATCAAATGATCATAGACCAATCAAATTGACCAAACCTAACCTATTTAAGTGGGACCCCCAAGATGAATGGGGTCCACCATCTATATTCTAACCGTCCATAAAATCATATTATGCGGGATGGGACCCATGAATTGATTAAGAAAGATCAAATGATCAAATGATCGTAGACCTAACAAATTGACTTAATGTATTTAAGTGGGACCCAGATGAATGGGGTCCACCATCCTTATTCTAACCGTCCATAAAATCAAATGATGCGGGCCGGGACCCATTAATTGATTGATAAAGATCAAATAATCATAGACCTCTCAAATTGACCAAACCTAGCTTATTTAAGTGGAACCCCCAAGATGAATGGGGTCCACCATCTATATTCTAACCGTCAATAAAACCATATGATGCGTGCTGGGACCCATGAATTGCTTGATAAAGATCAAAGGATCAAATGATCATAGACCTCACAAATTGACCAAACCTAACCTATTTAAGTGGAACCCCCCAGATGAATGGGGTCCACCATCTCTATTCTAACCGTCCATAAAACCATATTATGCGGGATGGGACCCATGAATTGATTAAGAAAGATCAAAGGATCAAATGATCGTAGACCTAACAAATTGACCAAATATTTTTAAGTGGGACCCAGATGAATGGGGTCCACCATCTTCATTCTAACCTTCCATAAAATTAAATGATGCGGGCCGGGACCCATGAATTGATTGATAAAGATCAAATGATCAAATGATCATAGACCTCTCAAATTGACCAAACCTAACCTATTTAAGTGGGACCCCCAATATGAATGGGGTCCACCATCTATATTCTAACCATCCATGAAACAATATGATGCGGGATGGACACATGAATTGCTTGATAAAGATCAAAGGATCAAATAATCGTAGACCTCACAAATTGACCAAACATAACCTATTTAAGTGGAACCCCCCAGATGAATGGGGTCCACCATCTCTATTCTAACCGTCCAAAAAACCATATTATGCGGGATGGGACCCATGAATTGATTTAAAAAGATCAAAGGATCAAATGATCGTAGACCTAACAAATTGACCAAATATTTTTAAGTGGGACCCAGATGAATGGGGTCCACCATCTTTATTCTAACCGTCCATAAAATCAAATAATGCGGGTCGGGACCCACGAATTGATTGATAAAGATCAAATAATCATAGACCTCTCAAATTGACCAAACCTAACCTATTTAAGTGGGATCCCCAAGATGAATGGGGTCCACCATCTATATTCTAACCATCCATGAAACAATATGATGCGGGATGGACCCATGATTTGCTTGATAAAGATCGAAGGATCAAATGATAATAGACCTCACAAATTGACCAAACATAACCTATTTAAGTGGAACCCCCCAGATGAAAAGGGTCTACCATCTCTATTCTAACCATCCATAAAACCATATTATGCTGGATGGGACCCATGAATTGATTTAAAAAGATCAAAGGATCAAATGATCGTAGACCTAAAAAATTGACCAAATATTTTTAAGTGGGACCCAGATGAATGGGGTCCACCATCTTTATTCTAACCGTCCAAAAAATCATATGATGCGGGACGAGACCCATGAATTGATTGATAAAGATCAAATGATCATAGACCTAACAAATTGACCAAACCTAACCTATTTAAGTGGGACCCCCAAGATGAATGGGGTCCACCATCTATATTCTAACCGTGGGGTCCACCATCTCTATTCTAGCCATCCATAAAACCATATTATGCGGGATGGGACCCATGAATTGATTTAAAAAGATCAAAGGATCAAATGATCGTAGACCTAAAAAATTGACCAAATATTTTTAAGTGGGACACAGATGAATGGGGGCCACCATCTTTATTCTAACCGTCCATAAAATCAAATGATACGGGTCGGGACCCATGAATTGATTGATAAATATCAAATGATCATAAACCTCTCAAATTGACCAAACCTAACCTATTTAAGTGGGACCCACAAGATGAATGGGTTCCACCATCTATATTTTAACCATCCATGAAACAATATGATGCGGGATGGAACCATGAATTGCTTGATAAAGATTGAAGGATCAAATGATCATAGACCTCACAAATTGACCAAACATAACCTATTTAAGTGGAACCCCCGAGATGAATGTGGTCCACCATCTCTATTCTAACCATCCATAAAACCATATTATGCGGGATGGGACCCATGAATTGATTTTAAAAGATCAAAGGATCAAATGATGGTAGACCTAAAAAATTGACCAAATATTTTTAAGTGGGACCCAGATGAATGGGGTCCACCATCTTTATTCTAACCGTTCATAAAATCAAATGATGCGGGCCGGGACCCATGAATTGATTGATAAAGATCAAATGATCAAATGATCAAAGACCTCTCAAATTGACCAAACCTAACCTATTTAAGTGGGACCCTTAAGATGAATGGGGTCCACCATCTATATTCTAACCGTGGGGTCCACCATCTCTATTCTAACCATCCATAAAATCATATTATGCGGGATGAGACCCATGAATTGATTTAAAAAGATCAAAGGATCAAATGATCGTAGACCTAAAAAATTGACCAAATATTTTTAAGTGGGACCCAGATGAATGGGGGCCACCATCTTTACTCTAACCGTCCATAAAATCAAATGATGCGGGCTGGGACCTATGAATTGATTGATAAAGATCAAATGATCATAGACCTCTCAAATTGACCAAACCTAACCTATTTAAGTGGGACCTCAAGATGAATGGGGTCCACCATCTATATTCTAACCGTCCATGAAATAATCTGATGCGGGCTGGGACCCATGAATTGCTTGATAATGATCAAAGTATTAAAGAGAGATTTTAGGGAGGGAGAGATGGAGAAATTTTAGATGGAGAATGAGAGATTTTAGGGATTGCATTAGCACACCATTCTAGGCTAGCTGCTGCCACGTGTCCCTCTCTAAGACATGCCAGGTGTCCTCTTCCAGGAATTCTCATGAAGTGTATACATCTCTTAAGTAATATAGATTATATATAAATTACTTTGGTTGTTGACATTTAAGTCAACTTAGTATTATGTATTACATTGAAGAGTGCAAAACAATAAATAGGGCCCCTGTGCAAAATATACCATATTCAATGAAACAGACAATAAACAGCATACAGTTAAAGAGAACATGTATCCATGCATTAAATGATAGTATATGTATTATAAGTTCTTAATAGAAAGATGATATTAATTTCTAGGGTTTCATCTTGTGAAGAGAAGTTGATTTTCATTACCTTATTTCTGTGGACTTTGACAATAGTAGCAGCAGGAGATTGATAGAATATTAATGATGACATCAATGGTGGAAAAACACACTAGTGATCTAGTTTCGCGGCTATACAAAACTCTTAGAAACACCCTCTTTGCTATTTTGGAGAAGTGGGAAGAAAAAGGCTCGAAATTGGATTATATAGACTTGGCGGCCAGTGTCATTGCCGACCTTATTCAAGTACAAATAAGGTCATCACCGACCTTATTCAAGTGTAAATACGGTCAGCGATGACGATGTGCTCTTTTTTAAAAAAAAAATTGAAAATCGCACCCAATTGCTCTAATTGGTGCTGCACTCGCTAAAATATTTAATTGCGTAACATGACCGGATCAAGTGTTTTTTCCAGTAAAATCCTCTAGAAAAATTGAATGTGATGTGCAAATTGTCCGGCCAATTTGTTTGAAGATCGAATTCAATTATGAATCATTTGATTTAAAATTACTTACACTAGTTGTAGAATGTGATTTATTCCAACCTTTTTGGCCTACTTTAATCTCTTCCTCTCTCTCATGGCTTACTATCCTGCGGATGATGGTCAGTTTTGAGAGGACAGAGAAATAGTGGATTGTCTTTCCAGAGGCTAGCCTTACACTAATATCTGGGTAGTTCGTCAAATTTGTATCTTATATCCACCATTGGATCTTATGTCGCAATACCTCATCGCTTTGGCACCTCATTATCTACACCATATGATGTCCAATCGGCTAATGTTTGGCCTACCCTTTATCCAAAAGTGAAGCTTTCTATCTCTCCATTCGTGATGATTGACATGAACCAAGTGGTCCTTCTATTCTTCCAAAAAAAGGTGAGCTACGTACATCGTTAGTGTATGTATGTATTATACACTTGGAATGTGGGTATTCAGGCATGGAAATGTCTGACTGGACTTGGACCCAAATACAATGATTAAGAGGGCCTGACTATGGACTTGGGCCCAGATCCGATTATCAATTGGTCCTATTCCTTCCATACCCAGATAATAAGGGTCCATTGATATCTCTAAGCATCTGATTTCAACTCTAATTGTAGATTCTCCACTTCGTCTATGCTTCTTCTTGTGTGGTTTCCAATGGGCTTAAATCTGCCCCAGTCCAATTTTGATAATTGAAGATTTAGACTGTCCAATGGCACAACAAGGTCAGACTGCATGATGTGGACCTCTTAAAAAATGTTCCTTAATCCTTACTCAAAAGAATAACATATGTTTAATATTGCCATGCATCACAAATATAGAATACCTTACACATTTTGTATATTTGAATGCCCTTTAGAAAGCAAGCCAAAGTTAGAATTTTGAGTAATTGACGCCACCCCCGAGTTACCCTTTTAGCTGCTCAAGGTGAATGATGCCCGAGCTAGCCTTTTTAGCTAGTAGTGTGGAGCTGAGAGACCCCGAGCTATCATTCCTTTAGATGTGAGAGGTGTGCAGCACCTCTAGTCAATCCTTTTAGAGTTAAAGGAGTAGGACACCTAGAGTTAGTTCTATTAGAAGTGAGGAGTGCGAGACACTTTGAGTCAGATCTTTATGAGTAGGGTGTGAAACAACCCAGGTTGTTCCTTAGGAGTGAGGGGTGTGCGACACCCCTAGTTAACCCTTTTAGTATCCGAGGAGTGAGATACCTCGGACTAGTCATTTAGAAGTAAGGAGAGTGAGATGCACCCTAGTTGTTCCTTTGAGTTTGTGTGAGACACCCATAGTTAGTTCCTAGGAGTGAGGGGTGTGCGAGACCACTAGTCGGACCTTTTGGAGTTAGGAGTGTGAGATGCCCTGAACTGGACAGAGTTAAGTAGCTGACCTTGTTAGAAAACTAGAATTTTAGATGTCCAAATCCCGTCGACCTATTAGTTGAGGTCTAATATTTTAGAGTGTTAGAGGGTAAACCTTGTTTGTCTTGCTAGGTGTCTGTTAGTATCCCAGAGTGTTAGAAGGCCAGATCCTGCTAACTTTCCAGTTGTTGATTGTAACTTATATTTCTGTTTTACTACTTGCTAATTGTAGTATGGATTGTTATTTAACTAGTTGTTGTTTGTAACCTGTTTTGTTAGAAGAATACTTCTAGATCCCTCCTAGTTAAGACTAGCTATTCCGAGTGTTAGTTGGGTACTTTAACTCTCTTTCTTCATAGTTGGTTATAGTAGAGACCTTAGAAGTTTAGAAGTAGTTGTTTTGCATTTGGGGACCAAATGAGTTTTAGGAGTGAGGAATGTGAGGACCCGTCCCTAGAGATACCTAATGGGACCCAATTTGACTAAGTCAACCATAGGTTATCCTATAAAATAGGTGATTAGCATGAGTAGTTAGTAATTTTCATTAATTTAGCCTAGTTTATAAGGTTAGGACCCTTGTGAGATTAATAGTGGTCCCCTAGATTTAATTAGCCAATTAGAGACCTTAGTTGTAATCCTAATTGTAGATGGGTTTCCCTTAGAGGGTTGTGCATTTAACCTTAGAATGACCCAATTACCCATGGCCTAACCCATTAACTCATTAATTATATGAGGGCATTCTAGTCTTTCATACCCCACATTTTCCCTCATTTTTAGAAATTTCAATACCTTAAATGACTTTGGCCTCCTTTATTCTCTACCAAGTAAACATGGGCACTTTTGTCATAATAATTAGCCTACCTTTATTGCCCTTAGGCTCCTTTATTCACAACCACTCATTTGATGATACTTTAGTCATTATACGAGAATACCTATACTACCCTGGTCCTTATCCTTTATTTTTATTAGCCACCAAGGACCCTTTAGTCATTCTATTTTAACGTTCCCTAAATACTCTCATCCTTATCCTAAACTTACACTAGCAAGAGAGGGCACCTTGGACATTCTCCACCCCACTAATTCCTATAAAAGAAACCTACTACAACCAACTCAAACATTCTCTACACTCTTTTCCTCTCATTTCATTACAATTCTCTCCTAGATCTCCCTCCCCTCTCCAAGTTAAGGTAATCTCCTTCCCCTTTCAATTTCCTTGTAAAATAGTCATTTCTCTTCCTTATGCATTTCTCTATTTGGGAATGGGTGTAGAGATTGTGGATGCAGTTATGAGAGTGATCTTAGAGCTATTGGAGTGGAGCCTAAGCTAATTGAGGAGCTTTCCTTCCTAATTAGGCAAATACACATGCTTAGATTATTTAATTAAATTGATTAACATGCTTAGATTGGTAATTACTATCTTTTATGGATGTTTGGCGTGAATTCTGTATTTGGATGATATGATGTGTAGAATTGTTAGTCTAAGCTCTTTTTATGTGTATTTGGCCATTGATGGATGAGAATCCATCATTTGGAAGATCAATGACCCATTGGTGATGAGATCATGATGTGGGAGGTGTGTTCGATGTATGGGAGTGATTGGTGAAGATATGTGATCCATTTGATAGGTTTTGATGAGAAATGGAAGAGGGCAGAATCTTAAAAATATGGATTTCGTGTGTACCCGGTCGACCCGGTCACCCAGGAGGTCAACCGAGCACACAGTGGACTGACCCTCAGCTGGGAGCTGAAATACCCATAGGGTACTTGGCCAGTGTACCTGGTCGACCGACCAAGAGGCTCGGTCAACCGAACACACTGAGAAATCACTCACCTGCCAGATGTTTGTTATAATGTACGCAGTGTACTCGGTCGACCGGGGGACCCTCCAAGTCTACCGGGGACACTGAAAACTCTGATTTTCTGCTTCCCAGTTATTTGTTCCTTTCCACAGAGTACTAGGTCGACCCGTGGACCCATGATGTCGACCTGGTACACTATAAACAGTGATTTTCTGGATTGATTTTCCTTTCATGATCTGATCATGTGTAGGCCCCGTTGACCTTCCATTTGGACTGTTTGGGATATGCTAGACACGAGTCAAGGGCTGGGATTAACCTTGACCCATGTAGCCATCTAAGTAGGGTCTTGGGTTGTAAAACGGAACCTGATTCAAGGGTTATGGATGTCTTATGATGCTAAATACCTACAGGAGCACCAATGATACTTAATAAGCATCTGGGACTCCGTGATCACTGTCTTAGGTGAAGTGGGACCCTGGACCTGAATAGAGGGGCAGCGATCATCGATGGATTTGTGATATGTGGTACCTATGTTGATGAAACGGACACTAAGGCTGGCTGGTAGATCCGAACCTGGGATGTAGGCCTTGAGAGGTACTATAAATCAGGACATTGCACTTAGGCTCTGATCCATGATCACGGTCCGTATTGGATGAGATGTCAGGACATGGCACTTGAAGTCCTGACCGGTAATATTGAAAACTTAATTGTAGATACTGATAGATGGTCTGTATATTGAGATAATACTAATTAAGCATATAGAGAAGTGGAGTTTACAAGGGTATGCATTATTAACTGTTGGAAACCACAAGGATGGATTAGCTATACCCGAACTCCGTGCCTCGTACCCTTGACTATTATCATATCATTTTAAGGATAATAAGGCTATCTAGTTCGGAGTACCCCCACCTAGTGATCTGTAGATTTATGGTTGTATGATTAGTCTGCCGAGGGTTATGATGCCGGCATGGACATTAAGATTGATTAGTCTGCCGAGGGTTGTGATGCCGGCATGGACATTGATATTGATTAGTCTGCCAAGGGTTATGATGTCGTCATGGACATTGATATTGTGATGTGTTGACACAGTAGGTACCAGGTGTGGGTGGGGTACTGAGACCGCCGGCCCTCGGACCGAGTGTATGGATGGATGGTGATATTGATCTAGCACGTAAGTCCAATGACTGGAAATTGGCCGTGGCTATGGATATTGTTGGTTAAGATAGCACGTAAGACCAATGACTGTGACTTGGCTGTAGCTATGGACATTGATGGATTCTTGTACGCTCCTATTCGACGTGACGGCAGCTGTGGGTGGCTATGACCCCCATGGTTGGTGTCCATCGACAGTTGTTGGGACGACGACGATGGGCTGGCCCCGACCCCCCACATCCTTTATACTTCAACTGTGGATGTACCTTTGTGTGCTTCTATGTAGGTATATTGGATGTATGAATATTATATATATTATGGATGTCATTGTTTATTGTCTCTAACAGCCGCCTTTGATATGGTTGGATCTGGGTGCGATGGTTACGAATATGATTAGGTTACTTCCTCAAGTTATCTGTGCTACTAGTGACTCTGATGTGCTTGTATGATTTATATGATGTCTTAATGATGATGGGTCATCTTATCTACATGTTATGCTGTATCAAACATATGTTATATCAATATCTCGATTATCGTTCAAGCACTACACTCTACACCGTTTTCTGTTGCACTCTGATATTCTATATTATTATCAAGATACTAATCATGCAGGTACAGCTGGGATCAGTTATGGTCTTCTTCCCTATCTAATGATATTATGTATTGCCAGCTAAACATGCCTATTTGCCTGGCTCATCGAGCCTGACCCAATCCTTGGTGTTTTCAGGTATCTTCTCTTCCGCTTTCTTGATTGGTGGTTTGTTTGGCGGCTAATCTGTTGCCGCAGGGTTCAGAGGATGATGCAGTTGGTGCATCGTGAGGCGTCTATCATATAGATCTCTATTCTTTTCATTTCTTATAGCTGGCCGTGTTGGCCTAGGACTGAATAGTTACTTTAATTATGGAAAGTACATTGTAATCCCTTAAAGTGACATAAAATTTTAAGGCTTTGTCCATTTACCTGCTCATATGAGATTCACACTTGATTATATTTTGGATTTTCCGCATCTCTTGGGTACTTTCTCGTAGCGCCCCGAGATTCGAGGCGCCTGAATTTTGGGGCGTTATATTTTGGTATCAGAGCTTTTACGGTTCTCGGACAACTAAAATGCTTAGCAACTCTTAGGATTCGATGTGAGGATTGGGTAGACTTAGACTGGTAACGTGATGGTTGTTTGTTGTTTGTCTGTGTCATTTGTGTTTGTTTGTTCTAAAAATGTTTAATTGCAGATCATGTCACAGCAGCATGGTTTCAGATAGGGGTAGTCAGGGCACCATAGAGGAAAGATTTGAGCAGTTTGTGCAATCTCAGACCAGGATCAACACTCAGATGTTGGAGATTCTTAATCGTATGACCCAACAGCCGCAGACTTCGTAGTTCCCACCGGTTGTTGCACTGCATGAGCCAGATCAGTACGAGCTATTCGAAAGGTTCCGTAAGAGGAGACCTTCGGAGTTTAGTGGATGTGGAGACCCGATGGAGGCAGATTCATGGATTATTGAGATGGAACGGATCTTCAGGATGCTTCCGTGTACCGGCAGACAGCGAGCACAGCTAGTGACCTACATGTTCCTGGATGTAGCTAAGTTATGGTGGATGACAGTGAGAGTTCCTTATACAGACATGGACGATGCAGTAGCTTGGGAGACATTCAAGGAGCAGTTTCTTTAGAAGTTCATTCCAGCACCTGTCAGATCTCTGAAGCTTCGGGAGTTTGAGCGGCTACTTCAGGAAGACATGACAGTTTATCATGATTCGCAGAAAGGCTTATAACCGTAGAATCAGAGAAGATTAGGCGCTTTGTAGACGGCCTTCGAGCGGACATCCAGTTACACATGACTCCTATAGAGCTCCCCACGTATGAGGCTTATGTGGAAAGGGCGAAATGGGTGGAGAACGCTCTTCACAGGGTAGCCTTAGCCTAACAGAGAGCTTCCGAGCAGACGAGGATGATGCAAGCATATCCAGGAGAGGATGAAGATGAAGCGGTTCAAGGTTATGAGCAGTTGTGGATTGACTGGGAATTTCAGCAGAGACAGCAGCGCTATCGTAGAGGTCGTGAGACCAGTGAGCATCGGAGGCGGTTAGGAGCATGCTATGTGTGTGGAAGCTTTAGACACAAGGCTCGCAACTATCCAAGGAAGATGAATCGTACTTCAGGACACCGCCAGCAGACTCATACACTTCCATCACCTGAGATTCCCACCAATACAGTACTCGAGGTGCAGCCTATTCAGCAGTGGCTCCTATACCCACAGACACAGGATTAGTTTCAGCCAGCTTGGGATTATCCGGATAGTTCTGTAGCACTTTTGATTGGTGAGAGACATCAGCATGGTTTCCTTACCAAACAGTGACTCTGAGATCAGCTTTCCCAGAGGTTTGCTTTATCTCTTATGGTTGGTGTGCTTAGATTCCTTCTTGTTGTTGTGCTTAGTATCCTTGTAATATGTGTACTTCTATTGTGTGATGGTTGATTGTTGCTTCTTAGATAGCCCTATGTCCCATTTAAGAGTGAGGGGTATGTAAAACCCCGAGCTGTCCTTTTTGGAGTTGGGAATTGTGAGACATCCCGAGATAGTTATTTAGGAGTGAGGGGTGTGTGACACCCCGAGATAACCTTTTAGCAGCCCAAGGTAAATGATACTTGAGCTAACCTTTTTAGTTAGTAGTGTGAAGCCGAGAGACCCCGAGTTATCCTTCCTTTAGATGTGAGAGGTGTGCGGCACTTCTAGTCAAACCTTTTAGAGTCAAAGGAGTAGGACACCCAGAGTTAGTTCTATTAGAATGAGGAGTGCAAGACACTCCGAGTCAGATCTTCAAAAGTAGGGTGTGAAACATCCGGGTTGTTCCTTAGGAGTGAGGGGTGTGCGACACCCCTAGATAGTCCTTTTAGTATCCGAGGAGTGAGACACCTCGAACTAGTCCTTTAGAAGTAAGTAAAGTGTGATACAACTTAGTTGTTCCTTTTGAGATTGAGATGTGAGACACCCATAGTCAGTTCCTAGGAGTGAGGGGTGTGCGACACCCCTAGTCGGACCTATTGGAGTTAAGAGTGTGAGATGCCCTGAACTGGACAGAGTTGAGTAGCTGACCTTGTTAGAAAACTAGAATGTTCGATGTCCAGATCCCATCGACCAAATAGTTGAGGTCTAGTATTCTAGAGTGTCAGAGGGTAAACCTTGTTTGTTTTGCTAGCTGTCTGTTAGTATCCTAGAGTGTTAGAAGGCCAGATTCTCCAATCTTGCCAGTTGTTGATTGTGACTTGTATTGCTGTTTTATTAGTTGTCGATTGTGACTTGTATTGTTGTTTTACTAGTTGTTGTTTGTAACCTGTTTTGTTAGAAGAATAGTTCTAGTATCCCTTCTAGTTAAGACTAGCTATTCTGAGTATTAGCTGTGTAGTTTAACTCCCTTTTTGCATAGTTGGTTATAATAGAGACCTTAGAAGTTTAGAAATAGTTGTTTTGCATTTGGGGACCAAATGAGTTTTAGAAGTGAGGAATGTGAGGACCCGTTCCTAGAAATACCTAGTGGGACCCAATTTGACTAAGTCAACCATAGGTTATCCTAATTACAGATGGGCTTCCCCTGGAGAGTTGTGAATTTAACCTTAGGATGACCCAACTACCCATGGCCTAACCCATTACCCATTAATTATGAGGGCACTTTAGTTAAACCCTACCCCACCTTAATCCCATGTGAACCCCACTCATCTTTTCACTCTCATCTTACCCCATCCCCTCACCCACGTGAGACCTATCTCCCCTTTTTCCCATTCCCCTCTTTTAGGTCACAAGACCATTTCCGTTTTTTTTTTCTCTCATTCACTCCACACACAACAACCCCTCCTTTCTCATTCTCTCATCTCTCTTGCCCTCTCTCCCTCCCTCATGGCTTGCTGCCACTTCGCCAAACGCCGCCGTTGCCATCACAACGCCGGCCATCTCCCTTCTGCACCGAACTCCTCTCATCTCCCTCTCTCTCTCTCTCCCCTTTTCTCTTCTTCCTCATCTCACCTCACTCACTGCCCCACCGTCCTGCCGTCGCCGTCGCCGTCCCACCTGCACCTTCGCCGGCCTTCCCCATCTCCGGCGAACCCAGCCCACCCCATCTCTCTTCGTTTCTCCCCCCATTTCCCCTTCTCTGTTTCTCTTTATTTCTTATTTCTCTCTCTCTCCTCCCAACCAACAAAAATTACCCACCCATCTCACCATTTCTTCATCTCATCTCATCTCATTCTATCTCTCCCTCACCTAACTCCACTCTACTCACTGTCAACGTGGGTTGAGTCCCTCCCCCACCCATCTCTCCATTTCATCATCTCTCTCTCTCTATTTCACTCCTCAGCGCCAACGTGAGTCAAATCCCATTCCACCCATTTCACTCTCTCTCTACCTTTGTTTTCTTTTTTTCTTTCTCTCTCCCATCTCCTTGTTCCATGTGAAAGTGTTCCCCATCACCACCAATTTAGTGAACCACAGATCAAGTGGGCCCCACAACCTCCCCATCTCAATTTCAATTCTTTTTCTCTCTTTCTCAATCTTTCTCACCCACCTTGCTGGAAATTGATCTTAGAGGCTGCCCATAACCTCCGATGATCACCATCATCTCCGCGTGGACCCCGCGAGCTTCTTATCCCCAATTTGCAAGCCACCACTCTATCCACCCAATTATTTGGTAAGCTTTACTTCCCCTACGTTTGGTTTATGTGCTTTGGGTGTGGAGTTGAGTTAAGATAGCTTAGAGCTTCCCTTTCTTTGGTTTATGTTTTAATTTAGTTTTACTTTGCTAATTATTCCTTAGGTTTGATTTGTTGGGCTTTGAGCTAGTGCTTTTGGATTTGGGCATCTCCAACGAAAGGCAAGTAGACATGCTTAGATTATTTAATTAAATTATTTAACATGCTTAGATTGCTAATTACAGTCTTTTATGGATGATTGGCATGATTTATGTATTTGGATGGTTGATTGGATGATATGATGTGTAGAATTGTTAGTCTAAGCTCTTTTTATGTATTTTTGGCCATTGATGGATGGGAATCCCCCATTTGGAAGATCAATGGCCCATTGGTGATGTGATCATGATATGGGAGGTGTGTTTGATGTATGAGAATGACTAGTGAAGATCAGGGATCCATTTGCTGGGTTTTGATGAGAAATGGAAGAGGGCAGAATATTAAAAATATAGATTTCGTGTGTGCCCGGTCGACCTGGTCATCCGGTGTATAGATGGATGGACGATGATATTGATCTAACACGTAAGTCCAATGACTGGGACTTGGTCGTGGCTATGGATATTATTGGTTGAGATGGCACGTAAGACCAATGGCTGTGATTTGGCTGTGGCTATGGATATTGATGGATTCTTGTACGCTCCTATTCGATGTGATGGCAGGCTACAGGAGCTGGCAGGCTACTGTACAGGGACGTGCAGCCTTAAGGGGGGTGGAATGTAACGCTCCGGAGTCCCACATTGACTATAGAGAGTAAAGTGAATGAGATTATATGTAGAGCTTACACCCTTACCTTGCATTAGGCCTTTTGATGGGTTGAGGCCCATCAGAAATAAAACCGTGAGGCCAGTGGGTCAAAGCGGACAATATCATGCATGGGTATGGGGTGGGGCGTTACAAATGGTATCGGAGCCGACTCTCAACTAGTTCGAGTGTAGGTCCCCTGCCGTGGGCGGGTTTCCATGTGGGCGGGCCAAGAGGGCTGGCAGGCTACTGCACAGGGACGTGCAGCCTTAAGGGGGGTGGAATGTGATGCCCCGGAGTCCCACATCGACTATAGAGAGGAAAGTGATTGGGATAATATGTAGAGCTTATACCCTTACCTTGCATGAGGCCTTTTGATGGGTTGATGCCCATCAGAAATAAAATAGTGAGGCCAGTGAGCCAAAGCGGACAATATCATGCATGTGTATAGGGAGGGGCGTTACAATTCAACTTAACAAAAACTGTAATCACTCATACTATACATGCAAGGAATTCAGGATTTGGGTCAAACTTGGTCGAATATGAACATTTGGGTCAATTTTGGTTCGGAATGGCCCACTTTTAAGTCGACGATCATTGTTGCAAATATATCGCAAATATATCCAATAATATGAATTTATCATAATAACAGTGATAATTTCTTAAATTTATCTTATCACCATAAATCCATTTTATCATCAGAAATGAATAAATCACAATGAAGAAACATGATAAAACCTCAAGGATGCAATATACAACCCATACATAGACACCAAAGTTGGGTTGAGCCAATCAGGGCCGACCCGAGCCAATGTAAGGCCTAAGGCGAACATCCTAATTGAGGCTTTTTTTTTTTTTTTAATATGGATCGGATAAAACAGCTCTCTGTTTCTACGAAACAAGGCACCCGGACTCGTGGAGGTGGGAATAAAACACGCTTCACTTGGATATAGGGCTCATCACATATTAGATCCAGAATATCTCTAATGATCATATATGAGCTTCCAAAATGAAGAACTAATGGAAGTTGGATTTCAAATTTCAAATTCAACAACAATATTATTGGTGCGGGCATCAAATGGCAAATTCAAGGATGATAAGAGGGTGGGGTGGGCCTAGATACAGGGGTTGTTGCCCTCCGTCCAATGTTTCCCAAGGAGATTAAATCCCTACTTAATGTTAAATATGATGGTGTCACTGTCATGACGGACTACTCTAGACCACTTTATAAAAACGTATAAAAAATGTATGAGAATGTGTATGGTAGAGTTGAATAGGCAATCTTCTCCACCCACATGTCTTAATTAAGGCCCAAAACCACGTACCTATCACATGAGTTTTGTCTATCACTTCAGTAATAAATATACAAATATTATATATTTGGGGCATGGGAGTTGGGACAACAAAACCCAAATCCGCTCGCACCAAGAAAACCACTACCAAATCCATCCCTAATAAGAGTGGGGTGGGGGTGAGTCCTCGTTTATACCCAACTCATTTTCGGCCCTAAAATTAATGAGTCCAATCAAACGACTCCTAGAGAGTTGAGGGTTGAGTGATTGACTGGAATGGGTCATGCTAAACTTGAGTCGCACGAAAGCTTAGTCCAAGGCGCCCCGAATGGGATGGTTCACTTGGAATTCTTGCCAGTGGGGAGTGCATAGTGACTCACTATTTGACCCCGTTACCTGAAACCAGTGACGGAAAAGCATCTCACAAGATGGCCGTGATTATCCAATTGATCGATTTTCAAGTAATAAACTACATGGTGTATGAAATGGATGGTATTTTGAAAAGCCCACAACTTTGAGGACCGAGTTTGGGCTTAACTTAACTGGCCCGAGAGGGCTCGGCCTGGCCCTTTGTATATTACTATATAAAATGAATTATATGTATGACATTTATATGTATATATATTAGTTTTTACCAAGATTTTATAAAGAATTCACTCTAACTATCAATTAATGATAGCGACTTAATATTTTGCCAAACAATAATAACAAAATCTCATGTGAAACTTTTTAATGGAAATCCCCATAGATCACATTCTTGTCACCTATGTTTGCACAGCGGGAACATATTTTTCAATTAAAAAGGATTTCAATTAAGATTTTATTGATTATACTGAAGTTTATCATTAATGTAAACTACTGAAGCTTAAGAGTTTAGATGGATGGCCATCAACATCATCATTGAGTGGGGTTGAGCTTTAGCCACTAGCCTCTAATTGATACTAATTTCTTTCTACCCCCTTACTTCCATTATTATTGTTTTACTCAAGTGACACCACATCTGGAGTTAAAGTTTGTGACATTGGCCATATTCAGATGCATTAAATCGTTTTCATCATTCATCTTAGGCAGTCAAGGTTTAATTACTTTATTATAAAATCTAATGGTGACGTTTTAGAGAATTACAAGTTATGGTAATTCAAGAGTGTTAAAATAATTTATTTGGAAAATGTCATGCATATTTGAAATAAATCTAATTAAATCAGATAAGACTTGTCAAACAGGCTTGGATAGTCCATATTATTGCTTTATAAACAATTGTAGTAAAAAGGTACAACTAGAATAACTTCAACTATAACTTTTAACATCAATGATCATTATAAGAGTGCAACTATGACTCTCAATACTAGATTGACCCCACAGTACTTACAAATTAAATTTTATGTGGGGTCCTCTAGCCATATCATGTTTATATAGTCCTTGTTAATCATCAATATTAGGTTGGTTCTACAAATATCATAGTAGGAGGCTTTCATCATGACTACCAATATCAGGTGGGTCCATACTACTAAAATTAGCCAGGTTTTATACTGATTACTGAGATTAAATTATGTTATTGTAATTATAAGTTTGCCATATATCATTAAATATGTCCCACTATTTGATAGCTCCCCTACTGCTAATATGACTGCCAACAACAAATGGGTCCCACTTTGATTTCTCATAGATGTGTTCATCAATGATGATTGACATTAGATAAGGTTTTACAAAAAAAAAAAAAAAACATATGGCCATTTGTGAGAATCACTACTAGATATATTACACTATAGTTACCAATGTTTCGTGGAATCACCTTAATTAAATAATATATCTTGGATCTCATGATTTTAACACTTAATCCCGTGTTTTCTTAACAACATATGAGTCCTATAATGATTATTAACACCTATGATTATTAATTATAGCAGGTCCTTTATTTGGGTCATTGGGAGATGAAATTGATGTAAAAGAAAGGGACAGTGGCGTATTTTTTCAAAAAAAAAGTAGGACACACTCTGCCAATGTTTTTAAGACTTTCTTTACTTAGCTGTTCAATCGGAAAAATTTAAACCTAGTTTTTTTTTGTAAACAAAGCTAAATAACTTTATTAGTTACTGTTGAAGTGTTGATTTTCAAGGTTTTTTGTTTGGTACATACCATTAATTTTATCTTTTATTGAGCATTTTTTGTTTGGTACATACCATTAACTTTATCTTTTATTGAGTATTTTGCGTTTTAGTATTCTCCGTGGCTTTATTTTGCTTCTTTTGCATGCATACATACTATGTATGTACTTATTTCTTTAAATAAAAAGTTCATTATACATAATGCTATAATATAGGTAAATGTTGTCCTCCGACCAGACTGCATGTGTAGTACTCCAAGTCTATAGGGCCAACTTAAGTATTTCCACCTTTGATTAGTTCTTTCCCTTTGATGCTCTTGTCATCCTATGATTTGGCATTAGGACCAATTCACACTTACTGAACCTATACTAACTGTTGGAATGAATGTTAAATTTTTTTAGGTGCCATTAAACTTTAAGGTTGTTAAATCAATGGCTTTTTTTTTTCTTTTTTTTTTTTTTGCTATAAAGAGACCTTTCCATCTAACCTACTCTTTCATGGATAGACATGTGTTTAAGTCAGCCTCATGAGTTGGGTAACATATTAGCAATATGCAGTCCGCGCGTAGGAGAGTATTAATTGTCCCAATTCATCAATTTTAAGCCCAGTTTGTTTGCTTGGACTTAAGTTTTAAGAATTCTAAAAATGTATTTCTAAAAGTGGGTGAAAAGGGTAAAAAAAAAAAAAACTAAAGATGAATATCATGAAATGTAAGAGGGATTTAATTTCGTAAAACAAATGGGCCCAATATTTATAAAATATCCCGATATGTCCAAGGCAACCTTGCTATTCTCCATCCCATTCCATTATGGTGGGCCCCACTATTCTTAAACCCAAAAGATTGAATGTTATCTCAATGAAGTTTTAGTTATTTTATTTATTTTTTATTACGGAAGGTGTCCCAACCCTTTGGGCCACCAGACTAATTCCTACGGGCCAAAGGAGAGCCGGGTAAATCCCCTGCGGCCCCAGTGTGGTAGCACAATTTTGAACCCTCAACTTCTGAAAGAAGACCGTGATCCTAAGCCAACTGAGCTACCCTTGAAGCAAGGCCGGCTCGAGACAATTTGAGGCCTAAAGCGACATTCCTAAATGGGGCCTTAAATTATCTATTCTTTTTTTTTTTAATTTTTGAGCATTTGGATTCGTATTTTCTAATAGATATATTTATCATTTATAAATTATAACTAATAATAGTTATAAATAAAAAGAACACTAACTATAATAAACATACAATATGAGCATGGAATTAAAAAATCTTAAAATCATAAAACAATTGAACCAAATCAATAAATCTTTAAAGAGGATTGCTTTAGAAATAAAAAAAAAAGTAATTATAGAGAAAGACAATCTATGAGAGAGACAGAGAGTGAGAGAGTAAAGAGTACGTAAGATGGAAAAACGTTGGTGGAGAAACGTTTATTTGAAAAACCTCACTAGTGAGGAGGAAAGGAGGTTGTGTTGAAATTTGTTAGGATTTAAAAAGACACTATATAGAGAAAAAGAATGATGAAACTTGCTTTAATGCTTTGTTTAAATTTGAAAAGATAGCTTTAATGAGATATAATTCTAATTACTATTATGGGGCCTAGGGGAAAAAAATTATGACAGTTGCTTGAATGTTTTTTTTAAATTTGAAAAAAGAGAATTTTACCTAAAAAAGGACCCTAGTTGGTCACTCACCGGAAGAGGTACCCATAGAAAATATGTAACGGAATGGGTATTCCCGCCAGAAAATATATTTTTTTTGCTTATTTTCTACAAGCGACGACGTCGTCACTTATAATAGTGGGTTAGTATCGACGTCGTCGCTTATGTTCTATATATATATCCCGTCACAGCTTCATTTTCGTGGGATCCTTTTTATCTGCCATTGAATAGAGATGATGCAGGCGTCTTCCCCAACGGGTGGGCTTCTTTATGGAGGTTGTTGAACTCCATTAAGAGGTAGGTATATCGCTATTTATGTGTTCTTTCATGCATTAGCTACCAAAGATTCTGTGTTTCATGTTTACCCTTTTCAGAAAAGTTCATTAGGGCATTTGATATACAGTTTTTTGAGAAAAGTTCATTAAGGCTTTTGAGAAAGGTAACAACTATGGCTGTTCTAAGGTTGTTTATTGTCACAACCCCTAGTTGAGAGCATATGAAGATTGTGAATCTACGTATTTGCACGTTAGAGTTAAACCCTTATAAGTAATATGAAGATGGGTACTCAAATACGTGCAGAAATCTTGGTGAATATGTCTTGTATAAAGTGGGAGCAAACACCCATAAAATGATTTCATTTTCACTCCTCCTCTGTCAGTAACCCTAGGAAAAAACAGTGTTAGGGGAGTTAACTTCTCTTGTGGTTTCTTTCCTTGTAAATAGAAATAGAAATGGACAGTTTGACCCATACAATCATCTCTCTATTAGCATTATGTGAAAGGTGACCCTTGGACTACATTTGCTAATACCACCAAATTAATATATGCTTTATTTGCGTCGGCAGAATGACCAAGTCTGGGATTTCCATCATATTTCACTTTGATGGAGAGTTTGTCTTTGACATTATACGCCCGGTCTACAATGGTGGAAGACAGAAGATGAGGTCTCTACCTAAGACCTTAACATATGACATGTTGATGAATGAAGCCATTGCATTGTCTAATTGGGATGCAAATATCAAGGATGTAAGCATGAAATACCTTCATCACAATGGACTCGTTTTTTCGTTGATCAGTTTGGAAGATGAAAATGATATGCTGGGAATGTTGATGGCGTCTGGAAGTGAGCAACATGGGCTACATGTGTATGTCAACAGGAAACTACACGTTAATAACAAGAAACGCGAAGGCTCTAGGTACGTATCTATGTTCTATTTTTTTAATATTTATATAGTTGCACTTGTCGTGCCTAACTTAAATTCTTGTCCATGCCTTGCAGAGAACGAGTGAAGGTTGGCTGTCCAAGTGCCAAGAAGAAAATGTGCAAAGGGATTTGCGAGATAAAAATGCCCACGTCTAGCCTAGTATTTCCCACCGTGGATCTCCATGAAAACGTTGATATGCATTTCTCTACCTCATTGGATCCTCATGCAACAAATCGTTCTACAAGAGCTGTTTTTGATGTGGATGGTATAGATCGAGAGGCTGTTGATGCACACGATGCTGTATGTGCTACTTTTGATATATCAATGGTTCGTGGAACTCCCTCTTCGATGATGGCTGGTAATAAACAAGGCACCGAAACCAATCATGATGCGAATCATTCATTTGATTTGGAAGATGTAAATTTTGTTGGCAATGAACAAGGAGCTGAAGTCATTCATGCTATGAATCATTCATTTACTATTGAAGATGTCAATTCCGGGGGTAATGAACAAGGAGCTGAAACCATTCATGCTGTGGATCATTCACTTGCTATGGAAGATGTCAATTATATTGGTAATCAATAAGGATCTGAAACCATTCAGGCTGTGCTTCATTCAGTGGCTATGGGAGATATCAATTTTGTAGACACAATGGCCCCTCAAGATGTTATAGCCGATACTGGTACGGACTCAGCACGAGAAATGTGGGTAGGCCGTCAATTTCCTGATCGTGAAAGCTTCAGAAGATCTCTTGCGAAATTTGCAATTTATAACAATTTTACTCTACGACATGTGTCGACCAAGACGAAAAAAGTCACAGCACGTTGCAGAGATGATTGTTGTCCCTGGCGTATACATGCTTCCATCATTGATTCAGGCCCAGAATTTAAGGTGCGGACTTATAACCCAAGACATTGTTGCTCAAAACCAATGATGGGAATGACACATCCCCAAGCATCCTCGAAACTTATTGAAGAGTTCATTGAGGACAGAGTCCGATGCAATAACCACTTGAAGCCAAAAGAAATTATGAATGAATACCAAAAGGAGTTTGGCACCCGTATCACCTATAGAAAAGCACATATTGCAAAAGAGATGGCCTTGCGTGTAGTTCGGGGATCATATGAAGAATCTTTTAAGATTTTACCTCTATATTGTAAAGAATTACACATGACCAATCCAGGTACTGTGACTAATATCGACACGACTGTTGAAGACAGGTTTAGAAGATTCTTCTAGGCTTTCGGTCCTTGCATCCGATCATTCTGTTCGTCGATGAGGCCGATGATCGCTGTTGATGGGTCACATCTTCGGGGCAAGTATCCGGGTGTGCTTCTAGTGATTGTCACCTATGATGGTAATCATAAGCTATTTCATATAGCTTTCGCTTTGGCCGAGGCCGAACGTCGTGACAGTTGGGAGTGGTTTCTTGCCAACCTATCTCTTGCTTTGGGAAGTCCAACAAATTTGACTATTGTGTCTGATCGACAAAAGGGTCTTGTCCCGGCATTGGCCAACATCATTCCAAGCGCGATGCACTGCTACTGTTGTCATCACATTGCAGAGAACATTAAAACAGCCTTCTGTGATCGTGCCATTGTATTGAAATTCTGGCGGGCTGCCAAGTCTTTTAGACCATGTGAGTATGAGGCCTATATGAATGACATCATGTCTGTAGACCAAGGGGCGCATAATTATATCAATGTCATTGGAAAACAACGTTGGTCAAATGCGTTTGTTGAGGGTCGGCGCTATGACATGATAACCAGCAACGCTGCCCGAATGTACGAACGCGCTTTTAAAGGACATTAGGGTGCTTCCTATTACAAAGCAAGTCGAAGAAATCCGTGCGAAGTTGATGGAGTTCTTCCAGAGAAGACATCTCGAGTCACTGGATATTACATCGCGATTAACGCCCTATGCAGAGAAACTAATGAGCCAAGAGGCTGAAGACTCACGCCGCGTGCATGTACGTGTTGCCGGGCTCGTTGAGTTTCAGGTTCAATCAGCACAATTCATAGATATTGTGGATCTTGAACTGAAGAAGTGTAGTTGTCGTAGATGGGAAATAATGGGGATTCCATGCTGTCATGCACTAGCAGCGATGAAAGTTAGGCACCTGAATCCGTATGACTATGTTGAGGATTGTTACCTAACAACTACTTATCGTGCTTCGTATAGTGAGGTCATTCATGCCACTCGTGATAGCAGACAATGGGAACATACATCAAATGAAATCGTCTTGCCTCCACGTGCTACCAAACAACCAGGGCGTCCAAAGAAATCCCGGATTCGTGTTGAAGACAGAAATCGACAACGCAGGGTTGTTACTTGCTCTAACTGCAAAAATAGGGGACATAACCGAAAGAGTTGTCGCAATCCACCATCAGATCATGTTGCATAGATCCAACTACCATATCTTGTAAATATCATACTTTTGTGGGGTAGAAATACTTTTTGTAGGTGGCTTTCTAGCATACCTTGTACATATCCATTGATGTGGATCATACTTTTGTGGGGTAGAAATACTTTATGTTGGGGTGATTTGATAGCATACCTTGTACATAGCCCCTGCTGTGGATCATACTTTTGTGGGGTAGCTTTCTAGCATATCTTGTACATATCCCTTGATGTGGATCATACTTTTGTAATACAACTTTATATATAACAGTTTCAACAAATTTGTTATCAACTTTTATCAACTATGTCACCATTTTTGTTTCGATGTGCTCAACTTTTGTGTGCAAAGAATCTAATAAGCGTTAGCTTTGTTGAAATGATACGCTTATTAACTGTTAACAGAAGTATTAACACACACTTCACTCCAATTCCCTCTGTGAAAATACGACGTCGTCAGTATTAACAAACATGTTACATTAGATTCTGTGAAGCAACGACGTCGTCAGTTATTATAAGTGTTTTTTTTTTTAAACGATTCTGTGAAGCGACGACGTCGTCAGTTATTAAAACATAACTATGTTCCACTAGATTCTGTGAAGCAACGACGTCGTCAGTTAATACAATTGGACTATTTCATTAGATTCTGTTACGCAACGACGTCGTCAGTATCAAGAAACATTATTCTTTGCGTCAGGTTCTGTGAAGCGACGACGTCGTCATTTATTACATCTGAGTTTTTTTATAAAAGATTCTGTGAAGTGACGACGTCGTCAGTTTAACACTAGAAGTGATTCCAATACATTCTGTTAAGCAACGACGTCGTCAGTATCAGCACCCATTTAGTTTTGGCCAGGTTCTGTGAAGCGACGACGTCGTCATTTATTACATCTGGGTTTTTTTATAAACGGTTCTGTGAAGTGACGACGTCGTCACTTTAACACTAGAAGTTATTCCGCTAGTTTCTGTTAAGCAACGACGTCGTCAGTATTAACAAACATATAGTTTGCGCTAGGTTCTGTGAAGCGACGACGTCGTCATTTATTACATCTGGATTTTTTTTATAAACGGTTCTGTGAAGTGACGACGTCGTCACTTTAACACTAGAAGTTATTCCACTAGTTTCTGTTAAGCAACGACGTCGTCAGTATTAACAAACATATAGTTTGCGCTAGGTTCTGTGAAGCGACGACGTCGTCATTTATTACATCTAGGTTTTTTTATAAACGGTTCTGTGAAGTGACGACGTCGTCAGTTCTTAACACTGGACCCTGTATACTAGGTTCTGTGAAGTGATGACGTCGTCAGTTTTAAGCAATGACAATAAACCTGTTACTTCTGTAATAGTTGGATGTGCGAATGCACTACAACTCCCATACTACATTCACGTCCATATTAAAAGCTGCATTAAAAAATACATAGGAGGGCAACATTCAATAAAGCCAAACAACTATCTTTGATCATACAGAAGCAAACAAAACTTCCATTTACATTCATTTCAACTTTTTACATACAAAAAGTTAGATTTACAGTAGGCACCCAAAAACATGGACCATGTTAGATTTACATGCAACAATGGATCACAACAAAATATCAAATTTTCATCATTTCTCAGGATCAATTGAGTCAAGTGGAATCTCATCAATATTCAATCGGTATGCATTCAACTCCCAGTTGCGCTTGAAGATCTCAATGATGACTCGTTGCCGGTAATACATCATGTCAGCCTGCGTGAAGTTAATCGGACGACGAAATATACAGTGCTCAGCGAACGCAGCGGCGAAGACACCGCAGTCGTAGCCGTTTTCCTGCAGTGGGATATTCGTTTTTACGTTGATTGTCCATATGTATGGGTCTGCCCACCCATATTGGCTGAACTTCGTCGTCAGCCACTCAACCTGCAAGATCAGTAAAAGAAATCTGACTAAATCTTGTACGATAACACCTTAAGAAGCTTTTTTAAATTTTGGTACAATTTTGGTATACTTACAAATCGTTTACAGGTAGTTAAAGCATGACGATCACTGCTTGAACTATTGTAGAATTCCCATTTCCTCTCGTCCGTATACCCAACAAGTAATGTGAAATGATTAACAGAGTGAAGAACGTAAACCAATGTTTTACATTCTCTAGCCTCACAAACTCGAGAACCTCCGGGACCGAAGGCTGCTTCTTCAGCGGTTGGCAATCCAGACTGCCACCAGCTCTGCAAAAAAAATTAAAAGTGAGTTTTTAACCTGCAAATGGCGACGAAGTGATAATTGCAAATCAGAATCTATATACTTACAGAAATGCTTGGGTCTGCCAAAAAGGCCGTTTGACACTTCTCCCTCAACACATCAAACCAATAGTACAGAATATTGGTGTCGAACCAAATTCCCTCCTTTAGAGCACAATTCAGGACTTAACTGGATACCAATGTGCATACAATGTCGAGCTCATCCTTACTGCAAAATACAATACACATAAGGCCATATATGGAATGAAACCATTACGATGGTAATGTAATTACATTATACCTCTCATTGAAATATCGTTTGAACCCATTCAGTAGAAACCTGTCACTTTTGGAGAGTGAATACTCCGATCCACCCATTGAGTGTAAGTAATCATCAAACTTTTCTGGAATCTTCCTCGTTCGGGGCAATCGTTTTAACCTCCAAACTAGTGAATCAATGGACGCCCTGATCGGTGAAACTATTATTGCTTGCGAGGTTGATGCCCCCCGAGGAGTGGAAAAGATATCAACCACTGGTGGCTCATTGGAAAAGTCGACCGGTGTAGAAGTATGTCTTTCTACTGAATCTGGATCCATACTGCAATCCTCCTTGGCTACTTCAGGGGCATGTTCAGTAGGGGTGTGTGACATAGGTGAACCTAGAACATCAATATTATACTTCACGCTCTTCTGCTTCTTTCCATTCTTTCTCCCTGGGCTTCTTTTGGATGCAGGCTTTTTAACCCTCAATCCGTCGGTGGACGCCTTTTTATCCTGTCATTGTTTAATTTCAATTACATCAACTTGAGGATAAAATCTTTCACACATTGCATAGAATGACATCCCTGAAGTAACAGTAAAAATAAATCGATGAAATTTTTGCTTACATCTTCCGATGCTGAGCTGTATAAGTGGTCATCCTTAAATTTGACGAATTTGGTATTCAAACCAGATCTAAATCTGAGTATCTTCCTGATCCATGATTCCTGGAAATGCTCAATTGATGTTTTCTTCCGAACAGCACGGTCAACTGACCTTTCCATGTGAAGCAAGAGTTGATGAACCTGTGGACATAACAAGAAAATCAGCCATAAGGCATGTGGAAATGAAAAATTATATCCTAAGAAAGAGCCACCGGTATCTTACGTGCTTCTGCTCACAACAACCCTCATGTTCATCACGTTTGTTTTTTTTTTTATCAATCTCCTCATGCTCATGCCCTCGACCGATATACATGATCGTGTTGGCCCGATACCAATGCATATACTCGTCATTATGTGTCTTTGAAGATGCTTTTTTTCCCTTCAGAGTGCACTGGGATCTACTGTCCCACAACACATAATTAGGTACCCTGCCAAGTGCACTGTAGTCATACACTATTTTTTCTACTCGCTCCACTCTTGGATAGGGCATGCTGAACGGTGGGGGAACTTCCTGAATAATCCAAACTGTTTCATAACGCGACCCGTATTATGTCGCTCCACTACCCAATAAAAAGCCAAGACCGTTGAAGATGAAAATAGGTCACGGTCGGCTTTAGAAACAGTATGACGGAATTTCTTTCCGAACTTGCTATATGGTTGCCATTTGAACTACAGAAAAATAATTAAAACAATATTAGTTTCAATGTAATGATAAAAGCATCAACTCCCAATTGTATGCCATCCGATTATATTGAACTTACACCGTCCTGTGGCAATTTGTTCAACTCTTCCCGAGTCTTAATCAGTGTGGTTACAGCTTTGAATGAATTCAACCTAACTGTCCATGTTTTCATCAATGGAAACTGAATATCACTTTTCCATATATCCGTTGGTGGTGGACAACGTCCAATTTGCATTCTTGTGTACGCCCATAGCTGCAAAAAACAGTCATTAATAAGTAAATACAAATGTAACAGTTGTAGAAAAACTGTAAATATGTTCAAATAAAAATGTTATCACCTGCAGAAGTTGAAGAGGTCCAGTCAAAGTTCTGAACTTCTTAGAATCATCAGTTCTGTTCGAAGATTTGCTTTCATCTCCCTCCTGATGTCTATCTTCAGACTTGTCCTTAACAAATTTAACTGCCTTTGCTAAAATCCAGTAAAGATTGGCAAGACAGGCAGGGGCCCATGCATATGGCTTAAATTCCTTGAACAACTCGAGAAGATATGCCGGACCCCTTCCACCCGATGTGTTAGACATAATTTGACTGGAAACTAAGAAGAAAAGGTACGCCCTAGTGTTGTAGATCTCATCATCCTTAGAAAGTTTCTTTTTCTTCTTCGTACTCTTCTTATTTGATGGCACCGCTGCAAAATTGTCCTCCAACCATGTGAATTTAATATTAATCCCGTTTACTTCGGTACCCTGAATAGGGGCCTTGCCAAGTAATTCAAGACATACATCACTAACCATTGAACTCGGGAAAGTTCTCCCGGTAACAATTGGGCCATCGATAGGTAGCCCGTATATGTAGGCCACGTCTTCAAGAGTAACTGTGGCCTCACCGGATGGGAAGTGGAAGGTGTTTGTTTCAGGACGCCATCTCTCAACCAAGGCTGCAATGAGAGCATGATCTATCCTAATATGTTCCATTTCTGCAAAATGATGTAAACCCGCTTGCCTTACGTACTCCTTTTGGATATCATTTAACACCCAAACAGATTTGTCCGGGTTCATTGGTATGCATCGAAATGTACCGAATTCCTGCGAGACAGTTTCAGGTATTACAGTTAAGAAAAAGATAAACTATATATATATATATATATGAAAGGGTGGCTAAGAATATACATGTCCATGGTTTATGGCTTCTGAGATATGATTGGCCTGGTCATATAGAAGCCTATTTCTTATTCCCTCACTTCCAGCCATCTGCAAAAAATAAATAGATCGAGAGAGGGAGATGTAAACATAACTAGAGCGAGAAGTAAAGCTAACTAATAAGGAAATTAAAAACTAGTTAACTGCATAGGGTAAGATCACATAGACCTTTAGTCCTCAGGTTCTTCTTTCCCTTATAGCAGTATTTGAAATTTAAGTCATGTTTGGTTGCAAACATCTGGGGGCAATTTGTCTTAATGATTTGGAGAATTCCAAATATGAGACTACTTATTTTGATGGGTACAGACTCATTATATTCACTTAAAAATAAATCATAGCAACGTTTATCTAGGCCTGTATGTATGAATTAGAATCATAGCAATACTTATTTAAATTTAATGGTTGCAAAAACAGAATGCAACCTTTCCCACCGCTTCCTCTATACAATTGTTTCTGACTTTAATTCATTGCAAATGAATAGGTATTGAAGTTAGTTCAAATACTCTTATATGAATAAATTTATTTACAACACTTGTATTACTAAAATGATTACTGATGAAGCCATTACAATGGAAACATGATGAATAAGAAGAACAATAACAATTATTATGGTATAATGGGTCCATTTTTATGCAAGGGCCACATCTGTAGCTTAATTCCATCCTATTGTCATTAGGAAGTCTATGTTGTCAATGGGCCAAATTATACTTGTTATTGCGAATGGTCCAAAGCCTATGGGTTTTTTCCACCACTACAAGTCTCTATATTTTAGTGTGTGTATCAGAATTGTGATGATCCAACAAAACAAAAAAAAAAGAAGTGATGAATTGTCAATGAGAATAGGGCTCTAGCTGGATCCGGATTCCGCCACTACTGTATAATTTTGATTAACTTATCAATTTAGAAAAGTCTCTACTTATATGATTTTGGTAACTGTTAATTTATTTTCCTCTTTGCACACCCAAATTTTTGTTTAGTAAAACCCAATTGTTATCTTCTACAATATCATCACACTATAATCAATTCAAAATGATCGGCATTATGGTTGATGTCTCCCTATTTCAGTAGCAATGAAGTAGTCCAAACATGAAGTCTCTGCATGTCCACTAGGATTGCCAACCCAGTCGAGAATGGGGAAAATGGAAGGACTAAGTCGTGGGTCGATTCAATGCAAAAATCATGTACAATGCATGAATATTAACCATTTAGGATGTCAAGTAAATGGAAAGAAAATGAAGAAACCACAGTAAATCATCATTGTGTAATACAGAAAAAGAAAAAGAGACAAGAAGAATACCATAGCCCGAAAAAGATACTGGAAGCTTGATGCTACAATCCAATAGGTCGGAAAACGACCTTTGGGACCACTTGCTATACCTTTTGAGGAAGGAGAAAAAAAAACTCCCAGGGGAAAGTGCAACAGTGATGGGAGGATGAAGGGAAAAAATGGGGAAGTGGGGTCTCGGTGGGTTTTCCAAATAAAGATGCTGGAATCTTGATGCTACAATCCAAACATGGAAAATGACCTTTGGGACCACCTGCTTGCTCTTTTGCAGAAGGAGGAACTGAAATCGCCAGGGGCAATGGAGATAGGGATGGGAGGAAGAAGGGGAAAGGAGGGAAATGGGGTTTTGCGCGCTGTATATTGGGGTTCAATGTAGCGACGACGTCGTCACTTATTCCACTATTAATAAAAAAAATGGAAGTGGTCCCAGGGGACCACTTCCGTGCCAGATTTACTATTGGCCCATTTTATGATCAGTGGCCCTCTAAGGTCCCTTTTCAGGTAAAATTCTCTTGAAAAAATGATTTTTATGGGACCTTATTTTTGGGGGCTAAAGCAAGGGCTTTTTTTACCGTCGAGCCGCTCCTAGAGCCAATAGCAGTACCCAACACAACCCTATCCACCTAAGCTGTATTTATTGTGTGGATAGAGGCCCTTGCCTTTGCCCTTCCACCCACGTTCCACTACAGTCCCATTCCCACTTTTTGTCAATTGCTTGGAAACCAATCTCCGACGACTTTTCCATGAAAGAAATTTCAGACCCTGGTCCTTGATTAATGTCCACTTGCAGCATGGAGATGCCCCTTTTCCCTGCTTTTCATCCCACTCCAAATGCAATAAGACATCATCACTACACATGCGGTAACGTCGTCAAGACTTGGAAGTCTTCCAAGTCCACGTAGAAAAAAGTGCCCCTCTTGTACGGTGTCCACAACTGGGTCTTAGAACAATGTAATTAGCTTATAAGAAGGCCCTTTTGCTGCACTCAAAACAACACCAATCTTATCTCTTCCTATCATTGGTGTTGGTGCAAAACCATAAGATGCCTGAACTTCTTTTCTACTTCTTCATCTTCTTTCAATTTCCCTCATCTTCTTTCACTCTTTCAGATACATACTTCTTCAATTGTGGGTCTGTTGGGAGCTGGCTGAGATTTCAGGCAATGGGTGACACAGCAATAAGCATTTATAAGGGCACAACACAGAGGATCTCACACTCAAAGTGAATACGTTTTTTTAATAGTTCTCATTCACATTCATTGCTTCCTGAACAGAAATACAAACACCCTATTTAAAGAATTGCTAGACTGATGAAACACTTACAAGTGTCCCATGTACACTTGACTCAAGGAGATAAAATAGAATCACTACACAACTGAACACAACGTGTACACCAACGTGTACAGGACTTTTTCAACCAGCCAACTTATTCCACAAACTACTAAACAAAGAAGAGACCCAGTCACATGACCGTTGGATGATTTTTGAATTATTATTTTTTTTAACACTCCCCCATAATTCAAATGCATTTAACACCAAGCGAGAACCGCAACTTGTAAAATCTTGCCACTGGAAGAGCTTTTGTGAAAATGTCTGCAAGCTGACTTTCGGTGTTGCAAAATTCTATCTTGATTTCTTTTCTAGCCACAAGCTCACGAATGAAATGATGACGAATCTCTATATGCTTGGTCCTTCCATGAAAAACTGGATTCTTTGCCATCGCAATTGTGGACATGTTGTCGCAGAACATGATGGTAGCTTCATCTTGCTTTCTTTCAAATCAGCCAAGATTCTCCGAAGCCATACCGTTTGGCACGCAGCACTTGTACCAGCCATGTATTCTGCTTCCGAAGAAGAAAGTGCAGTAGTTTGTTGCTTTTTTGATGCCCATGATATAACCCCGGATCCAAGGCTATGTACATAGCCTGATGTACTTTTCCTGTCATCTGCACAACCGGCCCAATCACTGTCAGTATAGGAAATAAGTTTACAATTACTTACTTTTTGATACCTTAGTCCAAAACTCAAGGTTCCACGGATGTAGCGCAAAATTCTTTTTGCTGCCCCCATATGTTGTCGACTCGGTTTGTGCATGAATCTTGAAATCAAGCTTACTGCAAACATTATGTCAGGCCTTGAATGAGTGAGATAAATCAGCCCACCTACAATGCTTCGAAATTCTTTTTCATCTGCTTTCTCAACGCCATCATCTAACATAAGCCTTTCATTTGCATTCATTGGTGTATTGGCAGGATTGCAATTTGACATGTGAAACCGCTTTAACAAATCTTTGGCATATTTTTCTTGGCACAGAAAGATACCATATGGGTCTTGAATGATTTCCATTCCCAAAAAATAGTGCAGGAGGCCCAAATCAGTCATTTCAAACTTTGACATCATTTTTTCTTTGAAATCATTTATCAATGGAAGAGAATTGCCAGTAAAAATCATGTCATCCACATAAAGACACACAATCAGAATTTCATCTGTACCTTTGGATTTCACATAAAGGGTTGGTTCACTTTCACTTCTTTGGACACCATTGTCCAGAAAATATTTATCAATTTTTCCATACCAAGCTCTTGGAGCTTGTTTCAATCCATACAGTGCTTTTCTCAATTTATACACTTTGTTTTTCCAACCCTTTAATTTCAAAACCATGTGGTTGCTCCACATAAACTTCCTCCTGTAATTCTCCATTTAGAAAAGCTGACTTGACATCAAACTGAAAGACTTTCCATCCTCTTTGTGCAGCAATAGCTATGACAGTTCTAATGGTGTCAATTCTAGCAACAGGAGAAAATGTTTCAAAGAAATCAATACCTGGCACTTGAGCATACCCTTTCGCAACCAAACGGGCTTTATGTTTTTGTAAAGACCCATCTGAGTTGAACTTGGACTTGTAAATCCATTTTTAGTCCAATGGCTTCCTTTCCCGGAGGTAAATCCACCAATCTCCATGTCTTGTTTTTCTCAATTGCATTAATTTCTGCTTTCATTGCATCATTCCACTCTTTCTTTTGAACTGCATCTTCAAAACAAGTAGGTTCTGAAGCAAATAATGCAAAATCACAATGTTGATAAATGTCATGGAGGCTTCTTACCTTTCTAGGAAGTGTTTCTGACCTTGGAGATCCCATCAGGCTTGGTGGAGTGTCAGGTGGCATTTCAAAGGAGGATGTCTCTTCTTCTTCAATAATAAGAGGCGACTGTTCCACATCAACTTCCCACTTCCAAGCATCATTTTCATTAAATATGACATCCCGACTGATAATTAACTCCTTATTTTCAGGATTATAAAGCCTATAGCCTTTTGTTTCATCACTATAGCCAAAAAAAATGCATTTGATGCTTTTTTCATCTAGCTTTTGTCTTTTTTGAAAAGGAATATGGGCATAGGCTATAGACCCAAATACCTTCAAATGACTTACATTGGGTTTTCTGCCAAACCAAGCTTCATAAGGAGTTTTTTCATTTACTGCTTTTGTGGGGGAACGATTAAGCAAGTAAATTGAAGTAGACACGGCTTCAGCCCAAAAAATCTTTGGAAGTCCTTTTTCTTTCAGCATACTTCTAGCAGTTTCAACAATACTCCGATTTTTTCTCTCTGCTACGCCATTTTGTTGTGGCGTAAAACTTGCTGTTAATTCCCGGCGAATACCTGCATCCTTGCAATACTTGAAAAATTCTTTGGAAGTGAACTCACCACCCCTATCAGTGCGCAATATTTTTATGGCATATCCACTTTGTTTTTCAACATAAGCCCGAAATTGAACAAAGGATGAGAATGCTTCAGATTTTTGTTTAAGAAAGTAAACCCAGCTCATCCTAGTAAGATCATCCACAAATAGTAGAAAATACCTACTTTCACCAAGTGATGGTATTTGTATGGGACCACAAATGTCAGCATGTACAAGCATTAATGGCTCATTTGCCCTCCAAGATTTACCCACTTGAAAGGTACTCTATGTTGTTTTCCATAGACACATGATTCACATATGTCCTCAATCTTATGTACCATAGGTAAACCAACAACCAAATTCTTTTTATGCAGCCAATCTAGGCCACCAAAGTTAAGATGCCCATATCTCTTATGCCACAGCCATGCAACATCACATGTTTCAACATTAAATGCATTGATGCTATGCTCAGAAAATTTGATTGGAAACATTTTGTTTGATGTCATTTTTCACAGTCATAAACATCTCCATATTCTTCTTGTTAAAAATCATGCACTGGTCTTCATCAAAAATGGCATAATAACCCATCTCCATTAGTTGTCCCAAGCTAATTAAATTTTGTGCTAAGCCAGGAACATACATGACATTGTGGATGAGTTTGTTACCTGACTTGGTGCTTACTGAAACAACTCCTCTGCCTTTCACTTGAACTTGATTGTTATCTCCCATCTTGACTTGAGACCTCACTGATTCATTCATTTCCATGAACATCTGTTTTTCACCTGTCATATGATTGCTGCAACCACTATCCAGGTACCAAATATTTTCAATAGAACTAGATAAGCATGAGAGAAATACATTTTCACTAGCTTCATCAATTTCCTTTTCTTCATGAAAATTTGCTTGATTCTTGTTTTTGTACCAACAATCCTTCTCATCATGTCCAAATTTGTTACAATTTGAACATTGTGGTACACTTGAGTCCTTATTTTTGTACCAACAGTCTTTTTCAATGTGCCCTCTTTTTTGCAATGATAACATTGAGGGAGTTCATGATTACTATTGTTGGGATTTCTTTCATTTGCATTGTACCTGTTTCTTCCTCTCCCTCGTCCGCGAAAATTTTTCTTTCCACGAACATTCCCACTTGGCCTTTGATCAGATGGACGAGGTCTTGCACCCTCATTTGAAACCTTTTTCAAATCAATTTTTGATTGTAAGGCTTGTTCAAGTGGCTTTTCTACAGCTCTATTCATTCTCACCTCATGGGTTGGAGAGAACCCATTAGGTGATTTACTGACAAGTAGTCAAATCTTTGGATTCTTCTATTGCAGCAACTACATGATCGAATTGGGAGTGAGACTTCTTAAAACTTTTTCAACAACTTTTTGCTCTTTTAGGTCCTCACCAAGCGAATCGAATTTGATTCACAATGGTTGTGACTTTTGTAAAAATTCTTGAATAGATTCAGGATTTTTCATCATTAGAGTCTCAAATTCACGACGCAAAGTTTGTAACCTCAAGGTTACAACCTGACTTGACCCTTTATATTCATCTTTAAGCAGGTTCCAAGCTTCTTTTGAGGTGGAAGCTCCCATTATCCTTGGGAACACTGTTTCATCCAAGCTTGTTGGATGTAAAATAGGGCCTTTGCATCCTGTTTTCTATTCTCATTTTTTTTGTGATGCAGTTAGTACTCTTTCTACATCATACTCATTCATGCCATTCTCAACCAAATCCCATAAATCATACGACAGAAACAGAGTTTTCATTTTGATACTCCAAAATTGATAATTATCACCTTTGAATATAGGAATTAATTGGTGAGAAACATGACTTACAGAACTGCCGATACCATTCATGGTAGTCATCTTCGAACTCTTGTTTCAAGTCTTCTTCTCCGCATGCAGCACCTGGGTAGAGTCCAGCTTTGAGCGAACTATGGCTCTGATACCAAAACTTGTTGGGAGCTGGCTGAGATTTCAGGCAATGGGTGACACAGCAATAAGCATTTATAAGGGCACAACACAGAGGATCTCACACTCAAAGTGAATACGTTTTTTTAATAGTTCTTCATTCACATTCATTGCTTCTGAACAGAAATACAACACCCTATTTAAAGAATTGCTAGACTGATGAAACACTTACAAGTGTCCCATGTACACTTGACTCAAGGAGATAAAATAGAATCACTACACAACTGAACACAACGTGTACACCAACGTGTACAGGACTTTTTCAACCAGCCAACTTATTCCACAAACTACTAAACAAAGAAGAGACCCAGTCACATGACCGTTGGATGATTTTTGAATTAATTATTTTTTTTTAACAGGGTCACCCACCTCTATACCTGTAGATAATCGGACCTTTTCTACAGACTCCGATTCTAATATTCTCTCTGGTACTTCTAGTATCCAGTTTGGAAGATCCAAACCCACCTCTGGATTCACAGCCTGATCTCTACAAAACTGCAAGAGTGTTCACAAGATCATCTTCTTATGAGTTTGATCTCCAAGGCAATGGAACCTTTGTGATTCGCCTTCATTTCTATCCTTTCTCTTCTCAAGGATACAATCTCTTCTCTGCTGTTTTCGATGTTTCGGTTTCTGGGTTTCAATTGTTAAGCAATTTCAGCGTCCAAAAGAGTAGCAGGACTCCTATAAAGGAGTACTTTCTCACTGCAGGCAGCAACAAGCTTAAGATCTCATTTACACCTTCCACTCAATCACTATCTCCTTCATTTGCCTTTGTTAATGCAATTGAAGTCTTTTCTGCACCTGATGGTCTCATTGCTGACAACGCCAGTTATGTCAACTCGAGCCCGGAAAACGAAGGACTGTTGGAGAAGGCGTTGGAGAGCGTCTACAGAATCAATGTTGGAGGACCCAAAATCACACCTTCAAATGATACAGTATGGAGAACATGGGTTCCTGATGAGGAGTACTTGTTTTCGGCACAAGCTGCAAAGAAGGCCAACCCCAACACAAAGATCAGGTATGAGTACACAGGAGTCAGCCGTGACATCGCTCCTGAGAGTGTCTATGGTACTGCCCAAGAAATGAATACGATTAATAATTCTATGCCAATGAAATTCAATATAACCTGGCTGTTCCAGTGAATTCTAGTGATAGCACCTCGTTCGGCTGCATTTTTGTGACATAGTCAGTAGTAGTTCAACAAATCAGCTGATTTTCAATGTCTATATTGGTAGCTCTTTAGCAGAATCATCTCTGGATCTCTCAAAGATTAGGTACGGGATGTTGGCTTCACCTTACTACAAAGACTACATGGTCGAACCCGATAAGGCAGGGTACATAAATATAAGTGTTGAGCCAAAAGAAACAGGAAGAATGCCATACTGAATGGCGTGGAGATCATGAAGGTGTATCCTCAGGGAGGCGTGGTCTCTGAATCTAATTCAAAGAAGAAACATCGCATTCTTCTAATTGATTTGAGCATTGGAGGAAGCCTTGCTTTAGTGTTTTTGATGGCGGTTGTTTGCTTGCATTGCTTTGAAATGTAAGAAGAGGAAAGAGGAAGCCAAAACTGGGGAGAGCCTGATGTGGTCGCCTTTGCCGGTATAGCAGAACCCCTGAAAGAACCAATGCATCTCCTGGTCCAAATATAAATCTAGGCCTGATAATGACTTTCGCTGAAATACAATCGGCCACCAACAACTTTGACATGAATATGCTGATTGGGTCAGGTGGTTTTGGCGATGTTTATAAAGGAGTTCTCAGAGATGGCACAAAAGTAGCAGTGAAGCGGGGCAAGCCTGGTTCTGGCCAAGGCCGACAAGAATTCCTTGCCGAGCTCAACGTCCTGTCAAAAATTCACCATCGACATCTTGTGTTCCTCATTGGCTATTGTGTAGAGCAGTCAGAGATGATACTGGTCTCTGAATTCATGAAGAATGGGACACTGAAAGACCATCTGTATGGTAAAGATTTGCCATGTTTGTCCTGGAAGCAGAGGCTTGAGATTTGTATTGGCTCTGCAAGAGGCATTCACTACCTCCACACTTTCTCTGCACAAGGTATAATTCACCGTGATGTCAAATCTGCAAACATCTTGCTTGATGAGAACTACTCGGCTAAAGTAGCAGATTTCGGGCTCTCACGCGATTCTCTGGGCATAATGAGTGATGACAGTTCACACACAACGGCCAACAGAGTCTTTTCTCAATTGATTGGCAGTGAAGGTAGGTAGATCATCCAAGACTTAATATCCCTCATGAGCATAAATGTATTGCTACTAAGTAGAATATATTATGAGTGTCTGGTAGACTTTAATTTGACCCTCTAAAGTAGAGTATATGCAAGGTTAGAGTAAATTTTAGTTTTTTGGATGAAAGGCTCTTGTTCACTTATGGATTATGTCATAATGCAAATACCAATTGTGGGTTTTTTTTTTTTTTTTTTTTTTTTTTTTTTTTTTTTTTTTTTTTTTTTTTTAAGGACAAAAGGAGGAGCTTGAGAGGTTCAAGAGGTCTCTCCTCTATATTCTGGAAGAGATACCTCTCATTTCTACCTCTCATTTCTCCTCAGTCAATTTAAACTGCCTAAATATAAACAACATATGCTATGTGAGCAGGGTTTGGGGGTGTCTACTTATAATAACAGTTAAGCCTTCATAATCTCTTGGCATCTGAGTCTAATTGAATTCAAAGTTTATATGTACTTAATTACATCTATAAGTTTATAAATGTAAAAATTAGAAACTTTGAAATATAGAAAAGTAGCTCTGGTAGTATCACTTTGTGTGCATTTTCGGCGATGGCTGCCTGCTCAATTTATAATCTTCTCAGTACCCAATACCATCAAGTAGGATGGTCCAAGCCATTGAAGTAGTTGGCTATTGCACAGGTCATAGTCCAAATTTCTTGAATCATGAAGGAATTTTAGCTTCTGCATTCACAATTGTCTGTTTAATTTGTGGTTGTCTACCTGATCAACAGTCCCACACACTTTTGTGACTGCGACTGGTACAACGTAGGTGTAAGAAATGGACAGTGAACTATCCCAGCATTTCATAACTGAGAAAGAATAGGTTTTTATTGGTGTCATATTTCGAACCCATGACCTAATGCTGTAAACCAAGGGTTTAAACCATCAAGACAATGTAGAGATTGGCGAGAAAGGAAAAGGTTAATGATCTCTCCTTACACTTCTCAATGTTGAAGGCCTTTTTGTTTAGATCTTCTTAAATCTTAATCCAGTGCAGGTAACTTGACTTACACATAAATAATGGTTCATGTACTTGGATAACCTGAGTAACCTGCAAGTGAGTTATGTTCTTTTACTATTAAAAAAAAGTTGTCATGTTCTTTTCTAATTAAAAGGTAAATTCAGATCAGGGTTAATAGGTGACAATCTTGGCCTATGCTTTCTTGATTGCATTCTTGAGAATTTTGATTTAATTCACAGAATTAAATGGATAGTAATCAAGCGTTTTAGATAATGGTTAGTTCATATTAATGATCCATGCTATAACCAAACATCAATGGAAATGGTTAGAAGGAACTTGGGATCTAGGATTTTTATTTGAAGGGGACAAAACCAATAAGTAGTTAGATTTTGGGGGTGAACTGGATTTTGGAGGCGGATCTAGGATTTTCTTTCGAGGTTTTGGGCTTTTTCCAGGTTGGGCCACTGCGGTATTCTTCGTACTAAAACTTGAAAAACAGTAGGGCGAAAATGACCAAATCGATCTTCTATTGAGCCACATCAGCATCAACACCCACATAAGGAAGGAAAGGCTCTTAGGGCAATTAAATACTCTTTTTAACTTTTAAGAACAGAAACTTATCCAATTCCATTTTAAGAGACGCCTCTTGCTGTTCACACATATTTGAAACGTACCATTTGTTCTCTCTTTCTTATCATCTCCTCTATCCTCAATAATTATTCCCTGGTTTCCCTAATGGTGAAGGACTTTGATGAGTGTGTGTTGTGTGGGTGTATTTTCCAGAGCAAAAAGATGATGACAACAACAACGACAAAATAAAAATTCTCAAAGCCCTTCAAAAATTAAACCAAAGTTACAATATCATCCAGCATTCTATCAAATATATTCAATAAATACAAATTCATCATAATAACAGTGATTAGAGATCCAACGTGTGTTCCTTCGTTGTCTCTTGGCTTGCTAATCTTTTGCAGCTGCTTCTCCTAGATTCCAAATTAAAGTAAGTTTCTTAACAACTTGACCCACATCTAGTTTTTAAATAAATTCTAAACCTGAGATTCAGATTTAATCATGCAAATTGAAACACATGATGGGCCCCAAATGGGCATGCAAATCTTGAAATATCCCTGCATGGACGTGCATTGCATGTTGGTAACTTTCTTAGATTTTTTCTTCTTCTTTCTTTCTTTGCATTTCTTAGCCATCAAGAGATCTTGGAGTTCCTTCCTTAGAATTTTCTCCTTTTTATTTCTCATCAATTCTCCTCTGCCCGTGGGCCCCAAAATCTGAAAATTTTTTCCTTCACATGAGAGTGGGCCCGCATGGGCATGAAATCTTGAAGTGGCATGGCTTGGACGTCCTCTGCGAATTCCTTCTCTTCTTTTCTTTTCAAGGCGGGTCCCAACACATGTTGAAGATTCCTTACAAGAATAAAAAGAATAGTTCGGCCATATTATGTATAAAATTCATAAATGTCATGCATGAGACCCGAATGAGATCATGCACATGAATGCACCATTGGATGATTTTCCATGAACTAATTCATGATGCAGGAATCAAAAAGCTAATTTGTGTGACAATAAGATGATGTAAACCAATGATTTCATAAAATTCATGCAAGATTGATGATTTTGAATGATTTTGACTAAAATTCCAACTTTGATGCTCAAATGCATGGAATTATGAAATTCTATGAAATTGAGTGCAAATTACCCTAATTAAGTCCACAAAATAACATGAAATGATGAATGAGAACTACAATTTTGTGGACTTATCACAACCCCAAACCAGCTTTTTGCTAGTCCTTGAGCAAAATAAGTGAACAAGGAAAAGTTTACTATCCTAACAAATGTAGAAAAACAAAAATAAAAATGTCACTCTCGACTGCATTTAGCGTATGCAGCAAGCCCTGAAACCCCTACGTTTCCCCCTAGTGGACGAGTTGTGCCTCATGAGGGTTTGCAGTGAATATACCCACAAAAAATTTTTTTGGCAAAAGATGTTTAAAACCTAACAAAATCCAGGAAAACTTTTTCCAAGAGAAAATTTATAGACACCGACTATTCTCGATCCTCGGAATTTTCAATGACAAATCTTAAATTCGGTTCACCAATCTCATCTTTTGGTCAGAATTCTCGAAATCATGTTAATTGATGTGCACGATGATAAGTATGTATACGTAATAAGCATCAAATGATCCACCAAGAATTTCCGTGAAAATAATTATTTTTATTTTTATTTTTTAATTCTGGGCCGCCTAACCTTTAGCAAAGAAAAACAATCTTCCTCTCAAGGCGATAATGACGGCTTTTGCACTACTCTTTCTTTAAAGGGCGCAATTTTTTTTTTAAAATATACACGTGTAACTGTGCAATGCCTAGGTCCCTTAAGCTTTCTAATTAACCCATGTAACGAGCATTAGGCCAATGACTCCCAAAACCAGATGTCTTTACGGCACTGGGTATGTAAATACCCTTACGTACTTACTGGCTTGGGTTAAAAGGCTATGAACCCAAGCTAGTCACAAAAATTTTTATTCTTTTCAAGACTTCTAAATAATACTTTTTTTTTCTTTTGCGGTCCCCAACAATAGGCAGCCCTTTCCATGTATCCACCCGTCGAACCAGGAAGCTCTGTAAAACTAAGGGTCAATTTTCCATTTCTTTTTCAATTATCAATAAAGAAAAACGGAAATCATAGCTTAACACATTCAAAACCTTGAAAACATATACAACCTGTGTAAAGTGAGGGATCAAAATTCAGCACTTTTCCAAAAACCCTCTCCTAAAATAAAATAGTGAACCATTATTTTCTTTTGCCCAAAATAAATATCTTTAGCCAATAAAAATTCTCTTAAAAGTTTCCCTCTAACTTAACAATAGCAATTTTTTTTTTAAAATCTCCTAAAAAAATGAAAAAGTAGAATGAAAATTAAACAAATGATCACATGTAAAGTTCAAACCCCCCCCCCCCCCCCCCCCCCCCCACCAAACCTAAATCCAACATTGTCCTCAATGTTATGAATGCATGTGTAATGTGAAAATGAACAATAAGGAAAATTGGAACATCTTACCATGTGGGGTGATTGCAAAAGAATATGATCAACCAGCTCAATTACCTTGCAAAATTGGGTTGCCTCCCAAACAGCGCTAAGTTTAATGTCATTAGCCCGATGTGACAAAAAATGATTAGTCCTGGTAAATTGGGTCTTCCACAAGGATATCCTCAATGTTTTTATCCTTCAGTTTCAGAAACGGTTTCAACCGGTGACCATGCACTTTGAAAACATCCCCATTCTTGGGATTTTCAATTTCCACAGCACCATGAAAGTAAACAGTCCTCACAATGAATGGACCAGTCCACCGGGTTCGTAACTTCTCTGGAAACAGGTGTAACCGGGAGTTATACAAAAGGACTTTCATACCCGATTCAAAGGATTTTCTTAAAATTGACTTATCATGATTCAACTTCATTCTTTCCTTGTAGATCTTGGCATTCTCATAGGCATCATTTCTAAGTTCTTCCAACTCATTGAGTTGCAATTTGCGCAGAATACCCGCCATGGGCTAATTAAAATTGAAAGTTTTGATGGCCCAGAAGCTCTATGTTCCAACTCAACAGGCAAATGGCAAGCCTTACCATATACCAACCTATAAGGGTACATCCCAATAGGAGTCTATTATAAGCGGTTCGATAGGCCCATAATGCATCCAATAGTCGCAAATACCAGTCTTTCCAATTTGAATTGACTGTCTTCTCCAAAATTTATTTAATCTGCCTATTCAAAACTTCTACTTGGCCACTGGTCTATGGGTGGTAGGGCGCAACAACCTTATGAGTAACAGAGTACTTTTTCATTAGATGGTCAAAGGTGCTATTGCAAAAATGAGTTCCACCATCACTGATAATTGCCCTAGGTATACCAAACCTAAAAAGTATGTATTCCTTAATAAATCTGATCACCACATGGCGATCATTCTTTCTGGTAGGTATTGTTTCCACCCATTTTGAAACATAGTCCACCGTAAGTAAAATATACAAATTGCCAGAGGAACTTGGAGATGGCCCCATGAAGTCAATTCCCCACACATCAAAAAGTTCCACCACAAGTATGGGATTCAAGGGCATCAAGTTCCTTCGATTGAGCTTGCCAAGCTTTTGACACCTCTCACAGTTCAAACAGAAAGTATGACAATCTTTAAAGATTATGGGCCAGTAAAATCCACACTGCAAAACTTTTGCAGCTGTCTTTTTCGAACTAAAGTGGCCCCAACATGCATGATCATGACAGAATGAAATGACCGAGTAATGGTCATGATCAGGAATGCATCTCCTGATGATCTGGTCCGGGCAGTACTTAAAAAGATACGGGTCATCCTAGAAAAAGTACTTGACCTCAGCTAGAAATTTTGATCGATCCTGTTTGGGCCAATGGGTGGGCATCTCCCCTATAACAAGGTAATTGATTATGTCTGCAAACTAGGGGATTTGAGAAACACTGAGCAATTATTCATTAGTAAAATTTTCATTCAATGGGACCTCATCTAATGTCTCTAAGGGTAACCTCGAAAGATGGCCTGCTACAACATTCTCACATCCTTTTTTATCTCTTATTTCCAAATCAAACTCTTGTAGCAGAAGGATCCACTGGATTGATCGTCAGCCCCAAGTGCAGGCCGCGATTGTAGTAATAAATAAATCGGTGAAGTCGAGATCGATCCACAGGGAGTATCACTTAAATAAAACATGTCCTATTTGAAAACTAGTATTAGCCGAATAAAATCTATATAAATCAAGTATCCTAATTGCATGAAATAATTATTACAAGATTGAAATATTAATTACAACTAAAGGAAAATAAAAATCCATAATCTAGAAACCTAATCTAACTACTGCATTCACCATAAGATTTGTCAGTCCAACCAATTGCAATAATTATTAAGATGCATAAAAATAAAAATAAAATAGAATAAAAATCAGAGAATAAAAAAATTAGATTTTAATTCTTAACTATTGCAATAGTTACTTTGCTTGAATGCCATAAAGAAAATCAAGAACACCGCACCAAGTGCGCACTGTCACTACGCACAAAATTCAATGTTGACCCATTGGTGAAAACCAAGACCCCATAAACTTGATTTAGTATTGAAAGAACCATTACAAGCAAATAACCATTACAAAATTACTTGAATCAAAATAAAGTGCATCCAACCTTACCCTAGACACATGACACACCAAACGGAGGAAAAGCACTCGAGGTCTAGAAACGGCGATCCACCGTCTCTCGTTTTGTGATCTGGAATCCAAGCAAGGGAAGATGATGAATGGCTGGTCAATGATGGAGTGACGATAGCAACGGCGACGGCGCGACGGTGGTTGTAGAATCCAAGTGGTGGTGTGCCTTATGGAAGGCCTTGATGAAGAAATTATGGAAGGATGAGAGATGAAGAAAATAATGGAAAAGGGGAAGATGAGTGCTGGTCGTCCAAGAGGAGGGGGGATGGGATCCTCGTGCAAGCCCCTTTTCATGGTCTTTTATGATTTTTTGGATAGCTTGGGTTGCAAGGTTTTGGTTTGGGTAAGGATTAGTAGAGTGGGGTCCAATTTGGATTGGGATTAGGTGTTTTTGAAAGAGTTTCAAGGGATTGGCCCACAATCCTAGTGAAAATAGGATTCTTTCTTATCTCATGCAACTTCCTGTCTTGGGCCCACTTTGGCTAAGAAACAATTCAAATATGAAATTTCATATTTGTTTCAAAGATGCATGTGGTCCCCACCTATCTTGGACGTGTGATTGCTTGCATAGAGGTGTTGGACGTATGAAACTTGGGATGGAGAGATCTGAACGTGTGATGCTTGTTTGGATAAATCTTGGGTTGCAAACTTCAAATCTTGAGGCTTATCTTAATTGGAGTTAACTTTAACAACTTGGTGCTAAAACCTTGCACTCTTCCAATTTGTTTCCAACTTGGATTGCTAAGCAAGATCTTCCAATCTTTTGAACTCTTCATGGCTGGAAAAATATCCTTCGATGTGCCCATTTTCTCTCTTGAAGAGATCCCCTCAAATCTGGAATTAATTTCATTGCAATCAAGGATGTAGGCCCCGCTATGGTGCTCACAACATGGAATGTCCAATGCATGGACGTCCTCTCCTTGGCTTAAAGAATTTTAAATATGAAATTCAGATTTGTATTTCTAATTGGAACACATGATGGCCCCAATTGAGTATGCAATGCTTGAATTCCCATGTCTTGGACGTCCTTCACATGGCTGGGTTTTCTTTTGCATTTTTTTTCTTCTTTGTTTAGCTTGAATTGAATCTTCCAACAAGGGTAATGTGGACCCCATTTGGAGCTTCAATAACTTGGTTTTCCCTCTTTAATTCTTCAATTGATTCATCTCTTCTGCGGGCCCCAAGAAACTGATTTTCCCTACAAAAAATACAAATAATATAATCTATGATCAAAGAATGAATTATTTTTGTAAGAAAGGAATGATGCAAGATGCGGGCCCCATTCACACTAAATGGATGTATAAAATGTCACCATTTTATCAAGTTTTCCTTAATTAAATCAATGGTGCAAAGAAAATTCATCATTTCATGTGTGAATAAAAAAAAATTATGAGAAATTCATGACTTTCAATGCCAAGACATAGAGAATTAATGATTTTGTGTGAAATTGCGATTTTTTCAATGAATTTTGACTCGAATTTGAACTTTGATGCCCACAAACATAGAATCATGAATTTTTACTAAAATAGTGCATGATTTGATGATTAAGTCCTTACTTACTCTAAAATGATGATGAATTATGCATATTTAAGGACTTATCATGGATCAATCGGGCTTTTGCATCCTTTTTGGACAGAATGTATCTCAAAGCTGCATGGTCCGTGTAAATGATGACTTTGGACCCTATCAAGTAAGACCAGAATTCTCCAAGGCAAAAATCACAGCTAGCAATTCTTTTTCTGTGGTTATGTAATTTAGATGTGCATCATTGAGGGTCCTACTTGCATAGTAAATCACATGAGGTAGCTTCCCAATCCATTGACCCAAACAGCTCCAATAGCAATATCGGATGCATCACACATTAGTCAAATGGAATGGTCCAGTCAGGTGGTTGAGTTATAGGGGCTGAAAGTTAGTTCCCTTTTTAGTCTCTCAAAAGCCTTGAGACACTTCTCATCAAATTCAAATGGGGCCTCTTTTTTCAGCCAGTGGCATAAAGGTCTAGCAATTTCACTAAAATCCTTGATGAATCTATGATAAAAACCAGTATTGCCTAGGAATGATCAAATCTGCTTAACTGATTTTGGTAGTGGCAATTTGGAAATCCAATCAATTTTTTCTTTGTCCACCTCAATTCCATTATCAGAAATAATGTTTCCCAAAACTATGCCCCGTTTTACTATAAAATGACATTTCTCCCAATTTAAGACTAGATTTTTTTCCTTACATCATTCAAGCACAAGGGGCAAATGATGTAAGCACTCCTCAAAAGAATTGTCAAAGACCGAAAAACCATCCATGAAAACTCAATGAATCTTTCTACCATGTCAGAAAATATGCTCAACATGCACCTTTGAAAGGTGGTCGGTGCATTGCATAGCACAAAGGGCATGCGTCTATAAGCAAAAGTGCCAAACGGAAAGGTGAAGGTGGTCTTTTCTTGGTCCTCGGGTGCAATTGGAATTTGATTGTAACCGGAATAACCATCAATAAAATAATAATATGCATGACCGGCTAGCCTTTCGAGCATCTGATCCATGAATGGGAGGGGAAAATAATCTTTCCAAGTGACTGAGTTCAACTTCCTATAATCAATGCATACCCTCCATCCAGTCTGTATCCGAGTGGGTACCAATTCATTGCCCTAATTATGAACCACTGTTATTCCGGATTTCTTTAGTACCACTTGAACCGGGCTCACCCATGCACTATCAGATATGGGGTAAAGCACCCCTGCATCAAGTAATTTTAAGACTTCTGACCTGACCACTTCCTTCATTGCAGGGTTCAGTCGCCTCTATGGTTCACGAGAAGTTTTTTCATTTTCTTCCAAATAGATTCTATGTTGGACCACATATGGGCTTATTTCTTTGATTTCTACGATGGACCACCCTATAGGTTCCTTGTGTGCATCCAGAATTTTCACGAGTTTTTCCTCTTGGATAGGGTCCAAGTCTGAAGCTATAATCATTGGAAAGGTTTCTAACGGGCCTAAAAATACACATTTCAAGGTATCCGACAACTGCCTGAATTCTAACTTAGAGGGCTCTACAATCGATGGGACAGGTGGGGAAGCAGATCGTCAGAATCTCAGCTTCGGTTGCCACTTAAAGCAATCCATGGATGGGGTTGAGTCTAACAGTGCATTGACTTCCTCAATATGTCCATCTATATCAAAATCACCTCCAAAGTGGGCCAGACAAGCCTCTAGTGGATCTTCAAGTTTCAAATGGGGTAAGTGATTTTCCACCAATTCATGAATGTAACTAACTTCAAAAACCCCATCATCCTCATGAGGAGGTTGCTTACTGACATTAAGAATGCTCACTTGAATTGTCATGGTCCTAAAAGAGATTTGTATCACTCAATTCCTACAATTGTTCAAAGCATTTGAGGTGGCTAAGAATGGTCTTCCTAAAATTAGTGGAATTTTGGATTCAGCTCCAGATGTGTGTATGGTATCCAAGACAACAAAATCGACAAGAAACACAAAGTCCCCGACTTTGATAAGAACGTCTTCGACTACTCCCTTGGGGTATCGAATCGATGCATCAACCAATTGCAAGGTCACATGGGTCTTTTTCAACTCCCCCAAACCTAATTCTTCATAAACAAGGTACAGAAGAAGGTTCACACTAACACCCAAGTCTAGCAATGTTTTCTTTATGTGATGGTCCCCTATCTGCCAAGAAATGGTAGGACACCCTGGGTCCTTATAATTGATCGGGTTTGGACAAGAAATGATTGAGCTAGCTTGTTGGGCTAGAAAAGCCTTCTTGGGCACATTGGTAATCCTTTTGAAGGTGCAAATTCCTTCATAAATTTTGCATAGGCAGGAATCTGTTGGATAGCCTCAAGTAGTGGGATATTGATCCTCACTTGTTTGAACACTTCTAGCATTTTATCCAATTGAACAGTTGATTTTGTTGGGCCTAGCCTCTGTGGGTATGGTGCCTTGGGAGCATAGGTCCTAGGAGTGGGCTCACTAGGTGATGGTTCGGCATTGACTGAGTTCTTTTTGAATGGCTCTGGTTCTAACATGGGTTCAACATTCACACTTGGTTCTTCAATTTCCACTATCTCACTGGATTCTTCCTCAGGTTCCTTGGGTAGTTCCAACTTGTTATCAACCTTTGTACCCGACCTAAGAGTGAAATGGATTTGACTTGTTCCGGGCCTTTTCCTTTAGGATCATGAACAACTTGGTCTTGGGATTAGGTTTGGGTTGACTAGGGAAGGTTCCCTTGTCTTTGGCACCGATGGAGTTGGCCAGTTGGTCCATCTGGTATTCCAGTTTTGTAAAAGTTGAGTAGTGGTATGCTGGAATTGAGCAGTACTTTGAGACAATTAGGCCGTAGTTTGAGACATGAGTTTCATGGCCTCTTCTAAATAATCTACCCGACTGGGATTGAAGTTGGGTTTTTGGAAACCGGGTGGGGCATTGACCTAAGATTGATTGTGCTGAAATTGAGTAGACTGAGATGGGCCACCTTGAGTTGGGCCTTTGGTCCAAGAAAAGTTCGGGTTATCCCTCCAACCTGGATTGTATGTGTTAGAGTACGGGTCATACCTCTGACAATTATCAAAACGAGTGTTTTGATATAGCGCATTCACCTCCTCAACAGACTCAGTCTGACCCAATGTTGTTGGGTCAATCCCTCCATTCATGGCCTGGTTATATTTCAATGACTCCAAAGTGTTTGGAGTGGGTTTTTAGTTCAGCTCTAAAGCCTCTATTCTCCTCACCAGTGTGGCCAATTTGGCCTCTACCTCAATTTTGGGTTCAACCTTGAACATTCCCCCTTTTTCAGGAATGGTGGGTTTGGTGGGCTTCCTCTTGACAGGGGCCCACTGTAGTGTGTTTTCAGCAGTTTCTTCAAAAAATGTCCATGCTTCATCCGCTATTTCCTGTGTAAACTTCCCACTATAGAAAGACCCCACCATTTGCTTAGTAGGGCAATCCATACCCCATATACAATCTGGACTAATCGGATCTTCTCGAATCCTTGGTGGGGACATTAGATCAAAAGGTCCTTGAACCGTTCCAAATAACTGTAAAGTGTTTCCCCTTCCATTTGATGGAATCCATTGATGGCCTACCTAATCGAAGCGGTTTTATGCTTGGAGTAGAATTTTTTGTAAAATTCTTCGTCTAGCTTGACCCATGTAGTGATGGACCCGGGCTGTAAGGCATAAAGCCAAGATTTAGCCTTTTCTTTTAGGGAGAAAGGAAATAATATAAGTTTAAGCGCCTCCTCAATCATGTGATTGATTCGCATGGTCCCACAGATGTCCTCAAATTCCCTAACATGTTGATAAGAGTTTTCCTGGTCTAGCCCACGGAATACTGGGAGCATCTAGATCATGCCAGATTTCAGCTCAAATGTGGCATTGGTCTGAGGCAGGGTGATGTAGGACGGTTGAGTTGTCCTGGTGGGGTACATGTAGCCCTTCAAAGTCATGGGTGGGTCCACTTAATCAGCCATCCTAACAATTTCTTAAAAAATGGAAGACTTTCCTACACCGGTTAAGGCTAATTCGGGCTCTATTCTGACTAACATCTTATTCTTGCGTACCCACAGTTTCTCTCTCTCTCTCAGGTCTAGAGCACATGCATCGGGTTCAACCTTAAGGAAATGCAAGCCTAATCTATATGCGGGGCCCTAATGGTCTTACTAGATGATGTACAAGCAGTCAAGCACAAAGATTGAGCACAAGAAATTATCCAAGGGTTAGCCTAACTCACTAGACAACTCCTAACTAGTTTGAAGAGTGCACTAAGGCCTCTAATCCGGTCTTATGAAGCCAAATCGACCAAGTAAGTCCCCAGGATGAGTGGTGGGATCACAATGCACTTGGCAAAGGTCCCGCTTAAGAACCAAACTCCTAGAACAGAGACTGCCACCCTATAGTCTTCATCCTACTGAGCTCGAGTCCTATGGTCTCGTTGCTACTTGATTTTAATTAAAGCTAGGATCCAAATGTGAGAGATGGTTAACCTAAATGGGTAAGGATCTGGTGATGAAATCTAGACCTTATCTTTTTGGGGTGGATTGCCCTTAACAAAGTGTGTGTCCAATTAGATGGTGTATCAATCAAGCATTCACACTTTACAAAAATTAAATCATCCAAGCCCCACTTACAAGTAAAAGCTTCGTGGGGTAAAGTTTAGAAACTCTTACAGCGGGCCCACGCTAATCCTTAAACTGTATAAGCTTAACCTCTTTTGGCAAATTTTGCAATTCTGAGAGTAACTTGTTTGCTTAGAGCAAATCCTTACAGTTTCCTTTTTTGATCAAATCTCCACACACTACAAACTTTCCAAAATAAAAATTCTTGTTAGTAATTCCTAAAATAAAGTATTACCCTAATCTAAAACAAAGAAATAGAATATGAACACTCCAATTTAAAAACAAAATCTTAGAGATTGCAAAGTTATTTAAACTAATCAAATTAAAATTCAACTAAAGCTAATCTAATCAAACCAAGAAAAACACAATCTAATCTAATCAAATCTAAAAATCAGTATATTTTTTCAATTAATTTATTGTAATTCGAGAAAAAATCCTATTTTTTTAATTCTGTAATTCCGAAAATACTAGAAAAATATGAATTTTTTTTAGAAAAAGAAAAGGAAATAAACTACAACTAATTGCAACAAAGTTTTGAAATCAAACTAAATTATGAAATACTTAATGATGCAACCAAATGACGAATGCGAATGCGCCTAAAAAAATAGATTCAATTAATTTTTTTTTTCAAATTTGGCTCCCCGGCAACGGCACCAAAAACTTGATGTGAATTTAAATTCAATCTTTTAAAACTGCAAGTGCACAGCTGTCTTTTTGAGACAGTAGCAAGTACAGGTCGAATCCAACAGGGAGTGCTACTAAAATATCTTTTTTTAGAGGAATTTACCTGGTAGAGCCCAGTACAGCCCTATACGTGCTATGAGGACCCCGTTTCACGTTGGATACGAGAGGGGTCCTCAAGGTCCCTTTTTTTTTCGTTTAGCGAATGGTCGATATCAACTATAGTCGATATCAACCATTTTGCTGGAACCCAAAAGGAAAATGGGTTTTTCAGGAGGAATAAGATGGGAGGGGAGGAGGAAGGAGAAGAGTGGTCGATATCGACCATAAACTGTCATCTTTAATTGTCGATATCGACACCATAACTGAACCACAAAAAATACAGTCATTGTCAAGATCGACCACTTTTATTGTCGATATCGACAACATAACTATAACACAAAAAATACAGTCATTGTCAGTATCGACCACTTTTATTTTCGGTATCGACCACTTTAAAATAAAAGCAAACAAAAGGATGATGGCACAGATCAGTGCTCAGGGGGGTGGGGTGGGGTAGCATCCTTCTTCTTCTTCTCCTCACCACCCTCTCCTCCTTCTCCTTCTTCTTCTGTACCATCTCTCACTCCCAAGATCCCTTCTGCAATTCCATACTCTAAACCTTCCTCAAAATCCCTCACCAGATCCTCAGCAACCTAATTCTTCCTCACCCACTCCCTCCCTCCATTTCTCTACTCCACCAGATATTCCTTCCTCTCCCCTTTCCCTCTCTTCTCCATCACCCTCTCCACCTCCCCATACTCATACAACGCCGCCTCCAACTCCCTCACCACCCCCTCCAGCGCCACCCTCCTCCCAAACGTCATCGGATTCCCCTTCGGCGTCACCGCAAGGACCTCCCTCGCCAGCGCCAGCGCCGTCCTACCTTTTGCATCCTCCACCCCCGAGTCCGCCCCCAGCTCCAGCAGCCGCTTCACCGCTCCCAGCCTCGCGTACCCCACCGCCATGTGCAGCGCCGTCAGCCCACCCTGCGAGTCCCTCCGGTCGAGGTATGCGCCGGCTTCAGCCAACACTTTGATGCAGGGCTCATAGCCCAGGCCGGCAGCGAAGAGGAGGGTGGTGCGGTTGTCTTCGTTGACAGCATCCACATCGCGGGAGGGGTAGTCGAGGAGGCAGCTGGGAGGGCGTCGGCGTCGGCTTTCTTGGCGGCAGTCCACCAGGAGGAGTCGAATTCAGCGATGACATCGTTGGCGATGTTGGGGGAGGGGAGCCAGGTAGGGGAGTGGCCGTCTTTCCACTCGATCAGGTACTCCATGTCGTAGCGGCTGCCCGTTTCGTCGCGTGGGACTGCTCCATCTAAGTAGATGGCCTTTTCTCCACCCTTCCCCTCTCCTCCCTCCTCCTCCTCCCCTCTTGAAAAACCTAATTTTTATTTGGGTTCCCGCAGAATGGTTGATATCGACCATTTCTTAAACGAAAAAAATAAAAATAAAAACGCACATGGAGAGCCTTATCTGTGTCCATGGTAAATACGACACCTCCGAAGTGGTATAGTATCCTACAAGGCTCTATCAGGTAAATTCCTCCTTTTTTTATATTAAAGTCTGATTTTTTCTATAATGAATATAAAAAAAGATCAATATTTGAATGAGAGATAAAGCTACTTTGCAAGATGAATGGATAACAATAATAATAAAGGTAGATTAGAGCAACAAATAGTCCATTAATTAATTTCAATTCTCAAACCACATACTTTAATTTAGTCTTGTGCCTTGCAAATAACTCAAATCAGATATAACTCGATGTTTCTGATTCGTAAGATATTCTTTTTAAAATTCAATTCTTAAGCAGAAGAACCTAAGATCTCCATCACCTCATAAAATTTAAATTACTTTGAGCGTCAGTTAACAAATTAAGCATAAAATATCAAAGTCATAAAAACCTAAGTATATTCTATCAAAAGAAGATTAATTGATCAAAATAAATTTATTAAAATATAAAGCGGAGGTTTGCCTGCGGCGCGAAGGCAGATCTATTAATCTACTAAACATGCATCATAAGGACATAAAAATTAAATTAAAGACATAGAACAAAAATAAAATCACTTAACTTCACTTTATGCTCCGATCCAAAAGAATCTACTCCTCCATTGCAAAAGATGTGATTTTCATTGAGAACTTCATGGCAATTACAATTTTCTCTCACACTCTTCTAACCAAGTTCTGGAACAAGGCTCCAAAATACCCACATATTTTTCTTTTTTTTTCTAGAGAGAGAAAAGGTAGAGAGAAAAAGAAGTAGGGAAGAGAGGGTTGGACGTGATATGCCCATTGAGGCTATGGGACGTCCAATATATAGAGTTCTTTCCACGTTGATCTCCATGCCATAATAAATGCAACTATGATTTACTTCCTTGTTTGGATAGAAGTCTTGCTAAATTAAGCTCTTTCATTGGCCACCAAGACATTCTCCTTTTATCATGGTCATGCTTTGACTTCCTTGCATTCTTAGTATACCTTCCAAGCATAGGTGTTAAGATCCAAAGTGTGTTCCTTCTTTGTCTCTTGGCTTGCTAATCTTTTGCAACTGCTTCTCTTAGATTCCAAATTAAAGTGGGTTTCTTAACAACTTGGGCCCACATCTAGTTTTTAACAAAATCCTAAATCTGAGATTCAGATTTAATCATGCAAATTGGAACACATGATGGGCCCCACATGGGCATGCAAATCTTGAAATATCCCTGTATAGACGTGCATTGCATGTTGGAAACAATCTTGGATTTTTTTCTTCTTCTTCTTTCTTTCTTTCTTTGCATTTCTTAGCCATCAAGAGATCTAGGATTTCCTTCCTTGGAATTTTCTCCTTTTTATTTCTCATCAATTCTCCTCTGCCCGCGGGCCCCCAAATCTGAGTTTTTTTTCCTTCACATGAGAGTGGGCCGGCATGGGCATGAAATCTTGAAGTGGCATGGCTTGGATGTCCTGTGCAAATTCCTTCTTTTCTTTTCTTTTCAAGGCGGGTCCCAACACAAATTGAAGATTCTCTACAAGAATAAAAAGAATAGTTCAACCATAATATGTATAAAATTCATAAATGTCATACATGAGACCCGAATGAAAATCATGCACATGAATGCACCATTGGATGATTTTCCATGAACTAATTAATGATGCAATAATCAAAAATCTAATTTGTGTGACACTAAGCTGATGTAAACCAATGATTTCATAAAATTCATGCAAGATTGATGATTTTGAATGGTTTTGACGAAAATCCCAACTTTGATGCTCAAATGCATGGAATTATGAAATTCTATGAAATTGAGTGCAAATTACCCTAATTAAGTCAACAAAGTAACATGAAATGATGAATGAGAACTACAATTTTGTGGACTTATCAGAAGTCCAACGTCTCTCACCAATTAATCTGTCATTTCTTTGTATAAAAAAATAAAAAAACAAAAAAAAAACTGTAATCGAACCGAATTGATTACTTTCGGTTCGGTTTGAGCACATGGGCGGTTCGGTTCGGTTTGAAAAAATAGAAAACCGATGGGTTCAGTTTGGTTAATGGTTTCCCCTTTAAACCGATCTGAACCGCCCATGTGTTAACTTCCATGATCATCATACATCACCATGGTACGCTGGATATGATTATATGCGATGGATCAAATACTAATAGATATGCATGTGCTTACATATATTAATAATAATAAATTCATAATAGTAAACCTATTATACATTTCAATCAATCATTATTTAATTGCTAACTCGAAACCTCAAGCACTGTGTACTTGTTTTTAACTCAGCTAATTTTATCTTACATTTGATTGGGTCTTTCGTCAAAATGAGGTAACTCGGTAGAGTCAAGAGCCAACTCGCCGAGTCTCCCAACCTTGATTTAAGTTGGGTTGTAAAGTGTGTTAATGAATTACTGCCTCTAGTAAATGTTGAGTGTTAAATATTGCATATTTTACCCTTCATTAGTCCGAATTTTATCGGCATCTCATAAGCTTATCATTTGCTTTACACGGAGATTTTAACATTCTATCATATTAACAGATTATCGAATTATCATGCATAAATTTGATTATTTATAGCGTATATTTATATAATTTCTCTTGTTTAGGTGGACCCCGCTACTACCCCAACCTTCCGGCCAGTGTCCTAAGGCGTAAAGAAGAGATTTCAATAAAAGAAGTTAAATGAAGAAGCCTTGGTGAAAAAATCTTAAGAAGAGTTGAAGAATTCCAAAATAAGAGAACTCAGATCAAAATAAAAGAAGTTAGAGCTTTGGTTCTTATGAAATAGGTTATGGGTTCAAACCCCAATAATTTGTTAACCGAGTTGCTCAGGAACTCAGATCAATTGAAGATAATAGTGACTCAGCCGTCACTTTTTCTCTTTGGTCTTTCTTCTTCTTCCTTCCTTCTTTTCTAAGCTTTCTGAAAATCAAAAGCCTTCAAAGTTGCAAGCAATCAAATGGAAGCAATCCTTGTGAAATGAAATGAGCCGATCAAATGTCTTCAATGTTTCTATAAATTGGAATGTATTTGTAGAGAAAAAAAATCTTTTTGGCAGGTTAGTCTTTTTGTAATTTTATTTTTACTTTTAGATTGTAATTAGGAGCTTCTTTGTAACTAATCTAGAGAAAGTGTGTGTAATTGAAGATCATTAATAAAGATTTGGAGCTCTTTCTTGATGTTTAATGGCTAAAGCTCTTGGATTAGGCTCTCCTTTTGAAGCTAAGTAATGTGATTATATCAATTACATGCATGTTTTAGTTTAAATTCCCTACTTGTGCCGTGATTGATTAGTAGATTTTAGATCTAATTATGCTAATCTCTCTCATTTCGCATGCTCTATCTCTACACTTGATGCTTGGATAATCTCAATTGATGTTTTGTATTTTGATTAATGTAAGGTCCGTGACCTTACTGGGTCAATTGGGCCCAATATCAGGCCCTGACCCATTTAATTGTTATTATTTTATTTAATTGTCTATTAGATATTTAAGTGAGTTTAGATCATAAGCGAGTTTCTTTTAGCATTAGATTAGTGTCTGCGAAGTTTCACTCGATTCTGAGTTCGTTTGATCATAGCAGGGGGGTAGTTTGCAATTTAGAGAAAATTGAGTGTTTTCCGAAATATTCCAAACGCCGTGATTTTTGGGTTCATTAGAAAGGTTTCGTCGCGCTGATCATTTTTGTCTCTTGACTCGGCGCGATCCGACGATCAGAAACCCTTCAAGTAGTCCATTCTTTAACCGGACCCACTTAAGGGCAAACTTGTCTTTTATCTTCTTCTCTTCTTCTTAAATGAGGATTAGCCCTAATCCCTCATTATCTCTGTAACGAACAAGAGCAGCAGCCCCCCTTTCTTCTTCCTCTTCCTTTCTCAAGCCAAAACTCTACCCTAGAAGATCCTACTCGAAGATCCGAACCGCTAGCATTCATTCTCTCGATCTCCTCTTTCTTCCGATATATATTTGGTAAGACTTCTCTCAATCTCATATTTTCATATTATCTTTTCTTTGATTAGATTAAGTTTGATCTTAATTCTTTTCCTCCCTTTCTTTTTCTTGGCTTCCTAGATTTCGTTTTATCGGTTTAGATTCGTGGGTTTCGCGATAGAAAGTTTCTCCTCGAGTTTTATCCAATTTTCAATCTTCTTCTTGGTTGAGGCAATTAGATATGCAATTCATAAATTATATGCCTGTATTGTTTTCTATTGATCGATGATGTTCCATGTTAGAATACCTTAATTCCAAGCATGTTCTGATTTGGGAATTTATATATGTTAGGTATTAATTTGGGATTTAGATTTGTTAATTCTAAAATTTGAAATCCTCTATTGTGCATTTGATTCAATGGATTGAATGGATTGTGGGGAGAGCAGGAGGCTCTATTTTATGCAGGTTATAGCCTTTAGAAAGGCTTGGAATTGGAGGAAAACGAATTGGGACAGAAGTGTTCAGAGATGGCATGAAACCGTACGAATTTCGTACTGTCGGTCAGCTCGTCGGCTCGGTGTCAGTCAACCGACATCAGGGTGTCGGTCAGCTGAGCTCATGTCGGTCAGAAAACCAGAGAGCCATATTCTAGCCTTTTGAACGTCGGTCAGCCGACAACTTCATGTCGGTCAGCTGACATCAGCTCGGTCAGAAAACCCGAGAGTCACCTTTTGACATGTTAAAAGTCGGTCAGCCGACACCTTCATGTCGGTTAGCCGACACTAATGGTTGCGGTTAGTCGAAGGCTAACTGAGGGTTAACCTAAATTGGCCATTTTGCCTTGTTGTTCTGGACTAAGATTGAGACCTAGGATTTTGGGACTTAGATGCTGGAAACCTTTAACATACTATCACATGACCATAAATGGGATTGAAATCAAAACACGTGGCTTGGTGTGATTTTGATGAGTTAATGTCTATGTAACGCCCCAATTCCGGATACCGAGAAAATCGTCAAAGTACCGAAATTGGCGCGCTACTTCCCGGAAAATCCGAGAACTTCCAAGATCGTAGGTCCGCAGTGAGGTCCAATTTAAAACTTTTTCATCAACATAGTAACAATGGTTAATTGCGGAAGCATGATAGTATAGCGGAAGCCATACAAAGATAGCGGAAGCATAAGGTATCATCGTATATATGTCAAATGTAGATGGGCTGATGTCCAGCCTAAATGTATAGAGATAACAAATCAAAGTTTAATTACATATTTTTCATTACTACCCAACTCACAACAAATGTCTCTCAAAACCCAGACAAAAGAACACTCAAACCCCTGCAGCTAGTGTCGGCTCTTCACCTTCCGGCTCGACCTCATGGTCGGCCGGCCCCCATCCGTAGTCGCCTACTACGGGCACCTCAACGAGTGCGAACGCATCGCCCTCGAACTCGGGGTCAAGACCTAAGCACCAAGAGTGGGTCAGATCTAAAGATCTGGCAAGTCACAATATGCAGATAATATAGAATGTATGCATCAAAATGAGTAGAGACATGTATAAAGTTAAGAGAGTAACAATGGTACATATGCTGTGCAGTCGTGCAAGATAACAATGTAGAATCATAATAAGCATAACCGTAATAAACCTACACAATATGGCACATCCACATAAGCTGGTCACCGCGGGATATTATGCCGCGGCCCTCCCATACTGAACACAGTCGCGGTAGGGATCCTAAGCTAATGCTAGGGATTACTAACCCTGCAAAATATCATCAACATCATCCACAACGACCGGAACCGGCATCACACCGTCCGTCCCAACAGTGCTCATCATGACAGCCACACAACAAATCTCAATAGCTCCTACCAGTGATGATCAGTCCAACTGGCTGAGCTTAAATCAGCTGAGTGAATGTCTATGCCGACTCGGAAACAATAAAGGTCTGTGTCTGTCTAGGCTTTACCTTGCGTGAACAAGGTCCTAACAAAGGTCCCTAAGAGGTCCAAGTACTCAATATAAACTGTGGATCATAGTACAAGTCCAATTCCATCATTGGATCCATACCAAGGCCCACCAAATACATGGCCGGATCTATAACAGTCCATATGATATATAAGTCCATGTTCAATAACATATGATCCATTTACATCCACAATGGGTCACCAGCCCATACAATCTAACCTCTCCATTCTAGGGTAATTCACAACCAACTTAGGCCATAAAAAGGGCCCGCCTAGCCACAGACACGGGTCAATGATCCACCAAATCAAATTACCGGGTCACCTCTACGTATTCCTAGGTTTAGGTCCTCCATTTTCCATTTAATTAACAGGTATAAGCAATAATAAGGACAATAGAGTGATAGTCATAGTATGAGGGAGATGAATCTCCAAGTACACGAATCATAGGGAGATAGCAACAGTCTAACCTAGGTAAATGGTCCACTCTCGGATACAGGTCCATCTCAGGTAATTCGATCTTTAAGTGAAACCACAGATGCTAAGGAATATTGTGTTTGGTGCTTAGAAGTTGTGTGCATCATTTGGTAACGTATAAAGGTCGAATCATCTAAGATTACATAACCAGGACTTTAATTAGTGGACCCCACGAGTCAAGGTTGAGCCGTACCATTGACTCGTGGCTGGCACAGTGATGGAAGTCTATTTGAATGGTCAATGGGCCCTACATATGATTGCAACAATAGAAATTAGAATCTGGGGATCGTCACTGTACACAGTGTGCTCAGCCGACCTCCTGGCCTGGGCGGTCAGCTCGGCACACTGGGACCAGAGAAGGAAAAACACCCTACAGGTAAAGCCTGTTTGTCCAGAACTTCCTGTGAGTTCGGCTAACTCCCTGGCCTGGGTAGTTGGCCGTGCACACTAAGAATTCTGGCTAAAGGGAATGTCGCAGGTTCTAGTCTCCTTTGTTGAAATCCCGCCTTTTTGGAAATCCATCTCGGAGTTCGGCTAAGCAATGGAGCTCAATTGATACTCAGTTCGGCCACCCAGCTCAGCTCGGCAAAGGGCCTAGCTCAGTTCGGCCACCCAACTGAGTTCCGAAAATGCATTGAGTTCGGTTAGGCATTGATTGGTTTAGCTCTCAGCACGGTTAAGCACTGAGTTCGGCTAAGCTCGAAGTCCGGTCTGGCACGGAACCCGGTCTGGCGCTGAGCTCAGTAACACTGAGTTCGGCCATGACACTGAGTTCGGCCGTAACACTGAACTCGGCCTTGAGCACTGAGCTCGGCCTAGACACTTAGCTCGGCTAAACGCGAATCTCATCCTAACCATTATGCTCGGCAGAACTCTGAGTTCAGCTAGTGTTGAATCCAGCCATCGCTGAGTCCGGCCAGTACTGAGCTCGGCAGTTGCTGAGCTGCGCTAACGCTGAGCTCGGCAACCGCTGGGCTCTGCAGGTGCGGGGCTCGGCCATCGCTGGACTCTGTCCATCTCTCCTATCAGTGTTGTGTTCTGTTACAGAACCCAGTTCTGCGACAGGACACAACTTCTCTTCATTAAGCACAGGAATGGTGGTCCACCTCTGATCAGAATCCAGATCAAGTAGCACCCCACGATCGCACAGGGCCCCTCACATAGACGTAGGGTCCTGATCTACCAAGGGTGGTCCTTCTTCGATTCCGATCTCAATACTGCGAGATGACAAGAACCCATCTCCGGAAACTCATTCCTGTGACCCAATTCTCCTGGGCTTCTCCATAGACCATTACAGCAGCAAAATAAATCATTCCTACATCATTCCCCCATCATCAACCGGCCATTGATCATCCAAATGAGGTAATCCCATCCATCAATGGCCAAAGGAACCAAACAAACATGCTCAAGGATCGATCTAAACAAATATATTACGAATTGGAATTCTACTGCAATCAAAGGAAGGAAACATGCAATCTAGACTACCAGCATAGTGCACTTGCCTTGATCAATTTGAAGGTAGAAGGAAAAGAGAGAAAACCACAGGGAAAAAGAGGAAGGGTCTCGACAGTAGCTCTTGTGGTGCAGGTTGGTCTCGGCTGGCCTTCTGTCAGGGATTTCTGGGGCGAGGGAGAGAGAGAAAAGAGATTGGAGGAGAAACGAGGGTTCGTTGGAGGGAATTGGGGAAGAAGAAGAAGAAGAAGAGAGAAGAGATTGAAACTCGAGAGAAAGGAAAAAGGAGATGAACAGTAGTTGTTAGGGCAGGGGGAGGGTTTTGTTTATATAGGTTGGGTTTTTGGGTTAGGGACAAAATTGCCCTTGGGGTTAGAATAGGATTAGGGTTAGGGTAGAGGGTATTTGGGTCTTTAGGTGAGCTTCTAGAAGATTCTTTGGTGCAAACCCCCTATGGTAAATACAAAACTCTAGCTAGGGCCTCTAACAAACTAACTAACTCTAAGAATAACAAGAGACACCCTATTGACTCTACTAATTACACCACTAGTCTAACCCTAGGAAAATACATAGCTACCCTCACTAAGTCCCATAATTAGTATAATTAAAATACTTAGGCTAATAAATAGTATTCAAATTCACAATGAGGGCCCACCAGGGGTGGGGTCTCACAGTCTAGGTATTCGTGTATTATGTATGGTCTAGCTGAATGCGTATAGAATTATATCGATAGATGCTTAACATGATTGTACACCAAGGGATTTCCCCTAGAAGCATCATTGGTTCAATTTTCACATGTACTCTGATAGAACGTGCCGGATACAGGGATGACACTATTTGTCTAGGATTCGATTGTAATTCCTCATTGATTTATGACTTGTATCCGTTGATATTATTCCTTGTACACTCTCTTGACATAAAATATTTAAATAAATTTGAAACATAAATTCTTATAGAATTTAGGACTTGGAACTGACTTAGAGTGTACTTAGGAACCTGTATCATGTATTGATAAACATGACTGGCTAGCAATGAAAGGGAATTATCACGTGGTTTGCTTGTCTTATATTGTCTTGGATGAGATAATCCCTATGATCTTGTCTTGTACATGGAACTAGTCAGACTTGCTTGTCTTGTTGTCATTGTGTCAAAACCACTTTATTATTGTTTGCATATCATGGCCATCTGTAGTTTGGGGTTTTATTGAAGAATCGGTTACTCGGTTGTAGGGGTGGGCAGTCAGTGTAGGACGGCGTCCATGGCGTTAAATAACTGAGAGCAGGCTAGGACCGTACTGCTATTCCTAGGACCGGGAGTTAGGATCCTACTGGAGCCGGACTTTGGTATCAGTAGTCAGATTGGATTGTTACTAGTACCCCGAAAGTGGCTTTGGACATCCTCGGAGTCTCCCACTTGTTCTTGTATTGCATTGCATGGATAGTGGTTATTGCTAGATGATTGTTAGGATTCCTGTTATTGTTTCTATTGATTAATATTCTCGCTTTATGCCTAGTTTCGCTTTCCTTGTACTCACATGATTATTACTTGTCATTACTCTATACTTGATGCATGTCATGTTTATTATGCTTTACTTACCTACTGCTCAACATGTCATTGACTCTATTCCTTGGTGTGCAGACACATCAGGTGACTACTACTATTACGAGAAACAGGCCTGTGAGGAGATCCCAGAGGATCTCCAACCAACAGAAGATGAACGAGAGTGGCGTGCTGATGATGTAGAGTAGCATCATCACTTCCGGCACGAGAGAGAATTACATGGGACTTCATTTAGATTTATTCTTTTATTATTTTTCTCGTTGGACCTTTACTGCATTGACTTGTTCCTTTTATTGGCCTTGTTTTTCTTGGGATGGCCAATGTAATAAATTGATTTAACTCTTTAGCTTTGTTTATTCTACTCTTGCAACATTAATATTTAATGAGAAGTACTATTCATTGTTTGATATCCCATATGCCTAGATTTGTATGAATTCAGCAATTCATTAATGTCTTGAGGTTTGAAATGTAATATCCTCGCAGCGGACTTACGATCTTTGAGACTAAAGGACAAAAATTTTAATTAGTCCTAAATTTCACTCTCCGGATCCGGTTTATTCTTTAATCGGGTTCGAAGGACGTGACAATTAAGTTCTCTCACATAGCATACTCTAGAGCCCTTATCTTTGATCTTTTGTAACTTGATTTTGATGATTAATTGTTAGGGTAGTTAGGTTATGATATAGGACCTTGGCCTTTGATTTTCTTTACTTTAATCTTTATTGTTATATCATCCAATCCAATTAGGCAAGAGATTGCTAATTGGATTGTAGATTTGGGAGTTAATGCATTTTTGAATTAATTACATACTTAGTGGGTTTTGGATTGCCTAATCTCTTATCTTGATAGTTATTAATTTTAATCTTTATTTGATTTGTTATTTTCACTTCTAGATTGTTAGATACACATATCACATAACTTGTTTTAAAATCCCCACATTTCACTCTACATCTTCACCTTAAATCTTCCATTTCCACCACCATTCATCCACTAGTTTAGTGTAGCTTTTTAGATTAACTTAGGTTTTATTAAATTCATATTTTAGATTGTTAATTAGTTGTTTATATTGCATGGTTTATTAGTTTTATTTTTTCACTTCATTTGTTTATATTAGTTATATCTTAGTTCAATTCTATTTTAATTAGATTCATTGCTTGTTCCATCCTCTCTTTGTGGGATCGATAATCCGGACTCTTTAGTCCGTTACTACTTGACGACACCGTAGTCTTGTGGTTAAGCATTGCACAAATAAGTGTCGATCAGTAGAAGCCATGCGGGTGTTATATTCTTAAGGGTTTTACCCTAGAAATCCTATAAGATTCGTTAAAGACCAAAAAGACTCTCGAATATAGACTATATAAGTCCTCCTGCTACTTTTCTGGCTTTTTTTCTTTTTCGCTGAGCTGCGAAATCCTTCTTAGCCGTGCAAAAGTGGGCTGGGATATCCCCGCCTAACTAAGTGTGTTAACTATGCCAGGTGGGGATATCCCCACTCATCACATGTTAAAAGAAGAAGAAGCGGAAAAAATTACAATTAAGATTTACAAACACACAATTCACATTCACATCCATATCCATATTTCATTTTCACATTCCAGTTTTTTCTTTCATTTCACCTTTCACATTCCAAATTTTAAATTACATTTAACGTTTCATGTTTTACTTTTACATTTCACATTCACTTTCAATCACAAAATTGTGCCCAAATAGGTTGAATTCCTAGCCAAACTATTATAACCAAATGTAAAAATTACTAGCAGGCGGCAGAAGTGACATCTTAAGTAGGCAATTATCAATATGACTAGAGGGTATAACTAGACCACCGAGAAACCCCTTGAGTAATGTTGTTAATTCAATAAAAGAGTGTTTATTTGTATTTCTTAGGGTTTGGATTAAAATTTGGGGATTTAGAGTTTGGTAACAGGATTTAGAGATTAAGGGTTTGGAATTAGGTACTCTCTTGAATCATCAAGATCCCATAATAAAATTACAAGCAACAATCAATCTATCCACAAATCTACAAACTCCAACAAGTAGCATCCCATGAAGAATCCGATGTCTTAAGAAACAAGTCAGTTTGTGTGAATATATAATAGACAAGTATAAACTCATGCAATATCTCTTTCTTTTTCAAAAATGCAAAATTTTTGGAGAGAAGAAGTTCGTTGAGGAGAGGAGAGAAGGAAAAAGAATAAAGCTCGTGGAGGAGAAGAGAGAAGGAAGAAGAAGAAAGCTCATGAAGGAGAATAAAGGAGGAAGAAAAAGAAAAGAAAAGAAAAGAACGAAGCTCGTGGCAGAGAAGAGAGGAGGAGGAAGAAGAAAGGGGGAAGCTTATGGAGGAGAAAAGACGAGGAAGAATAAAACAAAAGCGGGAAAAGGGTTTTGGGTGGGTTCTAAAGAACACGTGAGTGAGGATATCGCTACTCATAAAATTTAAAAAAAAAAAGTGAAAAGGGCCCTTGGGACCACTAGGGTGGATAATTATATTTTGGGTCCTTTTTGGTCTCTACTAAGTCTGAGAGGATTTTTTCTGTAAAATCCTTTAAATTCTTCAAAAGATTTAACTTTACTTTTTCAATTTTAATTTTTTGTCTGAACAACAAATCTTGACTCGACCTGGACGAAGTACCTCTACCTCCAGATTTTCATTTTCCATTGAGTAGATTAGAAACTCAATATCTGTTACAAGCTCGGTCAAGGCTAAGAGAAGAATCGAGTCTTTCATTTTTCACATATCTTCCCCACCTTATTTCTATGTGCATAACTTGAACAAGACTGACTCAAATTGACGAACTTTCAAGCCGAGTCAGGTCTGCAGTTTCTTAACAACAACAAAAATAATATAGGAATTGCAATGTCCTGGATTGGGTCTGATCAACTCTAATAGGAGAATCTTGACCTTGCAAGCCCATGACATTGTCATCCAGTGGGATTGTTTGGCGTGTCTTAAGTTAATGGTGCACCAAACTCCACTAAAAGGGGGTCATGTCTTGTACCAAGTCTATATTTCAAAAGGGATGGTCTGATCGGTGGTCCAGTAGATTTTCCTCCATCTATGATTTGAATTTTGAGTATTTGACATTTATATAACCAAAGACTTTACATTGATATGGGGCATATCAATGCGCATAATTGAGAAAATTTGGTATCGATGTGTAAATCTACAAAATGAGGGCTCCAAATCTATGAGTTGGGGTCGGACATAAAAATCCTCTCCACTGGCCCAAACTCTCAATGATACAATTGCCAAACGTGAATTTTACATGACTTTTGTGAAAACTTGTAAGGTATCCTTAAAAGGTTTTAATGCCAAATGTGAAGGGAATACTCCCATGAGAATACTGCAAGATTTTCAAAATATCAGCTACTTGACATTAATCTGAAGGAAAGAAAAACTGAAAGAGGCCAATCTCACTTTCCTAAGACAAATCCCACTTTCCTAAGATATTCAATAATGAAATAGACGGCTGCAACGACTATGCCCACCATCATGACATGTATAGTATTTACAAAGAGTCCATGGCCAGCTCAGAGGCATCAATCCCATTTTTAATTCAGATAGGAGCGAGCAGCCGGCTCTGGCCTATTGCTCAAGAAATCAAGGGCTTGACGTACATCATCAGATAGACCAAGTCATATTTCCTTCTTTCTACATGGACGTGCAATCCACGTTGCCAGATGCATGAACTGCATAAATGACCAATCTCCACCCTTATGCATGCAATCTAAACCACAAGAAACAAAAGGCCATGGGCCTCACAAAATGAGCTTCTTGCCCTAGATGTAGACAGGACCATCCCCATGATGTGGGGCAGGCAATCCAGCCCTTTATCTGATATACCCCACAGTGGATAGAAGGTGTATCAGAGTCTACCCGGAGCAGATCAATGATCCTAGCATGAATTTTAAAATAGAACCAACCTGCTAGCAAGATGCTGGATTTGTTTAACCGCAAGGCCCACATGGATCGAATCGAAGAGGCTGGCCTCATACAAACTTGTGTATTTGGTCATGCCGAGCATGGTCGGACCTACATATTAGCTTTCGGGGGCACTCATTCCATCGGACCAAAAGAAAACAGTCTATGCTCTTTTTAAATCCAATTAATAATTGGGTCCCAAACAGCCCATGGCCCTTTTTCTTCCTCCCTCAAACGAAAATCCTGGGTTCGCCCGACCCCTGATTGACAAGTGCATATAATGTATATCCTTACCAAGAAAAAGAGAAACAAAGACGCAAGTATGCATGACTTTCAACCAGTTATTGACGTGCCTCGGTTATAAACCTCATTAGCTGCGTCATTTCATTGCCCCCAAGCGCAAAGATAAAAGTATGCAGGTCATACATGCATTAATGTAATGTGAATTATTCATGCCAGTAGGATAAAGATGCAAAAGCAGCAGACAGAGTAGGTGCAGAAATGGATCGTGTAGATTGCATGATAAATCCAAACTGGTGTAGGTAACTTGGATAAATCCAAACTGAACCTAATCACCAAGTTAGAACAGTCAACCAGAACCCTTAATTACCAGGTGGAGCCGGGTCAGTTTTGTGGGTCACTTTCAAATTAGTTGGTTGAGTAAGGAAAGGATAAGCATGAATTAATGCCGGGGCCGGCTCGAGATAATTCAAGGCCTAAAGCGACAATCTTAAATAAGGCATTTTTTATATTTTAATATTATTATAAATATTTTATTTAAATTTTTTTTTTTTGTATTTTTGTGATACAAAATTACTAATTAAGTTTTTATATTCAAGTTTTAAATCCACCTCCAAAACCCATGAAAACTTTAGATCCATCCCCAAAACTCACATGGAAATCTTGGGTCCCAAAAACCAACTACCTATTTGGCTCCAAACAACCCAAAAATAAATAAAAATATATAAAGAACAAAATAAAAATTCTTGAATTTACCACTAGTGGGGCTCGAAGCATTTTCACCCGCGCACGGTGCGCATACGCACCATGAGTCAAGACCATCCAAGATGGACTAAAGAGTTATGCCCCACGTATTGGATGTTCCAAATGCACGGGGCTCATATGCATTGTGGGCAAGTGAATAAATTCCGGCGGGGGCCCATTGTTTATCTTAAATTTTTAGATCTATTACTATAACTGAAATCTCAATCTATAGATGATAGATCTATTACAACAACATCATGGATCAGATTTGATATACATGGACTGCTAAAAATATAATAGTGTGCTAAAATCAATTGGACTCCTAGCAATAGTAATATAAGGGGAAGATTTGGAAATATAATAGGCCATAAGTGACACTTTACGGCCCCATAAAAATCTTGGCCGTATCTTCTTAAGAGAGAGTTATTACAAGGGCCTTATATTTTGGAGAGAAAAGAAATGTGTGGCAGTTGACACGTTTGATTTTTCAGAATTTCAAAAGATGCCAACTGCTATTATATGCCTTATGCTAGAGCCCCGGCCCTTTATTTAAGGGGTTGAGTTGGCAGGTTGGGTCGGGGAATTGTGACCTCTACTACATACCCCATGAAAGAAACCAGCATATATCCAATAAGAAAAGAACCGTTGACCTCATTTCCATTGTATACTCCCCCACGTCTCTTTCAAACCGTTGTTTCCCTTACTCAAAACAACTCTCTCTCTCTCTCTCTCTCTCTCTCTCTCTCTCTCTCTCTCTCTCTCCCTGTGGGCCTGTGCACATGTTTCCTCCCCGAAGGGAGGTGGTATCTTTGCTTCTTCCTTGTCGTTCACATCTTTCCCATCACAGCTTTGCCGTTGACATTTTACAAGCTTTTGACTTGTAACTTCACATAACAATCACATCCAGCAATGGCTGATCAATCTTTGGCACAACCACCCCACCAAATAACCCATTATCCCATAGCTGACGGCTGACCTATCCCACTGATCCATCCCTTGTAACCATGAACGACACTGTCGACTCAAACTCCGGCGGTCTGCTTGGCAACGGCGATGTCGGTGGCTTCGGCTATGGCATCGGAGTCTCTATAGGCATACTACTACTAATTACCACCATCACCCTTGCCTCATACTACTGCAATCGTGCCCATACATCAGACCATTCTCAGCAACGCCCTGAGCTGGACACCCATCCGCCTGTCATGGATATAGAAGCTGGCCTTGACGAGGCCACCCTCTTGAGCTACCCCAAACTCCTCTACTCTAAGGCCAAGCTAAGCAACAAGGACACCACCGCCTCGTGCTGCTCCATCTGCCTGGCTGATTACAAGGACACAGACATGCTGCGATTGCTGCCTGACTGCAGCCACCTCTTCCACCTCAGGTGTGTGGATGCATGGTTACGGCTGCACCCAACATGCCCCGTTTGCCGAACATCCCCCTTGCCGACGCCACTTTCAACCCCTCTTGCAGAGGTGGTTCCTCTTGCAAGCCACGCATGAAGCAGATACGAGTATGAAAAAGATGATCCATGCCTGTCTTCATCCTCCTTTTGGTAGGGTAATGAAAATTCATCAATGCTCTCTCTCTCTCTCTGTGTAAAAAAACAATTGCATCTGTTCCCATCAAACATAATGATTTCAAAGAAATTGAAAGACAAATCATTTCAGCATTCCTGAGGAAACAAAAGACGGATTAGTAATTCCTCATTTCAGACCCAGGAGCACACAGTAGTCACATGTTGATGTAAACACATCCACTCACTTGTATGCTTACATGTATTTTCCTGACATATCCTTGAATCGGGACTGGTATCAGATGTAAGGAGCAAATCCCAAATTTGTTTGTGCGATGTTAGGGGAAGCAAGAAGGTTTCCTTTTTACTGTCTTCTATCCTTCTAGTTTTTCTACTTCTGCTTGAAATTCATACATGTTCTTTTCATTCATCCAAATCTCTCTTGTAGAAATCGGAAGATTTGAAAGTGCTGATAAAACCACAATAATGGAGTTCAGGTACCATGGTACTTCATGGTCTATAGAGTACCACAATACTGCAGTGTCACAGCATAGCCACTTACCATAAAAGTGAATCATGCATGAACCAATTCGAGAAACCATAGAGCAAATCGCAACATGTTTTTTGTGACCTTGCTGCAAATCAAGAAGGCCAAATACATCAACTAAAGATTAAATTCATGCACCAATCAACATGGCTAGTGTCCATTTCCTTTATTTTTCTCTTCACTACGATGATAAATTAGATACAAATATCAATTCTCCCATTATGGTCTTCATATTACTTTTAATTCAAATACACTGCCAAGTTAATAATAACTTTGCAGTGTATGACATTTAACAAGTGACAATGTAATATGATCCTCCTTATACAAGCGAAACAAACTATCCAATTCCATAAATTCTACAGAAGCTGAGAAAAATGGAGGAAAAACATATCAACCAACCCCACATGCACATAAATGAAACAAGTGGTCAAAATTTTTCCCTTGAGAATAGAGAAGTCTCTCAGCACCAATAATTAAAAGCAAACAAGAGCTTTGCAAGCTAACAATAATTGGCAAATGGAACAAAGGGTTCTAGAGTTCTCTGCAAATATCTGAGTATTTGTTTAATCGTAATTGATCCCGTTCCTTCATTTTTTGTACACAACCTTGCTATCACTAGAAGACTTCTAACTTCTTTGGAATCATAACTATTCCCAATATCTGTGTCCACCATCTTATGGATGGAATCAGTGAAGGCAGATTCCTGCACCCATTTAACTAAATCCATGTCTTCGTTCCCAAATGATTGGCCGGTGATGAGCTCGAGAAGGAGCACGCCATATTGGAAGATGACATGCTTGAATTTATGATCAACGTGACCTGCATGAGTAAAAACACAAATCATATAAAAGATTTAAAAAAATAATAATAAACATAAGAACAAGAATAAAGTACAAGGTCAACCTGTACCAGAACATGTGGCATTCACTTTCAAAATAAGATCGCCTTCAGAAGCAAGGAAACCCACACCAGAGAGCTGCAACTATCAAGGTTAACTGTCATCTTCAGGTTCTATCTCATAATTTAACAGTAGCAAATAACAGTCTAGTCTTGCAAGCATGCACGTGCTCACACAGAAACACACTGTACACAAGTGCGATTGGTATCAGTCCAGTCTCCACATACCTCTTTTGAGGGGCAGATTTGGATGCATGCCAATCAACAGAAGGGGGAAAGGCTGTATCATGGATTAGAATTGGAAAAAGAAAATAGTACCACCAGATTATCCTAGCCCTTGATTTGAAGGATTCAAAGTTCAATTTTTTTCAACTTTGCCCTCTATGAGAGATTCAATTCAACAGTGAATATAGGTCTGAATGAGGGTCAAGTTGGGGTGAGTGGTGGGGGCAGTGACTAGTAGGTGTCGGGATTGGATTGATCTTAGGTGGGTCCCATTGCACAAAATTTTGTGTGTGTAGAGAGAGAGAGAGAGCATATGAAGTAGTTCCGATTCATGGTGGTCTTGGTGGGTAGGGTGTGTGGAGAACCACTTGCAGAGTGGGTAAATAATCGCACCCATCCAATCACCCTAGTGTTCCTACAAAAAAAAAATAATAATAATAATAACGATGACGACGATGACGACAGCTTTGAAACTGTTAGGATTTTCATGACCACGCGAAGTCTCCTTTCACAAGGTCACCTCTACACATCCCACCCAATCCCTTAAATTGGCACTGGACCATATGGGCCCCACAATCTGTGGAATCATTTCATTGCACCTGAGCATACCTTGGCAACAAAATTCTCATCCAACAAAACATTACTCGAGTTGACTGATACTTGGTATACAGCAGGGTCACAAAAAGAGTGCAGATAGTCCTGCAGAAATGCAATGCAATAGCTATTAAGCTTTTTTTTTTTTGTATGTATGGATTAATTTGATCAGTCAATCACATACCAGAGCAGCTGCCACATCAACAGCTATTTGCAATCTTCTCCTCCAATTCAATGGAGTCTTCAGAGGGTCTGCAAATTTATCCCATCAAATTGACTGTAACGAAATTACAAGGGGTGGATACAAGGGATCAAGCCTTAATGCATACCATGAAGGAGTTCCTTTAGGCTGCCATTTTCCATGTAATCAAAGACGAGAAACCTGAAACAAATTAAGGCAGATTCAAAACGACCATTCAAGATAATGACGACTCAAATGGAAAATCTGAATGGACTTGAGACATAAACATGGAAAAGTAAAATCTATTTGATAAACACAATCATACAGAAAACCTATCATATCCTTTGGAAAACCCTCGAAATGTGACAAGGTGGCGATGATGCAGACGAGCCAACAGTTGAACGTCCCTGTCGAAGGCATCCTGTCCTTGCTGAAAATCTCTTACCTCTCTGACTACAGCAACAAGACCATCTGAGAATTGAGCCTTATAAACAACTCCATGAGAACCACTTCCCATGATTGTACTGAAGCTGCCTGTCGCTCTTCTAAGCTCCTTGCATGAGAAGTGTCTAATGAATGGCGAAGATTCTGCAGAAACGCAGAGACAAAAGAACAGAGTCTCATAAGTTACTCTAATGTCATATAGATGTCATGGCTATCACCAGCGGTGGCTATACAATTTGTTGGACGTCAATGTCCCAGTATACAAGCTTTCGTCTCAAAATGCAAAACAAGGATAACCAACGAATGAGATCATAGCTATTAGAAATCTGAGGAAGCAGATGCAGATATGGCAGCTACAAGGAAAGAAGTCAAACCTAATTTAAAGCTGAAGTTATTCAAGCCATAGATCACTTCTCTTCCCACAAACCTCTTCCAGGTTTAGGGAGATAACAGCAACTTGGTGATAAAGACTTCATATTTAAGATTTAGATTGAACTTAACAACTGCACCCATGTTACAGACTTCAACATAGGCCACATACCCACAACTAGCACTTAAAATTCAAGTGTCAAAGTCGCATGCATGTTGAAGACTATGTAGCTTGGACAGTGGACATATTTACAGATGTATGTATCATAAAGAGATATGAAGGCTTAAAGCAACCTAATGCCATAACAGGTCCTTACAAATTTATTAAAATATTAAAAGAACCTTTAATAATAAATTGCAATTATTCAAGTATAAAGTGCACCGGTACAAATGGAAATAGATTAGAAAGAGACAAAAAAGTATACAGATGCTACTGAACCATACGAACCAAAGTTAAATTAGAACCTTCCTAAAAAAGGAAGAAGTTAATTTAGGCACCATTCTCAATACATCTTTTTTATCAATATAGGTAAAGTTTCAATCAAGATGCCAGAATAAGAAACAAGGTTTAGGATAGACTGGAAAATCTTTAAACCGATACAAAACAAAGGAAATCAAATAAAAAAGAAATACAAGCATGTGCCTAAATACATAGATTCCTTATCAACTCCTTGTTTGGCCAAAGCATCAACCACTTACAATTACTCCCATCAAAATATGATGAAACTCAACTAGAAGCTTATTGTGACACATTTAAGTTCCATTAAAGTAATATGACACTTCCATGAACTCTCCCGGTTATTAATATCTCAAGATATCACATTTGTAGAGTCACTTTCCGTAATGAAATGACCCAAAAAAAAAAAAAGTTAGTGATGATCCATAAAGCCTCCCTTAGTTCCACTTCCCACGGCTCCACTTCATTGGAATTGCTCACCCCAATCTACCTAGAGCATTTGAGTAGGGTCATGCTCATCGAACAAAATACCACCTTGCCCGATGGACCTAGTTTTCCTCTGATCACATAATCCGATCTTGAATTTCTGACTTCTGAGTATCAGCAGGTGGCAACCACCTCACCAATTTCTTATTTCCCAGTTCACAAAGAAATCTTTTGACTGCAAGTCCAAATATTCCTTTCTAGTCAAAAGTTAGCGCACTGCGCCACACATGGAATAATCATATTAACCAGCTCCAATAACATTTCATTCTCTTCAAAAATGAATTCACTCCTTTCCTTCCAAAGAGATCATAAAATAGCCATTAACATAACCTCCAAATAATATGGCCTCTTTTACAAAAGGGCCCGCTCCCCAACTTTCCAGAACCTCAAAATAATTTGGCCTCCTTTACCATAAAGGCTTCTCAAGAAGCACTACAACATACCACATAGCAAGAGAAAATGACTACCCACCTATCTAGTGAACGGACAATGAATATGCATGTATGTTTGCAGTCTCTCTTTCATCCTTGAATAAAACAGAGATATCTGAGATACTTGTATAAGAAATTTCCTGTACCTCGAAATTATCGAATGCTATTTCTTGGTGCTAATTGGCAAATAGCCTCAACTCCTGGAGGGCCAAAGCCTTTCCATACCAATGTACATGGAGGACAAGAATTGGACTTGGAAACATAAGCCTTGAGGAACAACTTAGAGGAGAAATTCTTGGAAGGACAATGTTTCCAAATCCGCACATCAAAGCATGGTTGTCAATTTTGTTTTGGAGCCCATTCAGGTTTGCTTCAAAAATGGAATATTTTAGCATTTTGGCCATTTAGGCATTCTGTTTCAAAAAAGATGGAATGAATAAAACAAATACAAAGAATATAGAAAATATTAAAAAAAAAAAAGGAAATAATATATAAAAAACCTGAAGATACTTATTTTTAAGTCTTCTCATTTCTTTGGAAAGAGTTAAAAAGACTGTTTTTGACACATTTTCCAGGCCAGATTAAGCGGTTTACAGGAAAAAATGGAAAACGTTATGTGCATAACCGTTGCACATGCACATGGGGGCCAAGCTTTGATGACATGGTTTAGTGGCCTTGGAATTAGTCTTGTTACTAACCAAGTTCTAGTTATTTAGTTGCTTAATTGTAGTCAGTTTCTATTTATGTTGCTAGGTTGTAGGGAGCAGTTCTCCATATCCTGATTTTACCGTTTTAACTTGCCTTATATATTAAGAAGGCATGAGTGAACAAAAGGATCAGCAAAAATTTATCTAAAACTTGTTGGGAGGTTGGTTTCCGTCGAAGAGACCCTTTCAATTCTTTGTTTTCTTTTGCACAAGCTATCTCCAATCTCTGCTCTAAGCCCATCTTAGCACAAGCTATCTCCAATCTTTGTTTTCTTCAGAAGTTCTCCATATGATGGGTACGTCTGTTAAAGATTGAGTCTCTGGATTGAATTGGGCCTCTGAAGTGGAATGGGTTCCCTGACCCCATCCTCTCCCTATTTTAGCTATTTTTGTAAGATGGGCTTAGAGCAGAGATTGGAGATAGCTTCTGCAAAAGAAAACAAAGAACTGAAATGGTCTCTTCGAGGGAAACCAACCTCCCAACAAGTTTTAGATAAATTTTTGCTCATTCTTTTATTCACTCATGCCTTCTTAATATATAAGGCAAGTTACAACGGTAAAATCAGGATATGGAGAACTGCTCCCTACAAACTAGCAACATTAATAGAAACTGGCTACAATTAAGCAACAAAATAGCAACTAAATAACTAGAACTTGGTCAGTAACAAGACTAATTCCAAGGCCACTAAACCATGTCATCAAAGCTTGGCCCCCATGTGCACGTGCAACGGTTATGCACATAACAGAAAAGAAATTCAAAATTGTACATGTTCCTTAAGAACGAACCTATTATGGGCATTTCAGTTTGTTTTGGCTCTTTCGACCTACTTCAGTACTCATGTCAGTTTGTTTTGGTGCAAACAAGCTGAACTTTGGGCTGAGAAATTATAAGCATGTTTTGTTTTGGAAAACGTTACAGAAATGAAACATTTCAATAATTTCTACCGAAATGAAACAAAAAATCTTTGAAGACACCAGGGCCTCTAGGGTGTAAGGAACAAAAAAGAATGATGTGGGGTATTGTCCTTTCTTTCTCGAGCTCGCTCAGGTTAGAAACCTAAAAGGGCCAAGATGCCATCCACTACAGAAACTCTTAGGTTGAATTTTTATTTTTATTTTTCAGATGTGTAAGACAGTAACATTAATATTACATAAAAAAACTGTTATTAAAAATTACATCATTAGAAACTTAAAAGAAAATATATATACAACATGTAGCTCAATCATAAGGATAAACAATGGACCAGACCCCAAAAATACAGGCATGGATCCCATTTTTCTCTAAAACTGATTGATAATTAGGTTCATACCATTCAAAAAATAATAATTAGGTTCGGACCAGGTCAAAGATTTGGGTCCAGTTAATAATCAAGTCTGGGTCCGATTAAGCCAAAACACACACACAGAATTGACCCCTCTCATGTCCTCATTACTCATTAGAGCCACAGAAATTGGCAGCCATCCATTTAAAATCATCCATAATTGAGCAACATTTCGACAACTTTTGGGAGCAGAGTTATTCTTCCAACTGGAATGAACTTTCTTCCTAGACCATCCCCTCAAAACTCCTTGGGATGTAACAAGCTCCCAACACAGCCATTAAACCCCCAAAATTCAGCTATCATGCAATCATCCACCCTTTCAACTTGGTTCCTTGACAAAAAATCCAACTTATACCTCAAGACAACCCTCTTCTCTTTCCTTCCAACTCCCCTAATGTTCTATCTAACTATAATCACTATGAAGAAATAGAATTTCCCTTCAGTTGGAAACCTATGTTACTAGCCTACTCCACCAAGTTCCCTATTTTTCTATTTTCCTCTCCTAAACTCAACATGCTAAGTGTATCCTTTTCGAAGGCTTTGACCTCCATTCCAACTTTTGATATATCATTTGAGCTTCATGCCTTCACTGTCTTTTTCTTAGAAACAAACTTTAGGACTCCCCCAGTTTGCACAACGTCCAACACCAAATATTTGGGATCAGAATTTTTATAGTGGAAAGCACCTTCTTATTCATCTCTTACGATCATTGAATTCCATTCAGATACACTCCAGGAACCACTATTCTATCTATACTCCCCTCCAAAGACCCTGTTTTTGCAGGATAAGATCTCCATCTTGAAAGAGAAGAAACCGATAAAAAAGCATCCTTGCCCATGTATTCATTAGATTGCACCATCTTTGAGGAAAGAAATCAATACAGAAAGCCATTCTTTCAGATTTTATAATGAAAACATGCATCAGAAGCCCAAGCCAAGAGAAGGCATAACTCAACCAAACCACTTTAGTATCATTAGGAAAGTTGTTGAGTAAGATTATGATTAGAACAATGCCATTCAAAAAAAAAAAAAAAGATTACGATTAGAACAAACCATTTATTTTATCATCTTTTCCCCTACCATTGGATTCCATCAAGCCATACATTCCTTCCCCATTTTTATCCCAGGCCTCCATTTCATAACTCAAAACATTAAAGACATGTGTTTACCTATGATGCCCATATATGAAATAAACAGTGGACCATGTCCATCGATATGGCAGGAACACAGTTTTACATTTAAAACATCAGCATTGGACGGGATATGGTATGGATATGTTGTCCATTTTGGAGTATCTGGGTATCACGCTTTTTTTAAAGGTAACTAAATTTATATGAACTCCAGCTTACAAGCTACACCAAAAAGAGAACCACGGGCTTATACAACACAATTACAGCAAAACAACCTCCGAAGCAGAAGATCTATCAACCCCATGTTTAGCTAAAGAGTCTGTCTACCTGTTAGCTGATCTAACCACATGAAGATGGGAAGCCAAGGCCTTTATATCTCGTTTAAAAAAAACTAGAACTTCCATGACTTGACCTTATCATTAGTCACAAGATTGCATTGTGCAAGTCACTCTCCATAATCAAAGTGACCTGAAATGAACAAGAAAAACTCCTCAAGGCCTCTAAAATAGCCAGGACCTCAGCTTTGTCAGAATCCTTGACTTCTACACCTTTAGAAAAGATACAAAGAATTTCTCCCTTATCATTGCCAATCACCCCTCCAATATCTGTTAGACTCGATTTGCTTCTATCAATGGAAGACCAAGCACCTCTAAAAATGTTGTTCCTCTCCTTCCAAACTAACCAAAGACTGGGTATCATAGACATTCGTGATTCCAAGAAGTAGAGAAGAAATGCGGCCAATAAAGAAGACAAAATACCAATATGCAACTCAAGGGCTTGATGGGAAAAGCCAAGGTATAAGCACAAAAACACACAAAACATAGAACTAACAGTGACTGCATAGTAAAAGCACAGAACCAATCTACAAGACTGATTCACATACTTCCTAGAATCAAGCAGCCTAGCAGTGATCAAACAGAAAAATGTTGGAGTCCACCAATCTTTATTTTTTTTTTTTTAAATCCATTTCATGATCCACCATGGATGAAAATATCGGCCGCTACGCTGATATATCGGCTGTAGCGGTGGCCACCGCCACACTACGGCCGATTTATCGGTCGTCGCGTAGCGGCCACTACGGGGTGAGAAAAATTCCTACTTTTCAATTTTTTTTAAAATGCATAATAAGACTTATTTCTTTTCTTCTTCTCTCCAAATAACATTTCTACAGAACTATTCTACCCTTTTATGTTTAAAAGAACACCAAAAAGCACATGATCTCGCCGAATTACTATCGATACAGAGTTCTTCTCAAGGATTCTTCTCTAAGTACATCCTATTAGACACCCCCTTTGGTAGATGTATTTTTATCTCTAGGTACTCTTAAGTCTTAAGTCTTGACTTCATGACATAGTTTTTTTTTTTTTTTTTTTATGAGCTTTTCATTAGTTTCTAAGTTAGCATAACTAAGCAACATGAACACATGTGAAAAAAATTATCATTACTATTATTTTCTATCTATACAACGATACAGGACCTCATACAATGAGGGGACCGCCACGCCCCCTTATCTTAGTTACTTTTGCAAAAAAAAAAAAAGCATTTTCTCTCATTTTCCAATAATCTAGATTTTTTATAATTTTTTCATATTTTTTTGACAATTTTTATAAATCGCACCGCTACGTAGCATTTTGGCAGCAGGCGTACCGCTATTTTCATCCTTGTGATCCACAAGGCATTCCCTTGACAAATCCCCATCGGTTCCTCTCTCTCTCTCTCTCTCTCTCATAATTACAACTTTTTCTGGGTCACATCACAACCTAAGGAGGAGGTCCTCGAAAGTGACAGGGTTGCCAGTTCTGCTACAAGTGTCGATTTATGTCATCTATTAGGGGAAGAAAATGAGGTGGCCAACTCTTAGGCGAATCATGGGGAATCTCTTTACATAGGTCCTTTGGGGTAATTTGTGGGGATTGGGTCTTGGGTAGTGTTCTGTTAGACCTTTGACTGCTTGTATTCACCAGGTTTTGTTTTTTGGGTGGTTAGATTGGTCCCTAATGGCTCTTGGTTAGTATCTTTTTCGTTTTCAATGAATTTTACATGGTTACTGATCAAATATATATACAATGTGTTTTTTTTTTCTTTCCTCCTCACCATTATGAATTTCAAATCTTTCTCCCTCAATTCATTTTTCTTTTACCAATTAATCAACACATGTACACTTTACATGTGTTTTTCATACTTTGGACCATAGTTACCTAGTTCATACATGAGGCCTTCGAACTCCGAATAGTTCATTTCGAATAATTCGCAGCTCGATTCACGAACTGTCATCAAACTAGTCTCATGTAGTTCTCTACATTGAGTCCAGTTGTGGTGCCCATCTGAAAATCCAAGCAATTCAAAAGCATGGCGCCCCTATCTATTAGCGCTAATCCAAATCTAACTCCAATCAAAGTGGCACCTTAAGATTGCTTACCAGTAAAACATGAAGTTTTACTTTGATTTTTATTTACACACAATCAATCTATGTGGGCCCAACTCTAATTAGTAAAATCTCACCATAGTAAATATAAACAACAGTTATCTTCGGTGATTTGGATTTTAGATGTGGGCACTAGTGATTGCCTAAGCATGGACACTAATGTAGTTCATTGAACTTGTTGAACTCAAACTGCGAATAGACGATTTGAGATGCAAATCAAATGAACCTATTCCATCAAATTCATTTTATCCACCAAAGACTCGAATTACGAATTGCGAATTAATCGAATTGTGAACTAGGTAACTATGCTTTGGACCCACAGGAACTCCAGGTCAAAGCCAAGACCCCACACCAAAACCAAGAAACCTTCCCCTCAATATCCACAGACCCTCTTCCCTACAATTCTTACTGTATTTAAATCTTTTACAATTTTTAATAGTTGAATTGAAATCGACTCCCTGAGTCAACTCCACTCCTTATCCTCGCTACTTGACTACAACTCATAACTATGGAAGACCCAGTAAAAAGGCCAAAAAGATTAGACAGCTACAATCTCCCAATCTGGGAGAAAATTAGAAATCTGTCACATCAACAATTTAAGATTGCAGAACCATGGTCCCCCCACCTCCTAAAAACTGCAGACTGGCCACATTCCTGACCCATACATCATAAATTCCACAAAACAAGCTCTCCACAGTTTCTGTATTTCATCAGAAAATCTTCAATTAACAACATTTTTTTGTCTTTTTCCAAAATTCTCATAAAATTCAATCGGAATCGATCATTGCACACACAAACATAACGCGAAATTCGGCGCATTCTCACATTGTCCGCCAACAATTCCCAGAAACACATCCATAAATCCACGCCCAAAATTGAATTGACACAAGAATATGAACTCCCTCCGTTTCCTTTGTAAAGAGAATCGAAAACACAAACCAAAAGATCGAAAGAAAAAAAACAATGAGAAATCTGAACGGTACCTGAACGAGCCAAGCGAATCCAAGGAAGGAGCAAAACCCTAATTCTGGCAAGGAGCTGATCCATGTGAGGGGAGAATTAGGGTTTTGAGAGCAAATTGATGTGAATGCAGGGCAGTAGAGAGTTCCTGTGCTGTTTCTGCTTTTGGCGGTTTTGGTGAAAGAGAGGATTTTGTGAGGAATCCTAGAAGTCGTTTCCATGGAATCTTTTTCGCGAATCATCATCTGCTCCTTTTACCCTCTTTCGCTGCTCGGGGGTTAAAAGGGCGAAAAGGAGAGAACGATGAAATTGAAAACGCGAGAAGGTACGAGTTTTTTCTTTTTTACTGTGGTGATTGGGCCCAGGCGGGTAAATCTTCGTTTTTGCATATGGCCCCTCAAAAGCTTGTTGTTGGGTGAAATCTTAAAAAAGTATGAAACTTTTGGCTTATTTTTAAAAAAAAAGTATAAAAAGTTTTTAGTATTTCAAAAGATATAAAGTTTTCCACAATTTTTTAATCAAGGCCTCTTTCCTAAGTTTTGAGAAATGACCAAAATACCTTCTCATATGAAATTTTGTTGCCTTTTCCTAGCCTCTTTCCTCCTCCCTAGAACTGATATCATTTTATGAAGTTAGTTTTTTAATAGTTTGGAACCTTCCTTTTATAACCATCCATGCTTATAGATAAAATGGGCCCCACTGGGTCATTTGGATTGAACTTGATCATTTCTCTTAAATGATTTATTAAGAAAAGATTTTGAAAAATGGTATAAGGGTATTTTTGTCATTTAAAAAAAATTATGGCGAGGACTTAATAGAAAAAATTGTGAAAACTTTTATATTTTTTTGAAATATTCAAATCTTTATGTAAATTCTTTTAGAATGAGACAAAAGTTTTATACCTTTTTAAAATTCTCCCTTTTTATATGTGAAAGCGCCTTTGAAAATCATTTGTGCTAATCTCTGAAGATTTTGTGTAAATGTTAGAAATCTCCTCCTTCACCAGCAGTTCAACAAATTTTGAATATGGGCGTCCCTGACCCAGTAGTCAGACTAATCCTCTCATCGGGTATTACTTTATATGGTATGCGCCATGTTCAATTATGACCCACCAGATTGGGTCCAGGAAGGACATTTATGGTGGGTTCCTTCTTACATGCCATTAGCTGTACATATGCCTTAGATGCACATTCCTCTTTAAATTACTTTTGTGTAATGCTTTTTTCATGGAAAAATATTTATGTTGGAAGACTAGAAATGATAAGAAATTTCGCTGAAAAGCAAAAGCCTACATACTTTCTTTTCTGTCTACAAAAAATCAATTTCTGTGGATACTATATAAACATATCTTATGCTTTTTCTGAAACAAACAGAGTAAGCAAAGATTCACATGCAATGCAGAGAAAGTCGCACTGGTAAGAGTTTTTTTTTTTTTTTATAATATAGAGTTCCTAGCCCTTTGGGCCAAAATAATCCTTACGCGTCCAAGAGAGAAAGCCGGATAAAATTCCCCTGGTGTGGTAGTGCAGTTTCGAACCCACAACCTCCGTGTGCAAATCGTGATCCTAGGCCAACTGAGGTACTCCTTGGGATTTACACCGGTAAGAGTAGTATCATGTGAACAATGTGGTATTGAATTTGTGAGATCTATGTTAGGACCCACTTAAGTGACTGTTCTATACGTACAATGGGGACCTTGTGAGATGCAAACATGCCCACCAATAGGAGAATCTGTGCTTAGGGGCTTTTGAAAGTCGAAACCCGGCCTCCAGTAAAGTTGGGTTACTATTTTGAAATTTAGAGAATTTTAAAAGTAAAAAAAAAAAAAACCAATTCATTAAACTTTAAGGATTCTTGTCTTTTTTTCTTTTTTAATCATTCCCATCAAACAATTCACTTTTTACAATTCTCCGTGTTCAAATTTGGATTAGAAATTCTTTGCATTCACAGAAGGGGCTCAGGTGTTAATTGTACCTATTAATCACACCACACAAAAATTGAGAAACAAAACCTTTCATCTGCACCTAAGCATTCAAAAATCAAATCATCATCTTCTCAATCTCAAATAGGCCCAAACAATGCTCCAGCTAAAGCAGCGAAAACCATCATAATTGATAAGCCACCACATTTAAAATCAGCATCCCCAGAATATGCAATAAGATGGAATTGAGATGGGCCTCTAGGAGTTGGTACAGGTGCCAAGTGACCCACTTGGACTGGACGGACGGACGGATTCAGAGAAGGAGAAGAAGAAACGGTAGCGGGCCTCAAAGCCCACATCCATGCATTTGGCCCGGTCGACAACGCAGGTCGCTGTAGAGGTGGTGGAGGTCCAGGGAAGGGGGAGTGTTGGACCACAACTGAAAGCCTTTGGCCCAAGAGGCAGTAGTTTCCCAAGCTACAAAGGAAGTAGTGTACACCTTCTTCATGAAGAGGAACAGTTGCTGGGCCTTCCCCGAAAGCCCGGAATGGACTGTTCGCCGAGCAATCCTCATACTCTCTCCTTGATACCTGGATTACATTGTAAAATCCTGATTCGAAATCGAAAACTATAGAGAAAGAAGAACAAGAAGAAAAGAAAAGGGAACATGGTTAGTTGAAGTCCATTTAAGATCCGATTATATGTTTTTAACTATAAACACCAAATTCAAGTAACAATCATGGGTTCTTAAACAAAACAAGATCAACAATCACCATACAAAAACATGAGAAACCAAATTCGCGTAAAATGAAATTACCAAGAGAATCGCCAACTCGGAAAGTATGCCTACTGGACCAGTTTTTGTAGAAATCTTGGCTAAGAGGAATGGACCAAATTGACTCTCCCACTATGTGATGATGGTAAGCACATGAGCATCCGTTGAATGCAATGGTTGTCACAAGTATCACCAGAAATCTCTTCTCAAAAACCATCATCTCTGTCAATTGCCAAATAAAGAGGAAAGTTGAAACATAAACCTACAAATTTCATGTACTTTCCAAATTACAACCTTTGTTGCATTACAGAGAATGAAGAGAGTGCCTTAAAAATGGTCTTATAGAAAGCCATTGTCAGTTGAGGAATTTGAAAGAGAAGGGAAAACAAAGAGCCAGAATCCTAACTTTGATGAATGGAGAACGTTACACTCAGGATATTATTGGCTTTGATTGGAGGTGTAATGAAACGCACACAATAGAACCATTGAAGGGAGAGGATGGATGGGTCATGGGCCATGGGCTGGGGGCATTTGAAAGATTCAATTGGATTGATGGGCCGGTCAAGGACCAAATTACCAAAATACACCATTAACATGGTTTTGAAACTCTTTTTGACTCACTGAAGTCCACGGTGTCGACTCGACTCGACTCGGTATCAATTAAGATTTGAAAGGGAGCATAAATGAGGTACTTAACATGATATGGTCTTTAAGTATCGTCCAAAAGCAAAGTGTGTTCATCTAATATGTGAGACATGTCAATTTATTTTAGCCCAATTGATACATTGTCCGATTCCAATACCTGAAACCATGGTACTCAGTTAAACTCAGATGAGTTACTTGACTCGATGGGCCACCTTTTTCGGAGTGGGGACCAAGTTCTATTCATCTTTCAAAATATCGTTCTAAAGAAAACATTTTTGCAGGAAAATGTCGAGGCATTTTGAATTTTGGGTTTTTCTCAGGGTGTTATTCCAAAAACATCTCAAAAAATAAATTTTGAAATTTCCTTCACATACCTATCTTTTAGTAATTATAATGAAGCCCCTAATTTTCATTAAATATTCAGAAACCCCTTGACAGTGGTCAAAGGTTTTAAATCAATTTTGACCAAAACACAAGACACTTTTTTTAAGAAAAAACTAGAAAAAATATGACACACTTTTTAAATAAAAAATAAAATACCCTCATCAATAACTTATAGATGCTGATATATGCATTGATAGTTGATATCATCTTTATACTTATTGATGTCAATTTGATGGGTTTTTTTTAAAACTCCATTGAAATCAATCGCATTCATCTATTGTTGATTCAAACTTTATTCTGCCAATACGCTTATGGTTGTGTGGTGTTGGCACTTTAGTTTCTCACGATCGATCCATGCATCCTCAAGTTATAATATCACTCTTCAACTTGTAGCATGACCTAGCCCAGTAAAAAAAAAAAAAAAAATCTTCAGCAATATCTACTTATCTAAGGCAGGGCCTGGCCTCCCAACATATTTATGAGAGCAGGGATATATCACTGTTGATGTTGATAATAGCATATTATTTTGATGCGAATAATAAAATAATGTTGTGTTATTTTTCCTAACACCACACCAGCACTAACTGTTTAGATTTTGTTTTCTACAAAATGGCCTTTTTTTTTTTTTTTTTATAGATGAAACTCCAGAATCCAGATTGTTGTTCATTTGTATCCAGTAGAGTGTGGCTCATCTATAATCAGTCCAAAGCATATGCACACCTACCTAACACAATGATTTGGCAACCATCCTTGATCCTTGATCCTACCATTACCCACCATAGGATCGAGTCTTAATATGGAAAAAAAAAAAAAAACTGTCCAAGACCCCTCTTATTTTCTTCTATCTTAAAATGACCTTTCACTTCAATTCACATTACCAGTGAATCATTGAGGTGAATACTCAAACAGATTACCTGCTTTGACAATATTCAAGTTTTGCGATCTAAAATTATTGCGATATTAATGGACAAAATAGCTGTTAAGGTATCAAAATGTGGCTGATAATTGTAGTAATATTGTTATGCATTGTGAAGGCTTCCGACTAGGAATGGGTGTACATCGGGTCGGGTCCCAGGTTATCGGACCGGGTTTGACCCGACCCGGTAATTTTATAAATACAAGAAACCCACCCGAATGCCCGGTAAACTATATCCGGGTTATCCGGGTTCGGGTTACTAGGTCACCCGGTTAATTATAAAGTTTAAAATATTTTTTTTAGAACAATTAAAAATTTCAATAATTGAGATAAAAAATACTATAAATATATATACAGTAAACATATAGTAAATATATATATATATTTTTTTTAATTTTTATTTATATATATTTGTATATATATACAAATAAATATATAAAAAAAAATGTATAATCGGGTTATCGGGTCACCCGATAACCCGATTAACCACACTTTCTTAACCCGAAACCCGGTCCGGATAAGGAATTATCGGGCTGGGTGAGACCCGACCCGGTAAAAGAGCCTATGTCACCCGCCCGATTAGGTCCAAGTCGGACCGGGTCCCCGGGTCGGGCCGGATTTTGAAACCCGGTGTACACCCCTAACCAGGATGCCCAAAGATCATATCTGGATATACCACTCTTTCCACATGTGTGGCTTATCTTTCCACCTGTGGACTTTCCATCCCATAGTGTTGGTTCTCTTGGGTCCATTCCTTTCGCTTGGATACATGCAAACAAAACATTCTTATATATAACACATTACAAATCCCACAACCTCCTTAGCATCACACAAATTGCACTTCTTCTCTTTTATGTCATTTCCCGATTGTCGTGGTGGATGAGTCAGATGCTATACCTGACTCTCATATACATCTATTTCATGCTTTCTCCCTCTCAATATAAAGATGTGTTTGCATACAATTGAATTTCTAAAAATTTATGGCGAGCCATCATAAAAAAAAAATCATAGGAATTTCAAGAAATGAATTTTTAAGGCCATGTTTGTTTTATGCAATTAAATTCCTATGATTGTATTTTTAGGAGTCGTTAAAAATAGAAATTGGAAAATGAATACTCATTCATCACCCTAACATTTCAAACCCTATAAAAATAAAGATCAAATCTACATGGTCATCTTGAATCCTTCATTCATCAACTTATATCATTTACCACTCACCTCTAGAATAATCCTTCTAGCAAATTTAACCATGAATTCAAACAGGCCCTAAAAGTGGCTAAAATCGAATAAATAAATATAAAATTCTATAAATTATCATTGAATAATATCTCATTTGATTAAAAAAATAAATTAAGAGGAAATGGAAAATCATGAATACCCAACTATGACCCTAGTAAATCAAATCTTAAAATAATCAGAATCCCACTTAGATAATTAACTTTTATCCTACACCTTTTTCGTTCATACTAATCCTTGGTTGGAACCACTTTTACCATGAATTATTAGGAATTGAATTACTTGTAAAAAAACAGGCTCTAAAGAAAAAAAAAATGTTAGGTACTATTTAGCATACATAGTCCATGCTCGTATAAGAAGAAATATTATGGGATGCCGCTGAAAAATGGTTTGGAGATGTAAATCTTCCATGATATGACGTGGTGCTTAATTTTTCATGTTAGAAGAGAGTTTTTTTTATAAATTTTGTTCCTTATTTCCATGAAAATAACTTGAATTAAAACAGCTTTCCTATGCCTGCATAGAAACAAATTTTTGGGATAGTGAAATCCCAACTCTCACAAACAAGCAAATAGAATTTTGTTGCCGTCTAAAATTGAATAAAGGTCATGGATCATTCTTGTATCATCAATGTAGGTGTTTATTTTCATGTTCTTAGGTCTTTGGGCTATTGGCATGACTGATTCTTTGGCTAAGCTAGCAGTTGAGAGAGACATTCTTTTTATCTTACATCAATTCCATTTGTTTGTTGTTGTTGGTTGTATTCTGTTGTTGTTTCCTCTACTTGCCTTTCTAATTTTAATATAAAATCTCAAAAGATAAGTTTATTGGAGGAGTCCTGCTACTTGGACGGATTCTTGGAACCGGTCCTTGGACCTCCCAAGAATCCGTCCAAGTAGACATTTTGTTATTAGAGATGGACATGGCATGAGGTTGTTAGCCCTTGTCGCAGTAGGAGGCAGTAGCATCATATGTGGTCATACCCTGACTACTGTGCCAAAATTTAAGTGTGTCCATGTTGGGGGCTCCACCATTCATGGGCAACTTTACCCTAGGTATGGACTCTACTGCTGCTAATAATATCAAACAGGTTGGACAATATTCAATTGGTCGTTATCAATTGAACAGTGTCAAATGCAGACCATCTGGGTAGAAGGTTCCCATTACCACTTGGCTAGAAAGGGGGTGGTTTGTTCATTAGACTGCCGAACTTGTCTGAAACCTTTTCCAATTGACTAATGCTAAAAAGGTTTGGTCAATGATTGATAACAATTCTTCCAGTCTTATCTCATTTTGGAGTAAAAAATAGTGAAGATTTTTCGTGGAGCTCACTTGTTAAAAATTAAAGTAATTCAAAATGAAGACTTACCCACATATGGAATGTTTTTAAATTTTAGGAGACGGTCAGGCAAACAATTAATAACATGACTAAAATATGAATCTTTTTGGTAAAGGATATATGATTAATAATGCGTACGTGTTAATCACATTATCAATCATATTTTCAATCTTATAATGGGATCGACTCCTAATAAAATAAAATTTGAAGAAAATGGTGTACACGGGATTGGACATTCATTTTGAGTTGCTCACATTCTCAATAGTTTGATTCATTTCAAAACAAGCATGTGCACTCAAATGCAGATCAATTTATATTATATATATAATACATTTCCCCTATATTTCATATATATATATATATATGGCATTATACGTACAAATAAAGCACCTTGACTCGATTCTGAATTTTTTTATTTTCTAAAATTATATCTTTAGAAAAAAGAAGAGCCATAATAAATTCAAATTGAAATATCAGCAACCTGAGGTCCTACTTATTGAGTTGTTTGGTGCTAAAACAGGTTTAGCATTGCACGTTGGAGCACCAGGACACCACTAGTACTTTCGGCCATTTGGATTTTGGACGTGCCAAGGAGCATCAAATCTTACTTTGCATATCATCATGGTGGCTTCTTCATAAAAAGACAAATCTTTGTATTTGTTTATAACTTTTCTAAAATTGATCCAAGCAATTCCAAGTGCATAAAGAGTGTTGTGGCTGGCCACTTCAACCACCTAAAAAGGGGTGGTGCTAGTAAAGGCTATTTTAACTGCATGCATGGATCATGCTTGATAATGGGAGAAACGGTCCAATGAGATGGTGCGGTGCGCACGTGAGCAAATTTTATTGGGCCCACTTGAATACGTGCCAAACATGAAAAGCAACAGGATTAAAAGATTTTAATGGGCGCTACATATGCACAAAAAAATCAACTACATCCAATCATCTTATCCCCTTCATCTCAATAGACTACAATTGCAATGGCTTGGATTGGATGTGCCCTATAAACTATGCCTTCATGCCTCACCATCTCATATTTTCAATGGACCGTTTATCATGACAATGGATACCAAACTTTGATATATAATGCTTGCGTGAGTTGTTGAACTTAATTAACTTTTCTTTACTGCTATGCATATTAAATTGGATGTGGAGTAATCTAGGGTTTAGGAATCTGTTGAACCCTTGCCTGCTTAAGGAATCTAGATATAACAAGTGCATTCTAAGCATTTTGAGATCTGGGATCACATGGGTTGTTGCCTTTTAAGTGTCACCGGGATCCATTTTTCAGATCACTTGACAATAAGTAGGATCTTGATCCCAATATCTGTAGAATATTTATTGTTTGATTCTATGAAATTGGAGTCTTTCCCCCCTAAAGTGGGACCACCTTGGAGGTTTGTGATAAATCTAGATGCAAACTGGAGACATTGGAGTCTTTTCTTAGAGTGGGCCCCATCTGAGGCTGTTGCAATGCATTTACTGAAGGTCCTGACATGATGTTTCTTGGACCTAAATTAACCACTATAAAACCCTCCTACTACGAATGACTCATCCATTGCTGATTTGGCACTGGAAAATTTCATTTCACAAATCACACTGCCAAAATTAACTTTTTTCCCCAAGCCAGAGAAAAGAAAAGAAATATCAGATCATAGATCATGGGTAATTTTCACCCAAGAGTGGAATCAATCGGGTTCATACTATTCATGAGTTGTTCATCACTTTATCTTGTGAAACTTGTGTGGATACATGCTTTTGATTGGGCAGGTAGATTGAAAGCTCTCATCATAAATAAGGGCGAGGCAAAAGATCAGCCCCATTAAATTTTCCCATTCCTTGCTTTAAATTAGGAGCCTTAAAAGTTTTAACTGTGTTTTAATTATGAGTTTTTAAAGATCCAATCCAATAATGATCAAGTTGAAATTGGGCTTATGCTAAAGTCTCTGGGTTGTAATGTGTAGGTGCAGAAAAATATGACCCACACTAAGAGGGTGCCTTATAGGACTTATCCGAGAAGATGATGGTGTCTGGAATGTCTGGATGCCGTCCGGAAGCCTGAAAGGGAAGAACACACGGTCAGAGGACCCTGGCCTGGGCGGCGCAAGGCTCTCCGATGCCAAAGTCAGTATGGGAACTGGAACAATGGAAGGAGAGGGAGAAGAGAGACAGAGTAAGGGCTCTGTGTATATGATGGTGCGTACCTTGCATGTTGCATGGAGTTCTATTTATAGAGGTTTGGATCGTATCTTCCAGAGGATATTTTGGTGTGGGTCCCCATGATTCGACTGGGAAGTCATGATCAGCCCACAAAGTAATAAATGCAGTCTAATCCGGCCCACTCAGCATTTAATGCTAGTCGGGTCAGCCCACAATGCATTAAATGCATGTCTTGTTGGGCCAGATTGTGTTGGGCGCCTTTGGCGGTTGGAGTACCAGCGGATCTGCCCTCGGGCTTTGCCCTGATGGGGCCTCAGCCGCTGGATGCTGCCATGTCAGCGATCTGGTGAAGATAGCGGGCGGCTGGATGTCATGTCTGTCCCACTAGCTCGTGACCCTATCCCTCCACGTGCCTGATGACGTGGGGGATGAGGGGCGCAAATGAAGGTCCTTTCTGCCCTTCGGCTATTGTCCTGGCTTCTTCAGCCGAGGCGGCTTCAGCCGAGATATGGCTCTCTGTGGAGATGGCATCCGGGGTGGCCCTGCCGACGTGGACTCCTTGCCGAGATGATGCCCGAGGTGGTCCAGTTCGGCGCTAAGGGCCCGGGGCTGCCTGACTTCGGCCGGACCTCCTGTCCCGGTAGCCGAGGTGGGATTGGTGCCACGTAGATGGCATGCGGATGGCACGTGAGAATGCTTAACCCCATCTAATGGCTGTGATTAGCTTAATCCTGTAGCTCTGGAAATTTCCCCACACAATTGCCCCCTAGCTTCCGATCTCGCGTAGAACATCAGTGCCGTGAGGTCGGGAGCTATGTGCCGGGTCTATCTGAAGGAGAAGGCCCCTTTCGGCCCTGACTCGCTGTCGCTTTGGATGTTCGAGGTAATAAATGGCGTCCTCTATTTAAGGCTGAAGACAGGTCGACGGCTCCACGCGTCATCATCTGGCTAGTTGTCTGTCTCTTCGAGGTCGTACGCGCCGTCTCGTCAGGGGCGCAATCAATTTTTGAAATGATTTGCGCGCCGTTTCGTCAGGGGCGTAATCAGTTTTTGAAATGATTCGCGCGAAATCCCAGGGGGGCGCCCCTTGGCACGCCCGATTAGGGTTTCTGTAAAAGGGGGGCCTCTCTGCTATATATAGGGCAGTCGAGGTCTGCTCTATCCTCCGTTTACGATTCTGAATCAGAGGCGAGCGTCAGAAGAGAGAAGGCTACTGTGAGGGAGCTTCATCCGAGAAGTGGTGCGCTGCTGAGGTTGAGTCTCTTCGCTGTCCAGCATCTTCGTTCTGCTTCCGTAAGTTCCTCCTGCTCTGCTTCTTCTGCGGGTTTCTCTGTCTTTAGACTGGGATAGGAATGGGGATTTATAGCCACTGGTTAGAGAGCGAGGCAGCGATCGAGGGCTTCAGGTCAGCCTTTAGGATCCCTGCTGATGTCCAAGTCAGGGGTGCTGAACCCCGTGGCTACAATTCTCGCGACTTTTCGGGAGGCTGGATGCCTTTTCCGCTAGTGGCTGTGATAGAAGGAGGGGTCCGATTTCCACTTCACCCACTCCTTAGGAGATGCCTTAGTCAGTGGTGTCTCTGCCCCTGCCAACTGCTGCCGAATGCCTTCAAGATCGTGATGGGCACGGTCAAGTTGAATGAGGTCCTGGGCACCGACTTCGGCGTCTTCGACCTTGAGGATGTCTACGACATATGCAGGTCCGGAGATTCTTATTATCTCCGGGCTAAGCCGGGCCGGGACGGCTTCGTCCGATACTTGGAGGATTCGAGCAAGTATGCTGGAGACGATCTGCTGTACGTCTCGGGGAACTGGGAGTTTGGGGAGGCCGACACCGATAGGGGCTACCAGGTCCCTCGCCACTTCGGTACCATCCCAAGTAAACATCCTTCGTTCCTTTACTTTTTGCATGGGTTTCTTTTTGCTCTGCCGCGCTAATGCTCCTGATTGTTGCAGCTTTGAAGGAGAGGAAGCGGGCTGCCAGATACATTTGGAAGAGGAACGATGCCTGGCTCCGTCTGGTGAAGCGATACAGCGGTCATGACGGCAGGGCGGCTTGGTCGCTGCTAGGGTATCGGCCAAAGTACCGTGGATATTTGAGGGGCACCGTAGAGCCGATACAGGGTGAAGGTGCCAGACCCGAGGTCGGGCAGGAGCAAGCCGGTTCGGAGGTCGCAGAGCCCCCGCAGGCGTCTGACGTTAGGGCCACGTCTGGAGCCTTAGCTTCCACGTCGGGATCGAGACTTCAGGTTCCAGGACGGGAATTGAGTCAAGCCGCCCGATCTCCCTCGCCAGGCTCCGAGATGAGGCACACCAGGCGCTTGTCCTTCGAGGACCTCGAGGCCTTGGCGCTTGGAGTGGAGGACGCCCGAGCCCCCCAGGATCCGGTGAATTTCCCGGAGCATCCATCTCCGAGGGCTCGGGTAGCTTCCCCTGCAGAGGTGGCGGAGGTTCCTGCGCCCCCTAGCCCTGTTGATCCAGGGGTACGCTCGCCCCCAGCCGAGGTCGAGCAGGAGGGATCTCGGCCGTCGAAGATGCCGAGGACCGATGCGGGCCCCAGCTCGGCTGCTGCCTCGTTGCCCCAGGGGCCGCCGTTATGGGAGCCGAGCTTCATGCTTGGGCCGGGGAGGCCGATGACGATGGAGGATTGCGTTCTTCAAAAGATCGATCCCCAGGTCCTGGAGACCTTAGGGCGGGCCTGCGCCCTTCCCCGGGATATGGAGCGGCTGGACAAGTACAGCGATCAGAAGCTGATCCTGTCGATGTTGCAGTCCAACTTCGCGGTAAATCTTCATTTCCCTTCGTCGAACCAGCGATTTTAGCATCTGACGCTCTTTTGGATCTAACATGTACACCTCATTTCCTTGACAGGCGGCACAGAAGTCCATGGCCGTTGCTGACCGGATCTGCAAGTATAGCGTGGACGCTGCCGAGCTGACCGTGGAGAAGAACGGCCTGCAGGAATCCCTGGACGCCGTTAGCCAGAAGTTAGCCAGGGTGGAAGAGGAATATGCGGCGAAGCTCGAGCAGGCGAAGGAAGAAGCCGAGGCGGAGAGGACTAGGTCGGCCGAGCTCGAGGTCTCCATTTCGAAGATGGGAGACGATTACGCGGCCCTGCTTCAAGCCGAGGCCAAGAGGGCGGATGAAGCCGAGGCGAAGCTCGAATCCGAGTCCAAGAGGGCGGATGAAGCCGAGGCGAAGCTCGAATCCGAGTGCGATGCTGCGTTCGAGGATGCCAAAGTGCAGGTTACCGCCTACTACAAGGAAAGGGTTCTTGTGGTGAGGGATAAGGCCTGGGCGAAAGGGTGGCTTGCCGGCCTGAAGGAGGTCGGGATCTCGGAGGGCCACCCCTCCTTTCGGGAGCCCCCTCCGTACACGCTTCCGGTGCCGAACTCTGCCCGTCCATCCGGCGAAGCCTCTGACGCCGCAGCCCGTGCCACTGACCGGTCATGACCTCGGGACCTCGGGACCTCGGGATATTTGCTCTTGCTTTATGCCTTGTAATTTTCTTCAATTTGTATTTGCTGAACACTGTAATGAGTGAGACTTTAATACAATTGAAGGTTTTTTGAAATACTCGTGCTTCTGTCTCTTTTAAGCTTGGTTCTTCGATTGCTTGAGTTCGGTAGAGTGCTCCCTTAGGTGATCTTTTTTGGTATTCGCGCCGATCCTCCGTATCTTAGGTGATCTTCATTGGTATTCGCGCTGATCCTCCGTATCTTGGGCGATCTTGAATAGCAATAAACATGGTGGCGCGGCTGACGAGGGAGTCTGACGGATGTCTCCACGTGGCGCCATAGGGATCACTGGTTGACAGTCGCGCATTCCCAACAACGCGTGGGAGACTTCGCCCCATAACTCCTTTTGGAGACTGAGCCTTCTTCCATCCTATAAATAGGGGGAGCAGGCTCGCCATGGGAGAAGGAAGGAACATAGCTGTAGGAACCATGTCTGGGAGGTGCCTGAAATTGCTTGATCCGGGGGAAAACCCTGCGCCGTTGGACGGCTGCCCCCGAGGGGGGAAGGCTGTCGTGGTCTGCGCGCTCTCTGAAGGAACTCTCCGTGGGCCACGCGCTCTTTGAACGCGGGTCCATGGCCATCGGCCCTTGGCCAGACAGAGTGAGGATGCGCTGCAAGGGGACGGTGGCGCATTCTCGTCCCACACGGACCTGTGCGCCCGTCGTACGGCAGGCGGGTTGAGGCCCCGCTGGTCCGGGAGGTTTCTTCAAGCTTGGCTGGTCCCACTGGCCGCCGAGGGTGTTGCAGAGCCCAGTGAGGTCCAGGATCGCTCAGAACCTCCAGGTGGCGATCCGGCGTCCTCGAGCCTTCCGCCTGAAGAGTCGGTGAAGATCAGAGTCTCTTAGCCTCTCTCTATTTTCTGTTTTTAGAGGACTGTGGTCCTCCTTTCTGTACTTTGCTTTCTGTTATGTATTTCTTGTAACGAAGCAGTTTGCAATGAATGAAAAGGAATTTTCTGATTACCCAAGCTGTGTACAGTGCTTTTGAGTTCTTTTTCTCATCTCTTTGCGCTGTTCCGGAATGCTTGGATTTTTGTGTTTGAATGCTGTAACTGACCTCGGCCGAAAGGGCTGGCTTTGGCCGAGACGAGCTGCATTGTGCCGAAGTGGACCCATTCCGTTGGCCTTGGCTCGGCGAAAGTGAGTTCGGCAATGGCCTTCGGAGGGGTGTATGAACCCGGACTTCAGGAAACTGTCCTTGGCCGGACTGCCTTGAGGGGTTTATGAACCCAGACTTCAGGAAAGGCTGAGTGTAGGAACTGCAGGCCTTTTCCAAGGCGTAGAGCCTGAATGTGTCCAAGACACGGGATTTTAGGAAAGGCTGAGTGTAAGAACTCGAAGCCATTTTCAGGGCGTGGAGCCTGAGTGTGTCCAAGACACGGGATTTTAGGAAAGGCTGAGTGTAGGAACTCGAAGCCGTTTCCAGGGCGTGGAGCCTGAGTGTGTCCAAGACACGGGATTTTAGGAAAGGCTGAGTGTAGGAACTCGAAGCCATTTCCAGGGCGTGGAGCCTGAGTGTCCAAGACACGGGATTTTAGGAAAGGCTGAGTGTAAGAACTCGAAGCCATTTCGAGGGCGTGGAGCCTGAGTGTCCAAGACACGGGATTTTAGGAAAGGCTGAGTGTAAGAACTCGAAGCCATTTCCAGGGCGTGGAGCCTGAGTGTGTCCAAGACACGGGATTTTAGGAAAGGTTGAGTGTAGGAACTCGAAGCCGTTTCCAAGGCGTAGAGCCTGAGTGTGTCCAAGACACGGGATTTTAGGAAAGGCTGAGCGTAGGAACTCGAAGCCATTTCCAAGGCGTAGAGCCTGTGTGTCCAAGACACGGGATTTTAGGAAAGGCTGAGTGTAGGAACTCGAATCCGTTTCCAAGGCGTAGAGCCTGTGTTGCCGGAGTCGACCAGAGAGACAGATTGACGACAAGGCAAAAGCTGCTTTTATTGATTCTGAAGTTCATTACATCTTTAGAAATAGAATTTCTTCAAGTGAGATGCATTCCACGGTCTCGGCAACGGCTTGCCTTCCAAGTCTTCGAGCTTGTAGGCTGACTTTCCTGCCAGTGAAACTACTCTGAACGGGCCGTGCCAGTTCGGGGCAAGCTTCCCCTCATTTGGTTCTCTGTCAGCTGGCAGGGTCTTCTTTAAAACGAGCTCTCCCGTGGTGAACATTCTTTCCTTGACATTTTGATTGTATGCCCTGGCTAACCGCTGCTGATAGTCGGTTAGTCTCAGGGCTGCTGCTTCTCGTCGTTCATCCGCCAGCTCCAGCTCCATCGCCAGGTTCGTCTCATTCCGGCCTTGGTCGACCAGCTCTGTCCTCAGGGTACGAAGGCCGATTTCCAAGGGAATGACCGCCTCCATCCCGTAGGCCAGAGAGAATGGTGTCGCCGAGGTGGACCTCCTTGGAGTTGTTCTGTACGCCCACAGCACGCTCGGAAGCTCTTCTGTCCATCTGCCCTTTGCCTTGTCCAGTCGCTTCTTCAGGCCGTCCAGGATCACTTTGTTCGAGATTTCTGCCTGGCCATTACTCTGTGGATATGCCGGGGTGGAGTAATGGTTTCTGATGCCATGCTGTTGGCAGAAATCTCTAAAGGATTTGGAATCGAACTGAGTCCCGTTATCTGAAATCAGGGTCCGGGGGATGCCGAACCTCGTGAGGATGTTTTTCCAGACGAAGTTCCTGGAGTCCCTGTCCGTGATGGAAGACAACGGTTCAGCCTCTATCCACTTTGTGAAGTAGTCCGTAGCCACTATCAGCCATCTTTTGTTCCCTGGAGCTCGGTGAAGAGGCCCCACAATGTCCAGGCCCCATTGAGCGAAGGGCCATGGACTGGAGAGGGGACTCAGATCCTGCGCTGGCTGATGGAGGGAGTGGGAGAACTTCTGGCATTTCTCGCATTTTCTGGCGTAGACCTGGGCGTCCTTCTGCATGTAGGGCCACCAGTAACCCTGGCTGATTGCTCTGTAGGCCAATGACCGACCTCCTATATGGCTGCCGCAGATTCTTTCGTGAATCTCGTACAGGAAGTCGTCCACCTTGGTCGGGTGGACACATTGGAGGTATGGACCTGTGAAAGACTTCCTGTAGAGTTTGCCTTCTGGAGAGAGCCAAAACCGGGCTGCCTTGAGCCTGATCTTGTGGGCTTCAGTCTTGTCCTCGGGGAGCTGGTCATCCTTCAAGTAGGCGACGATTGGATCCATCCAGCTGGGGCCGAGGTCAGCACAGAGGACAAGCCGAGATGAATGGAGTTCTAGACTTGACCTTGATACTGACCCGACCTCGATGGTCCTCTTCTTTCCTGCTTCGACAGCGGAGGCCAGGTTTGCAAGCGCATCTGCGTGCGTGTTGGTATCTCGGGATATTTGCCTGACCTCGGCTTTCTGGAATTGGGAGAGTAGCTTTTTCGCCAGGGCTAAGTAGGCCGCCATCCTGTCGTCCCTAGCCTGGTAGTCCCCAGCGAGCTGGCTAGTTACCAGTTGAGAGTCGCTGAAGATCTCCAGATGCTGGGCTCCGAGGATTCGGGCGCTGTTCAACCCTGCGATCAGTGCTTCGTACTCTGCCTCATTGTTCGTCGCTTTGAAGTCGAGGGTGAAAGCCTGCTCTATGACCAGTCCCTCTGGCGATTGGAGAACTATGCCGGCGCCAGCTCTCTTGGAGGTGGACGACCCGTCGACAAAGATCTTCCATGCCGAGGTGGGAGACTGCTGGGCTTCTGTTTCTACTGGCTCTTGCCCTGTGCCCCCCAATGCCGTGCCGAGCTGGGTCGGAGCCGGGTTGGGGGAGGCGAATTCGGCTATGAAGTCTGCCAGAATCTGGGCTTTGATCGCAGTTCGGGGACGGTACTGTATGTCATACTGCCCCAGTTCAACTGCCCACTTTGATATGCGCCCTGAAAAGTCAGCTTTCTTGAATAATGAACGGAGTGGGTGCTCCGTGATCACCACAATAGTGTGGGATTGAAAATAGTGGGAGAGCTTGCGGGAGGCGGTGACAAGAGCCAACGCAAGCTTCTCCAACAGGAGGTACCTGGTCTCGGCATCGAGCAGGGTCTTGCTCGTGTAATAGATCGGCTTTTGAACTCCCTCGTCCTCCCTGATGAGGACGGAGCTCACTGCGTGATCCGAGACAGCAAGGTATAAATACAAAATCTCCCCCCGAGTTGGGGTGGAGAGTAATGGGGGTGACATCAAATAAGTTTTGAGTGCGGCCAATGCCTGGTCGCACTCAGGGGTCCATTGGAACTTCAAATTTTTCCTCAAAAGCTGAAAGAAGGGCCTGCACTTATCTGATGAGCGGCTGATGAAGCGATTGAGTGCCGCGGCCATTCCTGTAAGCTTCTGAACCTCCTTCGTGGTAGAGGGACTCTGGATGTCGTGGATGGCAGTAATCTGGTCCGGATTGGCCTCTATCCCCCTCCGCGTCACCAAGCTGCCGAGGAACTTGCCAGAGGCTACGTCGAAGGCGCACTTGGAAGCGTTGAGCTTGAGCTTGTAGGCGCGAAGGATGTCGAAGACTTGGCCGAGATCCGTCAGGTGGTCGCCGGAGCGCACAGTTTTGACGACCATGTCGTCGATGTACACCTCTACCGATCGGCCGAGCTGGGCCTGGAACATCTTTGTGACGAGGCGCTGATAGGTCGCCCCCGCGTTCTTCAGCCCGAAGGGCATCACCTTATAGCAGTATGTGCCGCGGGGGGTGATGAATGAGGTTTTCTCCTCGTCGGGCCCGTAGAGAGGGATCTGATGATAGCCTCGGTAGGCGTCAAGGAAGCTCATTCGGTCGTGTCCAGCGGTGGCGTCAATCAGTTGGTCGATCTTTGGGAGGGGAAAACTGTCCTTAGGGCAAGCCCTGTTCAGGTCGGTGAAGTCCACGCACACCCTCCATTTCCCAGTTTTCTTCTTGACCACCACCATGTTGGCCAGCCATACCGGGTACTGGACTTCCCGGATGGCCCCTGCTTTTAGCAGGTTGTCGACCTCTTCGACGACCGCATCTGTCTGCTGCAGCCCGGTCCTGCGGGCCCTCTGCACTACTGGTTTGTGGTCGGGGTCGACGTTGAGCTTGTGGCACATGACCTCAGGGTCGACCCCAGGCATTTCGCTTGGGCTCCAAGCGAAGACGTCCACATTCTGCATCAAGAACCGAGAAAGTTCGGCCCTTTCTTCGTCTGACAACTGGGTGCCAATCAGGAAGAAACGGTCTGGGTCTGCCGGGTCTAGCCTGACCTCGGCCAGGTCCTCGATGCTCTTCTTCTCAGGGTCCCTGCCGATCTCGTTGAGGCCCTTCTCAAACTCGGCCAGGTTGACGCGCTCTGGCTCCTTCACTGCTGGGACAGCGGCCAGTATGCACTGCCTGGCCTGCTGCTGGTCTCCCTTCACTGTGACTACCTCCATCTTGCCTTCTTCGTTCTCGTGGACGAACTTCAGCTTTTGGTGGAGGGAAGATGGAACTGCCTCTAGCTTGTGGAGCCACGTTCTGCCCAGAATGACATTGTAGGGAGAAGGGGCGTCCACAACCAGGAAGTCGGCCGACACGGAGGCCCCGCCAACTCGGGTTTCCAAGGTGATTCTACCCTTGGGGTAGACTGGTGTGGCGGACAACCCTAGCAGGGGTGCTCGGACCTCCGTGAGGTCTGCTTCGGAGAGCTTCATCCTCTTGAAGCAGTCGTAGTAGAGGACCTCGGAGGAGCTGCCGGAGTCGACGAGGATCCTCTTGACGGTGAAGTCTCTGAGCTTCATGGTGAGGAGCAGGGGGTCGTTGTGAGGGACCTGGACTCCCTCTAGATCTTGATCTGAGAACGAGATGGCTGGTCTGTCGCGGCGGGCTTTCTTGGGTGCCGGAGCGAGGTCGGCCTTCATTACTTCTTTCTCGTGCGAAGCCCGCCTGGCTTCGGCACGAGTCTGGGAGCTTCCCCAAGATGAGGAAGCGGGAGTTGAGGACGCCAGATGGATCACGTTGATGATCTTCTCTGAGTCCTCGCTGTCTTGAGCCTGGGCCGTGCTCTGATGAACCCGGCCCTCGCTGCCGCCGGCATCACCGGCCTTGACGAACTCTTGGATGTGGCCCTGTTCGGCCAGCTTCTCTAGATACCCCTGCAAAGTCCTGCATTCTCCAGTCCTGTGCCCGTTGCCCTTATGGAAGGCGCAGTAGAGCTTGCTCCGGGAGCCTTCGGTGGGTTCACTCTTCATGGGCGGAGGGTACTTGAAGAACGGCTCGGATTTGATCTTGGCCAGGATGCGGTAGATCGGCTCCTTGAAGACGACGTTGACGCTCTGACTGGCGCTGGAGGGAGGTCTGGGCTTCCAATTGCCCCCAGACCTGGACGACGAAGGCTTCGTCGAACTGGAGGCCCAGTCCCGCTTGGGCTCCTGCTTCTGGGAGGGCCTCCCGCCTCTTTGCCGAGGCTGGCTATTCTTCTATTCGGGCTCCGGATGCCCGTCCTGATCCCTAGCTCGGATCTCGTCTTCCTCCCGGGCGATGAAGCGCTTCACCCGGGACATTAACTCTGACATGGACTCTGGGGTGTCCCCGGCCAAGTCCTTTCGCAAGTCGCTGCCGGGGATCAGGGCATGCTGGAAGGCGTAGATGGATATCCCCTCCCTTGCGCCCTCGATCTGGCTGTAGATCGCCCAGAATCGGTGGGTGAACTTGGCGAGAGTTTCGCCCTGCTTCATTCTCAGGGCGATGAGGTCCCCTTCCTTCTTGGGGACGACGGTGTATGCTTGGAACTTCTTCAGGAAGGAGAGCTGGAGCTCCTTCCAACTGGAAACTGACTGCTCCGGGAGGGAGCAGAACCACTTCAGGGGGAGGTCACCCAAACTGGAGGAGAAGATTTTGCAGTTCAGGTGACCCTCGTTCCCCCAGATCGACATCTTCTGGGAGAAGTGTCGGAGGTGTGCAGATGGGTCGGACAGTCCGTCATAGGGGACGAACCGCGGGACGGAGAACTTCCTGGGCAAGGGGGTGCGCTCGATCTCTTTTGTGAAGGGCGAGCCCCCGAGATCAGTGTGTCCACAGAGCTGCTTCTGGTCCCGCATGTCCAAATTGTGCTGGAGAGCCAATCTGACACGTTTGTCAAATCGCTCTTGCTCGTCGTCCGTCTCCGGAGTCTGAGCTCGGTGCTTTCGCTTGGGATGGCTTGGGCTACGATGGCTATGAGTTCGGCCATCGCGACTACGGTGACTCCGGCTGTTGCTCGAGCCTTCGTCACGAATCTGGCTCCGTTTCTAGTCCAGATGATTCCTGAGGTCTCCGCGGGGAGGCTGGGCTGCCCTACTGGGGGCGTCCTTCTTTTTCCCTTGAGGCTCAGAGACTTCCCTCAGGGAGGCAGTTCGCGCTGCCTTCAGCTGCTGTTGGAGCTGCTAGAGCTCTTGGACTAACTGCTCCTGCCTCTGGAGAAGAGCGTCTTGGGCTGCGACGTCCCTTCCAGCGGCTGGAGGTCGAGCTTGGCGCGTCTCTCCTACGGCCACGGCTTTGTCCTTCCGAAGACGTTCGGCCGGTGCTCGTCGCGTCGGGGTGGCACGGTTTCGTCCGCTGAGAGCGAGGCCTCGACTCCCTCTTGGAAGGGGATCTCGACAAAGAGTTGGGAGCCCAGGCGGCCCTCGCCTGCGGATGTGCCTTGGACCGTTCGGGATCTTCCCTGAGGAGGGAGGTCCGTTGACGGTGGTAGCATCTCGAGAACTGGTCTTGAGGATTCTCCGCCTTTCTTAGCTTTCGGAGGCATGGCTTCTGAGAGATTTGAGGTTTAGAAGGTTGTTTTGAAAGGTTTGGAGAAGGTTGGGAAGGTTTTGAGAGGTTGGGATATTACTTTCCCACAGACGGCGCCAATTGTAGGTGCAGAAAATTATGACCCACAATAAGAGGGTGCCTTATAGGACTTATCCGAGAAGATGATGGTGTCTGGAATGTCTGGATGCCGTCCGGAAGCCTGAAAGGGAAGAACACACGGTCAGAGGACCCTGGCCTGGGCGGCGCAAGGCTCTCCGATGCCAAAGTCAGTATGGGAACTGGAACAATGGAAGGAGAGGGAGAAGAGAGACAGAGTAAGGGCTCTGTGTATATGATGGTGCGTACCTTGCATGTTGCATGGAGTTCTATTTATAGAGGTTTGGATCGTATCTTCCAGAGGATGTTTTGGTGTGGGTCCCCATGATTCGACTGGGAAGTCATGATCAGCCCACAAAGTAATAAATGCAGTCTAATCCGGCCCACTCAGCATTTAATGCTAGTCGGGTCAGCCCACAATGCATTAAATGCATGTCTTGTTGGGCCAGATTGTGTTGGGCGCCTTTGGCGGTTGGAGTACCAGCGGATCTGCCCTCGGGCCTTGCCCTGATGGTGCCTCAGCCGCTGGATGCTGCCATGTCAGCGATCTGGTGAAGAGAGCGGGCGGCTGGATGTCATGTCTGTCCCACTAGCTCGTGACCCTATCCCTCCACGTGCCTGATGACGTGGGGGATGAGGGGACGCAAATGAAGGTCCTTTCTGCCCTTCGGCTATTGTCCTGGCTTCTTCAGCCGAGATAGGGCTCTCTGTGGAGATGGCATCCGGGGTGGCCCTGCCGACGTGGACTCCTTGCCGAGATGATGCCCGAGGTGGTCCAGTTCGGCGCTAAGGGCCCGGGGCTGCCTGACTTCGGCCGGACCTCCTGTCCCGGTAGCCGAGGTGGGATTGGTGCCACGTAGATGGCATGCGGATGGCACGTGAGAATGCTTAACCCCATCTAATGGCTGTGATTAGCTTAATCCTGTAGCTCTGGAAATTTCCCCACACATAATGCATGATTGAAGGATACATAGATCAAATGGGGGTCATGTCAATGTTGTCCTCATGCAGTTGCTCTCGTTGCAGAGATCAGAAATCTTTTCCAGATTTCATTAGTTGATCATTGGTCATTAACTTTCTTTTGACCATTCATGATAGCCACCAGTCTTGAAAGGTCATAACAATTCAGTTAGCGCAACTTTTTATGATATTGGGCTAGTAGACTCCAAAGTCCAAAGTCCAAACCTTTTAGCCTGCATCAACAGTGGATTGGTCACCTCAATTTTCTCAAGTGTTTTATGTATAATGACAATAGCTCTCCGATAATCGTTCTGCACAGTCTGGTCTCTGGTGAAAGATAAAGTTCCTCTTGATTATAATATGGATTGAAGATCTAAAATTAGAAGAAAAAACTCAGATAAATTGAAAAAACACTAATAAACCAAATAAGACATTGAGATAGAGGAAAGGTTTGAAAAAAACTTGGTCTCGGAGGAGGTTTCTTTCACAAAATGAACAAAAGATGTAAAGATTTAAGTTCCTTGTGGAACGCACTTAGATGTATCCTAATTACAGGGATAGTTTGATGAAAAGTTCTCATTAATGATATAATTTTGAAAAAAAAAATCATCTCATTAAGATCAATCCAATCTCTTTATTTTTTTTTTAATCTTTTTGTTGGATTAGGATGTTGGTCAAGGAGTGATATTTTAATTTGAAGACCTAGTGATCAATCTCTAGACATGTTTGTGAAACTAAGGTATCAATGCCACTCAATCACAAATATATTGGTCATCACAATCATTGATTTTAGAGCCTTATAGTTAAAAAAGATTGTCCAAGGCCTACCCTGGGAATATACAAGACATGCTAGGGGTGAACCAAAGCCCTTGGATGGCCACCATTACCTAAATCTTACTTGGGAATTATAATCCAAGGCCGAGCCCAATCCTAAAGAGAAGAAAATCAAGTTTGGTTCTTTCTTCACTATGGCACTAGGTAGCGGATGTAAACCTAATTTTAACTCTCCTCTTTTATTCAAGCATAAGACTTTCAATGCAATGTAACCATCAATAAGACATAGATGGAAGTCTCACTTTCTCATAATCTTCTCTATAACATTCCATTGGTAGCACTTGCTTTTCAGGGTTATAGCCCATCGAAGAGGTGAACCATCAAAGCTAACTATGATTATTACGCTACACATTAGACTAAATAACTAAAGAGAAGTGCTCCTATGCTATTAAGAACACACATAAGAATGATATAAAAACATGATTAAACAAACCCACGTATGCTCACATAAATCCACACATACAACAATTGTACGTAGATAAGCCATTGTAAAGAATTTACACAAGAATCATAAAAGACTTTTATTTATATAAAAACCACACAAAAACCAAATAAGGGTCACGTAAAAAGCCAATATAAAAATCACATAAGAATCATGCTTAAATATACCATCACACGTGTTAAAAAAACGAATACAAACCTAAAAAACCATTCATCTACTACTAAAAACTTAAAAATGTTAATTCGATAACACAGCAATAATAACTATTGTGTATTCGAAATTTTACCAATGTTCAACCGTAAAAGGATCGGTTGCTCGAACAAACAAACCCAAAAAAAAAAAAAAAAAGGCCATGTCAACGGTCAAAACTACAGAGCAGTGGGTCCAACAGGCACCTACTAGGCTACTACCGACTACCCTGTATAGTTGGTGTAAATGGGATGAGAGAGCATCTTGTATCCTCCAGCTCATCTTAAAAAAGAGTCCCCGCCAAGCAACCATTCCATTCCAACCCCTCCTGCTTTCTACTTCCCAACCGAAGATAGCAACAAGCAAGAAGACAAAAAAAAAAATCTCCTCCTCCTCCTTCTTCTTCTTTAACTTCTTCAAAACTTGGGTTATGGGGTTTGATCTCTGCAAGATGCTTTATCCGCTCCTTTTCGCTGCTCTTCTTCTCTTTCCTTCCATCCACGCCACGAAAATCAAGTACTGCGGTCAGTTTTTATCTTTATTCTTCCTTTTGAATCTAGGGTTTTCTTTTCTTCTTGATTTTTTAGTTTTCTTTTTTTTTTTTTTTGTGTATGAATGCATTGTGGTTTTGGAAAAGTCAATCGTTCACAAGACTTTTGAAGAAATTGCATCTTAACCCTTCTTCTGATTTCTTCTAAAGAAGTATCATTTGGTGAAGATTGGGAAATCCCCTGATATTATAACCACCCAATAAAGTGCGGCGTCAAGTGGGTTTATCGGAACTTAGGCTGCAACAACTGAAAACACAGAGAGAGAAAGAGAAACAGAAGAATCATGCCGAATCTAGTTCAGTTTCTGTTGGTGACATATGGAAGATTATGTGCTTGTTGATATTCAATCTTGGTTGATGATGATGGGGCGTTTGGATCCGTCTTAACGAATTTATTTGAGGATTAATGAAAGTTTTTTTAATGTGTTGTCGAGTTCAGATGTTTTAGGAAATAAAGATCTCGTTCTCTCTCATTTTTTTCCCCATCTGATGAAAGTTTTAATGTAAGTAACCTTGTAAAAGGAAAAGGGCTTTCTTTTTTTACTGTGCCCAACTTATCCGTTCTATTTATAGGGAGGGGGGTACATTTGGATTAGTGGAAGACCAAAAATGTGGAAGTCAAATCATCTTACCCCTTGTTTAGGGGGGATTTAGCTCTTTCTTTGATTGTGTTTTGAAATAATTGCGATTGGATGCAGCTGCTTGTTGCTTTTTGTGAACCAACTGCAAATGGGTCTTATGAGCAAGTGCTTGTGTAATGTTTCTTTGTTTGTTTGTTTGTTTTTTTGGTTTTTAAACTGAGACTTTGACTTACTATTACTACGATAGTGCTACCTTGTCATTTCATGCTAAATTGTCAAGAGATTTCTGAGATTAGTCATAGGCGTGTGAATCAGTTGCTGACTTTTGGATCCTCTGTGTTTACTATGGGTGTAGATAAAATGGTGAATATGCAGTTAACGTCAAGGGAGTTGACATGTCTCCAGATCCTGTGGTGAGAGGGAAGCCAGCTACTTTCAAGATATCTGCATCTACTGGTAAATTCAGATTTTTATTTATTTTGTGTTGCGCCTTTTTTTTCATATATAAATATAAATATTTCAAAAATTGTTCATTTTCTTCTCCACAGTCATTTTATTTACAAGTCATGTCTATTGGAACCATGGATTAAAAATTCGGCCGATACCAGTTCATATCGGCCGATCCGATATGAACCGGTATCGGTCCATACTGGGACGCTATTTTGCCGTGATACCGGTCTCGGTATCGCAGGGCAAAATATCCCCCAAATAGCGGTAAATATCGGCCGAGATGGTCAAAATATATGAACCGGTATCGGTCCATACCGAGATGCTATTTTGCTGCGATACCAAGGGCAAAATATCCCCAAAATAGTGGTAAATATCGACCGAGATGGTCAAAATATCGGTTTGAAATATCGGCCGAGATGGAGTAATGGTAAAAAAAACCCTAGTTTTTTGTAACTTTTTCCCTATTCCCCTATCTTCTTCTCCTCTCATCTCCTTAGAGCAGCCATATCTCCGTAGCTCATTCTCTTACATATTTCCAAATTCCAACACTATTTCTTGAAGAAATCATTTTATTTGGTAAGAGAAAATCAACTTAACTCACTTATTTTTACTATTATGTGTTTTTTATTTTTTATTTTTAGATAAAGCATAGAAATGAATGAAAAAATGATTGGGTTTGTCACTTATGTTGTGTTCTTCACTTAGATGATAGATCTACACACTTTCATGCTAGATCTACAAACTTTTATTTATCTCACTATCATGTTTCAGATTTTAATATGTTATCTTCATGGTCTTAAATTCATGGTCTTAAATTTCACAACTTTTTTGATGATTGAGTTATTATTAAAAGATAATTGATGTGTTATCTTTATTTTCTTATATTTTACACTAATAAATTGATCATGAGCCAAAATAATGGTTGTATTATATGAAATACTGCAGAAGACAACGAGATGCGACACAAACAGGACTCATAACTTATGATGACCGATATATTGATTTGTTGTTGTTACTAATGGAAAAAATATATTATTTTTCTAGCATTTTCTAATATTCTGGGTTTTTTGGATATTTTTGCGAATTTTTTTGGATTAAAAAAAAAACTCACACTGTGACGACCGTGGCCGAATCATATCGGTTTTCCGGCCCGGCCGATACCGTGACCGAAATTGCAATTTTAGACCATGATTTGAACTGAATGATAGTGATCTGATAAGAGAAATTGTAGGGGATTTATTGATTAGAATGTGCATGATGTTTCAGTGTGCAATTCTATAAAATTGACACTAGTGTTCCTCATAGGAGTGGCAAACGAGTTAGGTCAGGTGAAAATGGGCCGCGTTGACTAGAGGTGTCTATAGGTTGAAGCCAGACTCGTATCAGACCCATTTTAAAAATAGGTCTGGCCAGTGGCGGACCTAGGATTTTTGTTTCAATGGGGCAAATTTTTTGTTCAATTTTGCTAACTTTTTTCACATTAAAAATACCAAAAAGAAAATCTATTACATTTAAATAGACACACAACTTTTTTCCATTCTCATATCTCTTGCCTTATTGAAGGGCCCTCCCACTACCTCTCTCAAATTCAGGTGATCATCAATTCATCCCAAAGGAGTTCTATTTCGATCTAAAAAATTCGGTTGCCTGCACTTACCTAGCTCTAAAAAGAATTCTCTATAGTTGGTCATGGCTCATGGCAAAGAAGAAAAATTTTCACTTAAATCTAACTCAAGTTATCAAACATATGAATCATAAGGCCTGATTTATTTGTGAATTGAATATTAAAGTGTGCCCAATGGTTATTTAGTTACCTTCGGACTTGTAGATATGTTAGATTAGGTGATTTTGGGCTTAAGGTTTGGATTAGGATTTGGGGATTAAGGGATTGAAATTAGGATTTGGAGATTAACGGCTCAGATTTGGGTATATAAAGTGATTAGCATTATACTAAATCCGAGGAGGGAGGGAGATTTTTTTATTTATGGCTATTTGGTGAGAGACTAACCACGAGAAGACCGGCAACAAGATGCTCGATCAGCACAATGAGGATCTCGAACTCAGTAAAAAGAAGATGTCGAAAGAGAAAGGCACGAGGATCTAGTACTTTCAGTCATTAAGGTTTTATAACATGGGGCGATCACAATGTTTAGACGTGGGGCTAGATATAGGTGGGACAGGTAAGACCAAGTTAAACTAGGCAAATTCAAAATCAACCTGGGGCACCTGCCCCGGGTTCCATAAGTGTAGGTCTGCCACTGGGTCTGGCAACCTCAACCTGCACCCGATGCGAGTCAACCTGACCTGCACCAGCGAAGTAGTAGTAGTGAGGAGGAGGAGGAGAAGGTGATGATGGTGGTGACAGCTTTCGTAGCAGCCTCTTAGGCTTCTCTTTCTGCTTCCTTCATTTTCTCCTCTAGATTTTCCCCACTTTAACCAGTTAAAGAAAAAAAAAGTAGCCACTTTTCAATTTCATTTTATGGATAAATAGATTCTGTTTCCTTCCCCTGTTTGAATTTGGAAACCTTGTCTGCAGATATATTATGTCTAGATGGGTTGTGTGATTCAACCCGACCCGACCTGTTTTACTGCGACTCAGGTTTGCCTGACTTGTGGTCGACCCATATTGGATACGGGTCAGGTTATGTGGGCCGGATATGGGTTGAGTTAGGGCGTCGGCTCGCAATTTGCCAACCCTAGTTCCAGACCCCTGATAAGATGGGCCACATTTGGATGAAAGATGCCTGAAATGTCATCATGATTTGAACATTGTAGTCATTCAATCTCTGGCCAATGAGTAGATGGTTTCGAAAATTACTCTTGTTGGTCTGGAAAAGGCGTGAAAAAATTGGATAGCTAGCTAAGGTCCTCTACTCTGGACAGTGTTTATGACATCTCTCATACAGTCATACTAATGAAGCGTGTCCTACTAACAGTCTAGATATCTGTGCGATGGTTCCTACTTATAGGAAATGTGTCCAAACATACATATCCTAATGCATATGATTTCTCTTTAATAATGGCATTGTCACAGTGAACTAATTGGGGTCAGTTAAAATCATTGACCTTATGCATCAGGACCCTGTAGTTTCTCTTTGGATAATAACACCCTTCCTGTGAGTAAAAAAAAAAATATGTTGCATGGTTACAGCTAAGATGATGCTTGATCTTTTTTTTTCTTTATATGGTGTGAGAGGTTCTTGAATGTTCTCATCTATAACTTGACACACGGTGATCCATGCCACTAAAATTTGCAGCATGATCCCAAGGTTGTGGGGAATCATTAATTGGTCGTTCTGGTGAAAAAGAAAAAGAAAAAATAACTGAAACCGGTCTTGTGGTGTCTCCAATATTTTGTCAAACTATGACCAAGAGAAGTGTGCGCAAAATGATAAGTTATTCTAGGTAAAATCATTCTCACGTACTGCCAATGCATAGTCCGGTTGCTGGCCATCCAACATTGGCAGGTCTGTTGTCTTTGTCCGTAAATGTTATGCATTCAACAGAAAAACATGAAAAGTTGCTCTAATAGTAAGGCTCCATATTCAGGCATGGTTCTAAGCATGGTGAATATCATTTTTATATGGATGTTCAGGATAACCTATCAAGGGCGAAAGGTGAGATCTAACAGTTTGTTGCCGTACAGGGTGGGCTCATTAGTGCAGATTTTAAGAAATTGAAAAGGCCTACATTGTGTAGGTGGCTGCATATTATCATTTCCCTTGAGACTTACATGTAAAATACTATAAAGATGAACAACATGAATATCTATTCCCTAGGAGAGTTTGGTAATCTACAATTTATGTTAGTACTTGAATGTATAGTCAAGTACTTTGAGATGGTTCGAGAAGGTTCATCGCTGGAAACATTCTGTGAATAGGAATTCATATACACCCTTGACCGCATTTGGCGTTGTAGTTATTTCGCAAATATGCCCGGGTTCTTCTTTATGAGATTGAAGACTCAATGGTGAATATCATTTTGACTAGAGTGATATTCAAGCCCCATCACTTAGTGAAAAGGGAAGCATGCTGCCATGGTGAATATCATTCTGACTAGCAATATTAAGGCAGACTAATCACTTACGAAAAAGGGAACTATGAGATCCAACAGTTTGCTGCTCGTAAGGAACATTTCAAGAAACTGGAAAGTGGTACATGGCACAGGCGGCTATTGTCATCATTTCTCTTAGCCCTCTTTGGATAAATTAGGAGTAGAGTAAAATGAAGTGGATTTCACATGTGGAGTGGAAGTAGGTTGAAGTTAAAGTAGAGTACTTCACTTCACTCCATTTGGATGCTAATTTTGAAGTTAAAGTTTGGAGTAGAATCCACTTTTACTCAAGGAAATGGAAGTATTTAAAGTTGAAGTGAAATGGAGTACATGTGGCTCACAACATTACTTCATTTCTCGGGCCAAACTCATCCAAACATGATAGAGTTGGAATTTTAGACTGTTAGGGCCCTTTTAACTTCACTCTACTCTATTTTTTGCCTATCCAAACATGCCCTAATAAGGCCATAATATTAAAATACTGTAAATGTGAACTACATGGAATGTGTGTGTTTTTTGTTTAGCTTTTTTATATTCACATGGATGGGTTTGAAACCTATAATCTACAGAAGTTATCTTGCACTGTCTCGTGGTTGCTAGGTTTTTTTTTTTTTTTTTTTTTTTCATCGAGAACATTCTAGAAGGCTTTGGAAACATTTTTCCAGTAAATCATTTATGCATACTTTTATTTGCATTTAAATTGTAATTTTTTAATTGTTTTACAAATAAGGATGCCTGCTTCCTTGTATATACAACGAGAAGGATTGCAACAGAGTACTCAAAGAGAATGCATAATTGCATATTCCCCCGATGAGAATGCAAATGTTGAAGTCCATCTTTTAGTTGTGTAATATCAGTTCCTTAAGTCCTATTTCGATGCATTTTTCTGCAATATAGTTCCTTGAATGACTATACAAGCCAATCATCTGGGTTCTAGTTTCCAAAATTAAACTTTTCATCCCTCGTGTTGTCATAAAAACCCATGACTGCAAATGATCCATCGTGCTTGTCTAATGCCATGGTTGTCAGCTAACCTCTTTCCCTTTTCTAGTTCTCGGTTGCCTCTAATCTTTTTGGCTGCCTTGAGAGTTGAGACACAGGTCCCATTTCAGCTAATCATTTCTATGATCATGGTTATCTTGGTATGCATTTTGGTTCCTTAAGAAGGATATGTTAGGGTGTTTGATTTTCTCTAGATGCAATGGTTTATGTTCAGTGTGGAAAACTGAAAACATGCTATTGCATTTTCTCTCTCTCTGTGTGTGTGTGTGTGTGTGTGTGTGTGTGTGTGTGTGTGTGTGGGTGGGGTGGGGGGGGGATGTTTGCAGGGTTCAGTTCCGCCAACCAGAAGCAGCAGGAACAGGAAGTGGTAGGCATAAAAACATAGAAATATTCACTTCATCACCATACTAGAGGAATGAAACCCAAGTGGTGGTAGGCATAAAAACATAGAAATATTCACTTCATCACCATACTAAAGGAATGAAACCCAAATGCAGGAATTGTCCAAATAGAATATTTTATGCATCTATAACCTAGACAAGCTAAAGTTTGTATTTTGTGGTGCAGATAAAGCCATATCTGGAGGGAAACTGGTGATTGAGGTCCGGTATTTTGGGGTCCACATCCATACTGAAAGCCACAACCTTTGTGAAGAGACATCTTGCCCAATCTCTACTGGTGATTTTGTGCTATCACACACCCAGACTCTACCAGGATACACTCCTCCTGTAAGTCATTTCTTTTTTACACCCATTCTTGGCGTGGGTTTTCTATTGAAGCCATGCTCTTTTTTATTTTTATTTATTTTTATATATTTGCATTTGGTGTTTCTAGATACCATTATGTTTTCCATTTTCTGCTAGACTGCTTCCTAATTTCGTTGGAAATTTGCAGTCCATGGATTTTGAAGTGTCTATCTCAGAAGGATTTAGATAGGGTTTGCAGATGTGCCCTGCTCTGTACAGTTCTTCCTCTCTTTGGTGATCTTGACTGTTGATCTGATAGGCTTATCATGGGTGCTTGATATGCCCTAATTGCCCCATATTGGAAAACCTAGCTATATATAAACTTTCTTTTTGTACCCCCTTTGATTGAAGAGCGAAGGTCTCTTAATTTTGTTAGATTTTAGGGCCATCAGTCACCTCATCCTTGGTGGGACCTGCCGATTAGATCATTCACAGAACCAAGGGCACTCTGCATGTGCAAACTTGGGAGCTTTTATGCCACTCAGAACTGTAAAGTTCCTAATTGATGCTTTCACAATTACCAGTGTTCTCACTTACCATTATCTTCTCTCTTTTTTACCTTTTGCTTTTGTTCTGTGCAGGGTTCATACACACTTAAGATGAAGATGTTGGGGGCAAGTGGGCATCAGCTGACATGCATTAACTTTGACTTCAAAATCCAGCTTGGTTCACCCTTTGCTGAGAGTTAAATGAGAGAATCATTTCCTTATTATCGTTGAAGTTGCATATAGACATTACTTATCTGTGCAAGTGCTGTTATATAGTCCCTTTAGCAGAACCTTATTTCAAATGGAAGTGCTCTCATGAGACATGCTTGTAATTCCATGTAATATCTTCCACATGCATGCAATCAAGGTTTGTATATTCAAAAACTGCCTTATTCGAGATTATTCCATTCATGGAACACCTGGTGTGTTCATCTTACTTCAAGCTATGTCAATTCCATTGCAGTTCTGTTGTAGCAAATATATGAGTGGGAATTCTCTATGAAATCTGTCAGTAAGCTCAAACTGAAATTCATCCATATCTTATGGACAATTGGTATTTTACAATTTTTCTCCTATAAATATCCTCTAACGACAGGCCCTGAGAAAATTTTAACATTTCAAAAGGAGATCTGGGAACCACCACTTTCAGCAATGTTCACGATTCTAATCGGGCATGTTTGGTAATATTTGAGGAATCCCTAGGTGTGAGAATTCCTCACTGCCGTAGATTTTGAGGATTTCTCAATGAGGATTTGTATAGTGAGAATTTCACATCGAAATCGGTGTGCATTGATGTTTATAACTTAGAAAAATTGGTGCCAGTGGGTAAATATGCAAAATTGAGGATTCTTAAATCCTGTGTGGGAGGGATGGACCTGAAAATCCTCAAAAAATGAGGATTTCCACTGGCCCATACAATTGCCAAATATGGAATTTTCAAATTTTAGGATAAAACCAGTGAAGAATCCTTGAGGATCTTGTTGCCAAATATGACAGACAAGGATTTTGAGGATGATTGTAGATCCTAGGAATCATATATTGGAGATCCTGACTTCTCCACAATGATTACTTTGTTCAAATCCATGGAAGTACTGTCATCTTTCCTGCATTCCAAGAGTGTGTAGATATCAATTATCATAGAAGCCAGTGGGTTGGTTTGTGGGCTTGATTCCTTATACTGTGTCTGTTTGGATCTTTGTAATCCAAGTGCCGGTATTTCTGTTTGTGTGTATATTAGGGTTAAAGCATTTTTATAAGATGAGTTACTTGTGACTTGTTTTGTCATTTACAATAACTAATTACCTGCAAACAGAGTGATAATTCAATTTCTAGGTAAACTCAGTGAAGGGTACCTAATTCTGAGTATCCAAATGGGGCTAAGTATTTGGCACATTATCAGTTAGGAGGTCTGGGTGCTACAGTCTATGGGGAGTGACTCAGTACGGTTTGAATTTGCAGATTACAACTACTACATAAACAGCTGAACTCATTCTTTCCTTTCTTTTCTTTTTATTGCTACTTTTCTATCTATAGGACTAGATTTGGAGCTACACTCCACTTATCAGATGCAGTATTGGATTTTCAATTTCTTTTGGAGTTGAAAATTTAAGTATATTGCATCTCTTTCCTGAGATTATGTTCAGGGATTTTTAATGCTCGTTTGTATTTTGCCTGGGGAATGAAAAAGCAGAGTGCTACATGGAATTGGAAAGTAAGGAATCTTGATATTGTGGGGAAGTTCTCCACCGAGCAGACTGTCTCATAGGGCCTACTTAGACACACCTTCCAATGGGAGGACAAGAGATGGAAACGTCTCCTTATGGGGGGACCCGCAAATTATCCGTTTTATAGTTAAATGTTGTCTTAACTGTGGATTTTTTCTATTCAAATTTCAAATCAATTGTAAGTGAAGGTTCAATGAGTGTAAAATTCGTTACGATGGCAGATTATGCGGTGATAAGGGCATCAGAGGGGCTGGCACTGATCAAAGGTGGGCTCAAGTGGACCACATTGAACTGGATTGCAAAACTCAACTTGGCCAGGCCATTTTCAAGGATAACCTAGATTATTTCATTCAAAGATGAAATCATATAATTACCAATCATGTAGTTGTCTTTGCTAAAATCTAATTTTTCTTTTTCATGTGTTTCCCTTTTTCCAACTATCATATTTTATTAAGTTTTTTTTTTTTTGTCACAAAAAGGCCCTTGTATTTTTCCAAAACCTCGAAAAAAAAAAGCCTCTACATTTTGTATTTTTACTTAACCCTCCCTTAACTAGTAGTAAAGGTTTGAAAAAGTAACTTGTTTTCATTTTCCCTCTCTCCAAATATCTCTATTTGACAGATTTACCCTTTAACTTTGGGTCCGTTTGGCAATTCACTGTTAAAGTAAATTCAAAGTAAAAGGGTCCCTTTACTCTCTACCATCATTCACTTTGGGATTTTAGAGTTTTTTTTTTCTGGGTTAATTTAAATTAATTGATATTTGTGATTTTTTATTTAGAAATTAGTTTGAGTCTTATCCCCTTGAATCAGCTCAATCAAGGGGATATGAATTCTACCAAAAATGAAAAACAAAAAAGAGCCGAATGAAGATTAAGAATGTGAACCTACTTATTGGACCACTTATATTAGTGGTCCACCACCATCTTAAATGTGGTTTATATACGGTGATTGGAACCATCATTGATCAACTATTCACTTTGAAAAGAAATAAATGAAGAGGATGCTAGAACCGTTGATTGGGTGCATTCTACTATGCATGAATCATGTGTGATTATTGTGGGGATTAGCTATGCAGGTGATGATAATTCCTCTCTTTTGATTGGGAGGAGTTGATGAACAAGCACCTTCATCTGGATTTGAATGCTGGGGCCCACATGTGAATTCTAAAGTGTTTTTGTATCCGTACCAATGTTTCAGTCTCCATGATAAACATTGGCCAATTAACCAGGAGGACGAGACCAACCTAACATTTTTACTTCACATGATCTGATGAAGTTTTCTTGTTTTTTTAGTATGATTTCCAAACATGTCGACTGTTGAGTGGATCTAGAGAAAAATATTTGTCCTAATAATTAAATGGGTAATCTTGGGTATGCTTCAATGGAACAGCTCGACATACCTGAGTGATCGAGTTCGTTAAACAAACCTGGACCTAATACCCAACAGGTCCATAGTTGTGAACCAAAACCAGAAAACCTGGCTGGGTTACCAATTGGCCCAAAATCATAACCCAAATTTTATGGTCAGGGCACTGGCCAAGAAAGTAAACAGCTAGCACTAACATCTTTAATCTGCTAACTTCTGTAATCCTCCTCACCAGATGGTGCACAAGTTTTCTACTTCCATAGCTTAGGTTTACAGAAAAAGAGTCCTCCCATGGGGGCAATTAAAATCCAATCTAATTTCAAATTTAGAATTTGCAAATACTAATTAATTTGAATCCCAAGTGGAGGTGGTCAAGGGCAAAAAATAAAGGATAAAGGGTAAATCTGTCAAGCAGAGAAAATAAGAGAGTGGAAAAGTCAAAAGCTACCTTTTCAAATCTTTACTGTTAGTCAAAGTAGGCTTTAGTAAAAACACAAAATGTATGGACTTTTTGAGCTTTTGCAAAAACATAGAGTTTTATTTGTAAAAAGACTTTTTTATTTGAATAATGTAATTTATTCATTTCAGTGGTGTAAATCTCAATTCTATAATTACACACTATGGAACAGGGATTTCTTATTGAGGATTTGTGTAGTTAACTATTTCATACCAATATAGCTAAGAAAAATTGATATCAGTGCGTAAATCTGTTAAAATGAGGACTTTCAAATCCAACAAACTAAAAAACTCTAAAAAGCGAGGATTTTCACTAACTCAAATCCTTGTGATATGCAATTGATAAACGTGAGTTTTCCACAACTTCATAGAAAGCCAATAATAAATACACTTGTGTGACCAAGGGAAGTTTCCTCCATGTAATCGAATTTCTAAGAATTATAAACTTTGGATTCCTAAAAGTGGTTAAAATTAAAGAAACCAATGTGAATATCCATGACAGGTTCAAGCCTTTTTCTTATAAGAAATATTTATAATTTATTTTTTTTTCTAATTTTAAAATAAAAATAACTATTACTAATTTTAACTTGACCCACAGGTTTGGTATCAACAAATTATAAACCTATCTTAGTTGAGTTGGGTACCAGACACCCCATAGGTGAATCAGGTCAGTTCAAGCTAGAGTAACCCATACCAAAATCAACGCTTTGCCATTACTATTCGGTCAATGTGTCATGTCTAAATGAGGGTATACCCTTGGATTCTCAAAAACATGCCTCTCCCTTTACCCTACTACAAACTCCTTGCAGCCCATGGGTCTAAAATTCATGTTCCTTTAAAGTGCCTAAACAAGAGAGATGTTCTCTTACACGCAACCATATATACAATCCAACTCGATGGGGCCCATTTGGGCTTACCTTTGATCAATTCAAGCCGTTTCACACTCTCATCCCCCTCATGACTGGCACCATACCCAAATTGCCTAACTAGCCCTTATCCACTGTTGAATTGAAAATGAAAGAAGTCCATGGTTAAAATACCACCGAATTTATGACTTATAAATCAAGGGCTAGGATGATCTAACATAGTTGATTTATTTTTATTTTTTTTGTTGACCCTTATTCATAAGGAGACATTTTCATGTACCCACCCCACTTATAAGTAGACATCTAAGTGGGCTCCACCAATTGGTCTGCATATAAGAAGTATACAATTATAGGAAGTGGGCCTCACCAACTGGACTGCATATAAGAAGTATACAATTATAGGAGAACATCCAAACCTTATCCCCCCAGGATCTGGCACCATGCCCAAATTACCTATCTAACCCTTATCCATCATTTAATTGAATCTCAAAGAAATCCATGCCTAAGATACCACTAAATTTTATGGCTGTCAAGGGCTACTGTCAAAGGCTAGGATGATCCAAATTACCTATCTAACCCTTATCCATCATTTAATTGAATCTCAAAGAAATCCATGCCTAAGATACCACTAAATTTTATGGCTGTCAAGGGCTACTGTCAAAGGCTAGGATGATCTGATGGGGTTGATTTTTTTAATTCTTTATTTTTGTTGACCCTTATCCATAAGGAAACCTTTTAAATTTGCAAAAAAAAAAAAAAAAAACATGATAGCTTAATAGTGTAGGCTAAGGCACCTCGAACTCACAACATAGGGTCGAGCCTTGATCCTCACACTGATTGTACCACTCTTAGACCAGTAATCCAATCTTAGCAAAACAAAAACTAAATCCAAACTTAAATTTATTGAATTAATCTTTTCAACTTTTAATTTTGTTTTGGTTCTTTCAAGCCTATAGATTATAGACTATAGACCCAAACCATTGGCACCTCTATTCTATAGATGTTTTGAGTATGATATTTCTTACTGAATAGATGGAAGAACTATACGGATAAGATAGTGACAATGACGATGATGATGACTTCTTGTGTGATCATCTACATCATTCCCCCTCCCTCTGCTTTCTATTTCCTGTCTTTGTTCTAGTATGGCTTCGGTGCTTTTTGGTCAGCAGAGCAAAAGGTGATATAAAGGGAAAGAAAATGATGATAAATGAGTAACTGGTGGCCTGCATCACACGACTGCTAATCTGCTTTGTGATGCTCTTCTTCCCTTTTAATTATTGAACCTCTTTTAATCAGAAACAAAAGTAATTGATGGGGGCCCTTAAAAAAGGACTGTGGTCTGCAGTTGGACATCCAATCTTCAATGGGCAGCACAAATATAATTCTGTGTGTCCCATCCTAGGCGGGGTCCAGCCAACGGCAGATTTAGGGTTTTCATTTGAGGGAGACGGACCCAAGTTTTATTGAGATTTTGGGGACACACCCAAAATTTTCATGTGAATTTTAGCAGCAGATTCAAAAATTTTATGACTTCTGAAAGTGGACCCAAAAGCATATATGTATGTCCCTCCTTACGTCGAAACATTAATGCAAACAAGTTAAAATGATTATGTTCCTACATTTACCATTGACTCGTTTCATGCTTATTGCAGTAAAGGCCAAGGTTAAATTATCAAAAGATTCTGATTAAAAAAAATGAAGAAGAATCAAGAGATAGATCATGTGCAAGTTTCACTTATGATCTATCTAATGGGAGCTTTACTTTGATTGATGTAAAATTTGGCTCGATTCTTAACCAATGAAAGAAATCTATCTTGTGAAACTAGAGTTTATTAAGTGGACATCTCCTATTGATTTATGAAGATCCTCATATTAGAATTTATTTGTGATGCTTGGGGGTCTCATTATTTTCAAATCTACACAATAATATCAATGAAGAAATGTTGAATGGAGGTTAAAAAGAAATAGTATTTCTATCACTTTGATGAAAGTGAAAAGAAAGTCAAAATTAGAAGTAATAGATATTATTTCTCATATTTTCATAACAACTTGGTTTCATCTTTGAACCAATTTGTCTTTCATGTCATTTCTTTCATCCGAAATTCCAAATTTTGATAGATATTTTTAGATTTCAATTTAAGGAGTAACCCCAAAAGAATTTGTGAGAATGACCGGCCAAGAGGAATCTACAAGTCCAGCCCAATAAGTTGGTCGGCCTCATCTTTTGAAATTTAAACCGCTCAAGATCAATAATTCTATTTAGTAAATAGCATTAGGCCACACTTCACTCCAATTAATTGTGCTCGCTTTTCAGAATGATGATTAGTGAAAGACATGATTTTTAGTTATTTATGTATTTTAATGAGCAATATAAATATAAACAGCTCACAACTTTAATTGGAGTGAAATTTAGACAGATATTAATAGATGAGAAAAGAAGACAATGATTTTCAAAGAAATGGATTTCAAAGTGGATCCAACTTAATTTTTTTTCACATAACTCACTTTGGAGTATCAGGATTCTATATATCTAACAAATTACCTAACCCACAACCACCCTAATATTGTTGTCCCAGTAATGGGGTTGGGCCTTGTGCAAAAGTGTCAAAAGCTTTAAAAGAGGACTACATTGGCAACACCATGTTCATGCTGGGTCCACCAACATTCTTGGTGGAGAAGGTAGGGCCCACCTGCATTCGGTTGTGGATGCAGGAAACACATGGGTGGGACCCAGTATTATAGAGATGGGACACACCACTTTTCCCATGTTGAAAGTAGTGGCAGAGAGCAGCAGAGCTATGGCAATTGTGATGCTGTGACTCGATATAAAAGCTCCAGACACCGTTTTGTTTTGGAAATATAACAGAGTTGGTACAATGCCCCAAAGTGATTCATAGATGGCTTTGATCAATCCAACTGTGGATACAGCTCTGACAATGGCTAAATTGAGATTGATAACAATGGAATAAATATAAGACTTCTGTCAATTCACGGGGTATGATTAGTGAGTGCGAAGGCGTTGGATTGATCATAAGGAGTCCCACATAATATAAAAATAGATGCACGAGACGGTGCTCATTTAAAGATTTTCCAATATATAAATATAGTTTTATTGTATTTTATGTACATCTTAATTTTAGGTGTTCATGTTCACATAATAGTAACAATTATTGCTACAATCAATACATGACCCAAATGTTAGGTGGGTTGGGGTTTTTCCATTTTTGCTAAGCAGGTAGGTTGTTATTTTAAATATGCATATATCAGTCAAAGTTATAATGATATATTTTTTTTCAGAATTAATGTTTTTCTCATTACTATTGAAAAATGGTAAAAGACAATTTGAGAAATTATTGATAAAGAAACATATTCAAGAAGTCTAGAAGACCTAAAAAGGCATAAGTTGGCTAAAAGTGGAGCAATAAAAGCTGCCAAATACAAAGATTATGATAAGTTGAATATTCTATTGAGCAGCAGGGAGAAAAAGATATATACAAGCTTACCTAGACCAAGTTTAAAAAGGAAATAGGACTAGAGACATCAATCAAGATGCATTAAAGATGAAATTAGAAGGGTCTCAGTAAAAGAGAAAGAGGATAAAGATGGGTGAGACATGTTTTTTAAATTTCTTTAAGAATATGTAAATGATATAAATTCTTCAGATAAACCAGAAGAGATTATATGAACCATGATTTAAAAGCAAATCAAGGAACGACCAAAGGAATTTCTGTAATCAATCAATGAATTTTTTTCCCCCAAATATCTAACTGATCAATTAAATATTTATAAACACTGACTTTCTTTGAAAATAAGCTAGCAACATCTGAGATATAAAAAAACTATATGCAATTCAAAATGTAAAGTAAGCACCTATATTTTATTGGTGAAACTGATTACTAAAAAGGGATTTTTACACAAAAATAAAATAAAAAAGGCCTCAAATATCATCATACCTCCAAAAGCATCCTCAAATATATCTAATGTCCAAAAAAGCATCTTATACCGCAAACTTTATTTCTTTCAAACCAAATCGCCCATTACTTTATCTCTCACGAAATCGAGACTCGACCACATTCACGCATTGAAGTATTTGGCGACTCCTTATTTATTTATTTTTTTCAACTATCAGACTTGCTAGTTTATTCCGGACATCGCGACTAGTCAAAGCTTATTTTAAATTTATATTTTAAAGCGAGAAATGTGGAGAAAAACATCCTCATCTTTATAGCTAATCATCTATAGTTTGTTGTAAAAAAAATGGTTAGGGAATGGAGAGGACCACAAATTCTTTTCTAAAAATGAAATGGCTGAATCATTTTTAGCAGAATCTCCACATAATATTGTACTAAGAAAAGGGTCACAGTGAGTATATTCACTATTGAACAAACTCACAATGGAATGGTTCAACTCATATATTCATAGAAATCATTGCTTCAACTTTAAAATTGTTGGTCAAACTCAATGCACTTGTAAGTATCCTATTTGGAAAAACTTTAACTATTGAACTTGCAAATCTCTTCTAGACATTGCGAGTTGATTCCCGACATCACGACTTAATCATATTAATGTCCAATTCATACTTAAAAGTGACAAAAGTAGGGGAGAGCATTCTAGACTTTTGATCAAATCCTCCATAGATTATATTAAAAGTAGGGTCAGAATGAGTATATTAATGGCTAAACAAAGTCGCAGTGGAATTATTCAACCTCTGACTTCATAGATTCTTAAGCCTGACATGATAGTCGTGTCCCATCGAAAGTTTCAAGTGAGGCTATATTGGATTGCCAGAGCTTTGAGCTGATTATCTACTAATTATAGTGAAAGTAAATTGAAAATGAGGACATTATTGGAGTTTATAGAAAATATAATAAATCTAACATGATAGAGAAGCTTAATGAATGCTCGGAAGATGTTGGTGAGTGAAATTGAACAAAAGTAAAAAAATCTGAGCTCGCGTATAATGTTGGGCACATATATGGACATTAAATCCTAAACTCGCGAGTATTATGTCTCGAACTCGCATCTCATGTCTCAAACTTGCGAGTAATGTCCATTGAAAAGTCTTAGGTGAGGCTATGCTGGATTTCCTTTTTGAACTTTTAAATCCTACATACTCATGTGAATGCCAATGACTGGCTATGAATGAGAACACATCTCAGATCGTTTGGAAAGTGCATAGTCAATTCCTTTCCATCAAATTGAACCAGGTTTTTGTTTAGTTCATTTGGTTATGACTGTGGTTGGGAATTTGCCACTATGGAAATCTCATCGTTAGAGATCTCAACATGAATTATCCTTGGTTCCTGTGAAATAAGCCATAAGATTTGTCATGTCTCAGCTTGCGAGTGGCATGTCTGGTGTTAGTAAACAATAATCTAAATTTAGAAAACTTTATTGTCAACCAAGATCTAAATCCATGATCCAGAAAACCTTAAACAACCAAGATCCTCCATGTCAAATCATCGGGAGATGTAAAGCGGAAACATACCTTAATCCATTGTGGAAGTTGTTCGCAGGTTGTTGATCTTCCAATCCAATATGGCTACCCAGAGAAACATCCTTTATGATGATGGGATGTCAGAGAGAATATAAACTTACCATATAAATTGGGGACCATAACCCTAATATATAATAATGAGATTATCATAGGTTTTGCTATTTCTAATTTGGCCCCTCATCAAATTAGAATTAGCATTCTGGTATCTACACATTAATTCCATGACAATTATACCCTTAAACCTTAAAACTTTAAGTCTTAATTAGATCACTTTAATTTAGGCTTAACCAAAGATAGCATAACACATTTAATATTTACATGTGTGGCCCACATGATGGAATTTTTCAACAATCTCCCACTGGGGCATATATGTAACTTTACAAATGTGTATGACTGTATGAGCTCTAAAATTTTGCTATCATAATATTAGGGTATATCCGAACAATCTCATCCATTGAGTATGCCAGTATAGGATCAAAACGGTTTTCGACACAGTTAACATGACTAAACGCATCAATGGTCACGTATACCAATACAACCAAATGACATAGATCAATCATGGATGCGTAGCATGAAAAGTACATGCAATGTGATCTATACATGTCTATTTCCAACTGGTCCCTACTTTATTCCTTAGTGAGATCAATATTGAATACAATGTAACAGAGTGAAATGAACTGAATACTTTATTTCTGATCAGAAAAATATCCAAATACAAAAATGCATAAGTATGTCCAAAATTAAACATAAAGCAATAAAAATAAAATAATACAAACTCCTACTATAATGTGATATCCTCATACAAAATAACACCCATATGAACAGTGTGCTCATAAAAGACCTTGGGGGGTAATCCCTTTGTAAGCGGATCTACTATCATGGAGTTTATTCCAATGTGCTTTATGGATATCTGTCCATCATGTATTCTCTCCTTCACAATTAGAAACTTAATGACAATATATTTTGACTTAAATGAGCTCTTGTTGTTGTTGGAATATAGCACTGCTGACTTATTGTCACAATCTAGTTGGAGTAGTCTTTCAATACCCTCCAGAACTCGTAGCCCATTGACAAAAGTCTGCAGCCATATCCCATGGTTGGATGCCTCATAGCATGCTACAAACTCTGCTGCCATGGTGGAATCAGTTACGAGTGTCTGTTTGGCACTCCTCCAAGAAATAGCTCTACCAGCTAACAAGTATATGTATCATGATGTGGATTTCATACTGTCTTGGCATCAAGCATAATCGGAGTCGGAATACCCTATGATCTCCAACTGATCCGATCTCCTATATGTGAGCATGTGATCTTTTGTTCTCTGTAAATACCTCATAACCCGCTTGGCTGCTTTCCAATGATCCATTCCAGGATTACTTAAATATCTACCTAACATGCCAACAATGTACGCAATATCAGGATGCGTACACACCTGAGCATACATTAGACTCCCTACAACTGATGCATAGGGAGTCTTTTGCATTTCCTGAACTTCAAAGTTAATTTTAGGGCACTGATTGAGACTGAACTTGTCTCCTTTAGCGACAGGGGTGTCACCTGGTTTGCAGTCCTACATGCCAAATCTTTGGAGTACTGTATCGATATAACGTCATTGTGATAATCCAAGAATACCCCGAGAGCGATCACGTTGTATCCGGATCCCTAATACAAAGGAGGCGTCAACAAGATCTTTCATCTCAAAATTCTTTGATAGAAATCTCTTGGTTTCATGCAACATGCCTATATCATTTGTGGCAAGCAGTATGTCATCGACATACAAAATCAGGAATATGTGTTTACTCCCACTGAATTTGTGATACACACAATTATCAACAGCGTTTGTCTCAAAACCAAACGAGATAATCACATGATGAAACTTGTGATACCACTGACGAGAAGCTTGCTTGAGTCCATAGATGGACTTTGTCAATTTACAGACCAAATTCTTTGGGTCTCCCGACTCAAAGTTTTCTGGTTGCAACATATAAATTATTTCGTCAATGTCATCATTGAGAGAAGATATCTTGACGTCCATTTGATGAAGCTCAAGATCAAAATGTGCAACAAGTGCCATGATTGTTCTAAAAGAGTCTTTCGATGAAATCGGAGAGAAAGTCTCTTTAAAGTCAATCCCTTCCTTTTGGGTAAAGCCTTTAGCTACAAGACGAGCCTTATACCTCTCCACATTACCATTCGAATCCCTTTTGGTTTTAAAAATTCATTTGCAACCAATGGGCTTCGCACCTTCTAGTAATGGAACAAGTTCCCAAACCTTATTGTCTTATATAGACTTATACTCCTCATTCATGGCATCAATCCACTTTTGAGAGTTGGAACCTTGAATGGTTTGATAGAAGTTGATTGGATCATTTTTCACCGTTCCAATATCTTCCTCATGTTCTTGGAGAAATACGAAAAAATCGTCAAGGAATAGCATTTCTCCTTTCTCTAGTGGATCGCCTTCATAGCATTGGTTCTTGAGGTTGTTAAGTTTGTTCTTCAGGAACAATCACCTCATCTTGAATAAGGGGTTGATCAACATTGTCTGGCTGAGGATCCGGATTCGCTTCTTAATAGGGATGGCAACGGGTCGGATCGGAGGCGGATAGTGCCATATCCGCCTCCATATCCAAATCCAATTCTCCATCTCCATATCCACTCCGATCTCCGAACGGATATCCATTCTATCCTCCATACCCGCCTTCAAACGGAGATCGGATATCCAAACGGAGAATCGGATATCCAAATCATTAAAAAAATATTAAAAAGACAATACAATTAAAAATATAATTTAAGCATTAAAAACATTAAAAAGACAATACAATTCAAAATATATCCAAAAATAAACTTCCAAAATAAAGTCATTCAAGTTTCAACACACTTACACAAGTCATACAAATCCCAATTAAATCCAAATTAGTTTTAATTCAAAATTTCAACCAACAAGCAACAATACATCAATCCTTAAGAAACATCATTTCCAACTCCAAGCCATCTCATCTCTTCTTCCAACCTACATATAAAATTAAACTATGGTCTTTACTTATAAATATGTTTAATTTAGAAAGTTACACTATATACTCTTACCATATCAATCATCAATACTTGTTACATTGGCCACACTATCATCGGTATCCATATCTTCTTCGTCATGGATTGTTGCAAAACGATTTGCCGGCATCGATGGCTCACCTAAAAATGCAAAACACATTCACATTGTTACATATAATAGTATTAAAAGAAACATGACAAAAAAATAATATCAAACTAACAATTACCTCCATATTCTAGAGCGAACAACCAACTTTGGGCACACATCAATGCTTCTAAAGTTTTGGGATGAAGCCTATTCCGATTTGGACTCACAACTCTACCGCTGGAACTAAAAGAAGACTCCGATGCAACAGTTGAAACATGTATGGCCAACACATCTCTAGCTATGGCTTGCAAAATTAGGTACTTTAACACATTAGATTTCCACCATCCCAATATATCAAACTCTGAACATGGGGGCAGAACATCCTCCTCCAAATAATGATCCAACTCCGATTGTACATGCGAAGTTTTACCTTTCTTTTGTTGAAAAACAAATAGATCATAATCCGAGAGAACATTTTCACCCCCCAAAGAGGCTTCCTTGCTTGAAGACTCATCACCTTTCTTGTTTTTATCTTGGTACATTATAAGCAAATCATAACAAAGTTTTCGAAGTCTGCCAATCCTAGAAGGAGCATCTTCCCCATAAATTCTTATAAAATAAAACTCTATTAAGACCATTTTATACCTCGGGTCCAGTACTGCCGCAACACCCAAAATGTCATGAATATTATCCCAATACTTCTCATATTTCTCAATCATTTTTGAAGCCATTTGACCAACCACATGAATACCACTCACAATCCACTTAGACAACTCAAGCTTAATTTTGCACACCTCCGCAAAAAACAAATTGGAAGTTGGATACTTAGTACCACTAAACAACTCCGTGACGTTATAAAATATTTTCAATCTCCCACATATGTCTGTAGCTAATACCCAATCATAATCATCTGGGCAACACTTATATTGGGATTCACGGAGTGTCAAACGACCAAAAACATCCTTATACTTTATGGTAGTTTTGAGCATCAAAAAAGTAGAATTCCACCTGGTAGGACAATCAAGAGAGAGTTTTTTTCCATTTTCAATGAACAATTGACGGGCAGTACTCTCAAATCTCTCCTCCCTTTTTGGTGTTGCTGTCCAAAAAGCAACACTTTCCCTAACTTTTTCAATTGAACTCTTAATAACTTCCAACCCATCTTTCACAATCAAATTAAGAATATGAGCAGAACATCGTACATGAAACAAACTACTACACCATGAATGAGAACCACTACCAAGTTTGTCTAAAAGAAGACTAACCATTGCGTCATTGGTAGTACAATTGTCAACAGTCAAAGTTGAGAGCTTTCCATCAAGATTCCACTCTAGGAAAGTGTCCATCAATACTACACACAATAAGTCTGCCGTGTGTGGACATGGCACATATACAAACCTAGAAAGAACAATTTATATGTTATTGAAAATTAATAATTAATAATTAAACATAAACCATGAAACTACAAATAAGCAATTAAAAATAACCAATTACCTTATAATGCGGCTTTGCAATTTCCAACAATCATCAATAAAATGTGCCGTGATAACCATAAACCCTCTCTTCTAATTAGTAGCTGTCCACATATCAGTAGTCATGGAAATTCTACTTTGATTTCTTTATAACACTTTCATTGTTTTTACCCTCTCAACATCATATATTTTCAAAATATCCTTTTTGATGGTGTTACGAGAAACCACATGAAGCAAAGGTTGAAGAGATTGAACAAATCTTCGAAACCCAACATGCTCCACTATGGATAAAGGATATTCATGCATAATTATCATGCACCACTATGGATAAAGGATATTCATGCATAATTATCATGCAAGCTAGCTGCCTCCTAGCAAATTCTTGGTCAAAAGTATACGATTCAAGTTTTCTTTTTCCCTCCCCCATCAAAAAACTAGCCGTTAGGACTTTTTGTTTCGATTCAACCCTTTTTCTCAATGGACAAGTTTTCCAATGTTCTTTTAAGTGTGTGGTTCCCATCTTAGTTTCCCCAACAAATTTTTTTTTACAGTATAAGCATTTTGCCTTCACCAATCCTTCTCCCTTAGTTCTTACTCTCTGAAAATACTCCCACACCTCACTCCTCAATTTACCTTTAGGCAACACTTCATCTCCCTCAGAATTCACCTCCAATTCATCGGAAACTGAAATATAATCCGCCTCTGCTTGTGAGCTTTCAAGAGTTGGTGCACTAGGGGTTGATGCAGATTGACTTTCCATCTACAAATTGTCATCTTTAACTCAAGCAAATGCCAATATAAATATATTCCAAACAATTAAATTTTATATTATACCAATCTAAATTAACACAAAAATTATTAAACCAACAAGGAATATCCAAAGCAGCAACTTGGAAGAAAGAGTAATTTCATAGACACTTGAACTCAATTTGTCCCAAAATCTTGCTTATCAAAAAAAAAAGAAAAAAGAAAACAACTCTCTAGATTATCTTGAACTCAATCATGTAGCTACAGAGATCCTTATCTACTACTTATCTAGAGATATGCAAGCTATGTCTCATACTGAAGAAGCAGAGATTGAAGAGAAGTACCAGTTCAAGTGGGGTGAAATGATTGCAAGTGCAAAAAATGGAGAGGTTAAATTTTACAAGTCTTTTACTTTTGATGGTGAGGTATATTCTCTTTATGATTGTGTATATATACACACTGAAGATGAGCCTGAGCCTTATATTGGAAAGCTTGTGAAAATATGGGAGAAACGGAATCATGGAAGGAGAATAAAGATATTGTGGGTTTTTCGTCCTATTGAGATTCATAACTGGCTGAAAGATGATGATTTGACGCAGAAGAACGAGATCTTTTTGGCATGTGGTGAAGGCTTGGGGGTCACCAATGTTAAAGAAAAAGGCCAGCGGACGGCCATTGCAGGCCTCAATATTTAACACAAGTTTAAAAAAGGATAAATGATGTTTCAGAAACAAGAGAAAACAGAGGGATACCACTATACCAGATCTGGGCTCCGGCGAGTCTTGCGACTTTCAGGCGAGCCCCGACGAGCACAAAGGAGGACTCACGAACAGCGACGAGCACGGAGGAAGCACAGAAACAGTCAGAGGGGCAGCGACGATTGTTGGAGGGGCAGCTGTCGGATGTGAATTTCGACCCCCCCAAAAAAGGAAAGAAAGAGGCATTTTGCGTGGGGAAATCTCCATTCGTCTATATATGCTATTTAAATTTTACATCGAAAATGAGGATTCCGACTACCCTCAAAATCAATGGATCACGATCGCCAGCTACGGATACGGCCGTAACACCGTTCTTCAACGAAAGCCGAAGAAATGTAGGGAGAAAATAAGTGGGTGGGTTCTTCCTCTCGTCTAATGTGCTGCCGGCAACACACGACGGTTATCCTATCACATTAATTTGGGTCTCTTTGGGTCTTTTTAATATATGGTCAAATTAGGGTCATGAGTTAAAGTCCAAATAAAGGTTAATCCTCACACAGCATAATCATAATAAATCCAAGTAAAATAAAGTAACTAAAATAAAGAAAATAAATGGGGGGAGGTGCCAAATATTTAAGAAGAGGATTGGCCCCGTTCCTGGGTACCCCCTTCAGATCCCTTGGCAAAATAAGGTTTAAAGGTTGACTTTTCAAATCAAAATGATGATGCAAATGAGACTTTGACTTGTGATTTCTGTGTTTTTCGTGTGCGATACACGAGTGATAAAAATGAAAGGCCGATGGGCCGTAATTGATTGGAGGTGGCCGATGGGCCAGTGTTTGTTTAAGGGTGGCCGATGGGCCGTGATTGTTTAAGGGTGGCCGATGGGCCGAAGTAAAAAGTGTGTGTGAAATCACTCATCTCATCTCGTCATTCTCATTTATTCAATTTTAGAAGTCAATTCTTCATTTCCTTTTATCATTAAGTTCAATTAAATATCTGGCACCTGAGGTGGAGGAAGAAATAATGGAAAATCTTTTTGGGTTTATTTTGTTGGTTTTATAGTTTTTATGGATTTTTGATATGGGGCTAGAAGGGCCTAACTAGGGGATTTACTTGGATTTACGTAATTAATGCTTTATTACTGATCATCGGATTAACCTCAACCTAAGGTCCTAGACCGCCCACATCAGCTTTCCCAATTCCCTAACGGAACAGGAAGAGTGATGGGGTGAAGCCTAATGCTCTAAGCTACCTAACAAGGTAATCCAATTTAATCCTAGGGTGCAAATAGCCAAAGTTTGGTAGTTCCTGCGCCTAAGTAGTTTGTTGGGTAAAATCTTAATTGATTCGATTTGTTGTGAGTTGTGGTTTTGGTTGAGAGTGGTTTAGAGATGTTTTAAGGATCTGGTTAATGTGTTCTTCTATATTTTAAACTTATGTTATTTTTAATTTAAATCAGAATTCTAAAAAGTAGTCGAAAATCACAATTCAAGATTAAAAACAGGGTAGGCGCCCAGGGGGTGGAGCCTATCCTAACAGTTTATGCTTTTCAGACTTTTCGATCTCTTTTCAGAATTCCGGGGGTTTTAAGGGCTATGTTTTACTCTGAGGAATGTTTTAATGTCTCTGCTGTTCTAATGTCAAAGTGATGCGGGTCCGGATTTTGAAATAAAACGAGGATTCGTGTTTTAGTGCGAGTGGAAGGATAGGCACCAAAGGGGTGGCGCCCAGGTGAATTGGCAGGATGGGCGCCCAGGGAGTGGTGCCCAGGTGGTTTGCCTGTGATTTTGTGTTGTGCCGGATAGGATTTAATTATTGGTCTGTGGGTCCGGAGATTAATTTAGGTTCTGGTCTTAGTTAGTTTAAGTTGTAAGGTGTTTAATTATTAATTTTTAGTTGAATTGGTTGGGTAGGTTTGAAATGTAGGCTAGGCGCCCAGAGGGTGGCGCCTAGGTGAAACTGGCAGGATGGGCACCCAGGGGGTGGCGCCCAGATGGATTGATAGGATAGGCGCCAAGGGATTGGTGCCTAGGTGGAATCTTTATGGTTTGGTTGGTTCCAAAGGGTTTTGGGTATTAAGTCCGAATCGATTAAGGTTCCAAGTGTTTTAAGGTTAAAGGTATTATGTTATGTTGATTGGGATTGGTTTGAGGTTTTAATTAATTAGGTTAAGTTGTGAATTTAGGGCTTTTTATGAAAAGGAGTAGACTGGGCGCCCAGGGTGTGGTGCCCAGATGGATGTGTTTTATGGTTCGGTTGGGTTTTGTGATTCTTTGGTCAATCTCAGGTTTGAATTGATTTAAGGGTCTAGGATTTGATGGAAAGTGTTTATTCGTGTTCAGTTGGGGATGAATCGGGTTCCAATTAATTGGGTTTAATGGTTTCCTAAGGAATGGACGGGGTAGATGGAATTCACAGGCTGGGCGCCCAGAGGGTGGTGCCCAGGTGGATTGACAGATTAGGCGCCAAGGGGGTGGTGCCTAAGTGGATTGACAGGCTGGGCGCCCAAGGAGTGGTGCCCAGGTGGCTGTCTTGAGGCTCGGCTTGGTTTTGACGTTCTAGGTTGATTCGAAGTTGGGTTTTGTGGTTTAACGCGTTTGGATGAAAAGTATCTTTTAGTATTCAGTTGAGAAAGAATTAGATTTAAGTTAATTAGGTTTAGTTTTTAATTGATTGGTTTCCAAGAAACGAGTAGTGTAGGTGGAGCTCACAGGCTGGGCGCCCAAAGGGTGGTGCCCAAGTGGATTGATAGGCTAGGCGCCCAGGGGGTGGTGCCCAGGTGACTGCCTTGTGGTTTGATTTGGTTCGATGGATTTTAAGTTAATCCGAAGGTGAATTGATTAGAGTCTTAGGTTTCTTAAGTCCTAAAGTGTTTTAATGTGCTAATTCGGGTTGGTTTAATTAGAAGTTTCAATTAGAAATTTCTTAGTAAAGGGATAAGATGGGCGCCAGGGGAGTGGTGCCCAGATGGATTGGAAGGCAGGGCGCCAGGGGAGTGGTGCCCAGGTGGATTGGAGAGTATGGGCGCCCAGGGAGTGGTGCCCAGGTGGATCTTTTTAGGGTTTGTTAGTTTTGTATCTTTTAGGTAGATTCGAGTTTAAGTTGGTTAAGATTTCAGGTCTTTCAAGTTAAAAGTATTTTAGTGTGTTAATTAGGGTTGGTTAAAGTCTTAATTAATTAGATTAGATTTTAAATAGAGCCTCTTAGGGAATGAATAGGCTGGGCGCCCAGGGAGTGGTGCCCAGGTAGATCTTATCAGCAGGGCACCCAGGGAGTGGCGCCCAGATGGATCTGGCAACAGGGCACCCAGGAGGTGGCGCCCAGATGGATCTGTTTTAGGGTTTTAATTAAGTTCTTGGTTATTTTTAATCCGAATTAATTAAGGTCTCAAGATCTTTTGGATTAAAGGTATTTATTGTATTAATTGATGTGAGATTAGAGCCTTAACTAATTATGTTTAATCTTTAATTAGGGACCTTTAGTGAATAAGCAAGTTAAGCTCAAGAGAGGAGAAGCGGTTCCCTAAACAATCTTAGTGATTCCTTAGTCCAATTTCAGTCCAAATCAATTAGATCGTTTGTTCTAGGGTTCTTAATGATTTGGCAATTCTTAAGTTAATTAACTATGATATTTTAGGGTTTATCCTACTTAGGCACGAGATTTGATAATCTAGGCTATCTACCTACTATTTTTGGGTTTTCTTTGTATTTTTTTAATTTGTTTTTGGTTTCTCCTCTAATTTACTAGAGAGTAAGGGAAGAGAAGAAATAGTTTTATGTTTTATGATTTGTTTTGGGTTTTTTATGACTTTATGTTTCAGATGATATGGTGGTGTGTGATAAAAACAATAATTTGAAGTTCAGAACATATCAAACAAGCAAACATATCATTGTTATGCGATTTCTAAATGAACTAAATGCGAGAGATCGAAACTTGTGCACAAAGGTGGAACAGTCCACCTAGGCGCCACACCTGTGGTGCCTATCCTGCTCAGTCAGGGTTTTCAAAGATTCACAATGAATGCACAATAGTCTTAAGATTTTCAACACAATTCTCGATATTTAGTAACTGATGCGGATGTCCTAATGCGAACTAGTAATGATGCAACTAACAAATCTACGAGAAAATGACGTAACAAGTAGAGATCTAAAACCCAAACCCTTTCTCGGAAGGGTAGGCGCCTAGAGGGTGGCGCCTAGCCAAACCAGAGATGATAGGCGCCCAGTGGGTGGCGCCCAGCCTTCTGAGATAGCCTTTTCACGACCTCCTCGATCTAAATGAGGATGATGATGCTATAAATGCGAGATCTAACCTAGTTAAGCACTTAGAACTACGAAATCAATGCAGATCTACACCACTAGTATGAATCTAAACATGTTATTAATATGATGAGATGCTGATACCATTTTTATCAAGAACTAATATAGATCTATGATGCATGAATGATCCTAAGCATGTTTCTAAACAAAGATGATGATAAAATGCAGCAGAAGAATAGAAAGATCTAGGAATACCGGTTTGAGTCACACTTTTCAAGTTCCTAGAACGAGGCTTACGCGAAGAACCATGGCTCTAGTTGAAGATATGGAAGTCTTCTCCTCTATTTCCCCTTCTTCTCCTCTAGATCTGAAGCTTTCTCTCTAATGGTGGCTACCTTTCTCCTTTTTGCTTATTCTCTATACTTTTCTCTTTTTTAGGGTAGCTCCCTTGTAAATGAGGTTAAGAGATCCTTAAATAGAGGTTTGGGATGAGTTTAGGAGGGCTAGGGCTTCATTAGTTCGTGTTTCTAGAAGGTTTCACGCATCCCAAGGCGGCTTAAGTGTTTTGGGATAAATTAGGGTTTGGAAAAGAGGCTGGGCGCCCATGGGGTGGTGCCCAGGTGACTGGATAGGGTGGGCGCCACAGGGCTGGCGCCTATGTGGACTGGTTCATGGTAGGCGCCCATGGGGTGGAGCCTACGTGGTTCGGGTCATTCTCAAAGTTTGGTCCCATCTGAAGTCGGAATAGAATGGATAGATGGTCAATTGAGGGGACCTACACTAGCACTTAATTGACTGGGCGCCACAAGGGTGGTGCCCAGGTGGACTGGACAGTGTGGGCGCCCACCACAGGGTGCCTATGTGGACCGGAGAGTGTGGGCGCCACAAGGGTGGTGCCTAGATGGAAAGTTGTTTGGGTCTTTGCTTGGAGTGGTTATGGGCTGCCTTAAGTTAAGTTTGTGGAATAATAGGGTGGGCGCCACACATGTGGTGCCTAGGTGGGCTGAAGAGTATGGGCGCCACACATGGGGCGCCAAGATAGAATAAAGAGTGGGGTGGGCGCCACACATGGGGTGCCTAGGTGGAGTCAATTCATTTTCGGAGTTTGGTCCCTACGTTGAGTGGTTCCGGTCCATTTTAGGTCAAACTAGTGATTTCGGAGGGTGGGCGCCACACATGGGGCGCCTAGGTGACCATGACTAGTGAGGGCGCCACACATGGGGCGCCTAGGTGAATTTGAGTAGGGTGGGCGCCCCTTGGGTGGTGCCTAGATGAATTTCTGTTACTCTTTCTAAGGCAAACTTCGAAAACTCATAACTTTTGATCCGCTTATCGGATTTGGACGTTCTACATACCGTCGGAAAGCTCTTGAAGTGAAGAATCCAATGGTCTAACTGTCCTAATGATTATGGGCTGAGAAAAGATGGGGTCCTCTGGATCAATGGATCCGGCTTCCTAACTTAGGGTAATCGGATGGCATTTGGGTAAACTTGGTGTAATCTTTGTAAGAACTGGCCTAAGCATGTCTTAAGTGGTCCGAAAGAGGTTTGAATAGTGTCGTGGTCCGCTCCTTGTGTGAAAGGTCAGTTGGACTCGAGATCTCAATGCGATTCGGCTTTCTTTTCACGAATTTCTAGGAGTCGTTGAACTAAGTTTAAAACTATCAAAAAAGCATCTTCATTGTCATTAATTAATCTGAATTATGCCATTAATCATTCAATTATGAGTGAAATGGGGGCATCGCTATATATGACAGGTGTTTAAGGCTATCATAGGGGCCAAATGAGGTGTCTACAGCAGCGACGATGGTCGGAAGAGTGGATGGTGGCAGCGGGACTTGGGTAAAGTGATGGTGGCGGTGAGAATTGGGAACCCTAGCACTTGCAAGCTAATGACCGAAGTGTTGTATGTAATTATATATTGGGGTTAAACGGATATCCGAACGGATATCCATACGGGTCGGATACGGGTCGGATATCGGATATCCAAACGGATATTCAGATCGGATATCTCCATATCCGCCTCCGATCCGATCTCCGAATTTTTTTAAAAATCCATATCCGAATCCGACCCGATCTCCGAAATCCATATCCAAACAGAGTAGGTATCGAATCGGATTGGATCGGACCGGATGGAATTGCCATCCCTACTTCTTGATCAATGACAAGCATAGAAACCGGCACATTGTCAATAGCGATAGTGGGAATCGAAACCGATTCTTCCTCAAAGACAATGTATCTAACCTTATTTCTCCCCCCAAACTCAACATCCTCAAAAAATGTTGCAGTTCCCGTTTTAAAAATTGACCTAAGTGTGGGATCATAAAACTTATAGCCCCTCGATCGCTCAGAGTAGCCAATGAAGTAGCTGCTCACAGTTTTGGAGTCTAATTTTTTTTCATGTGGCCCGTAAGGCCTTGCCTCTGCAGGACATCCTCAAATGTAAAAATATTTTAGACTAGGCTTTCTGCCTGTCCAAAGCTCATAAGTTGTTTTTGCAGCTGCTTGAGTTGGCACTCTATTCAGAATATAAGCCGATGCTTTGATTGCTTCTCCCCAGAGTGACTCTCGTAAAGAAGAATGACTAATCATACTCCTTGCCATATCCTTAAAAGTTCGATTTCGCCTTTCAGCAACACCATTCATGCTAGGTGACTCTGGTATGGTATACTGTGGGACAATTCCACATTCCTCTAGGAATTTAGCAAACGGTCATGGATGTTGTTCACCGGAACGTCATATCTGCCGTAATATTCTCCACCACGGTCAGACCTGACACTCTTTATTATTTTGTTGAGTTGATTTTCAACTTTAGCTTTAAATATTTTGAACACGTCCAAAGATTGTGATTTCTCATGAATGAGAAATAAGTACTCATAGCGAGAGTAATCGTCTATGAATGATATGAGATACTGTTGGCCATTCCAGGAAGCAGTGGGGAATGGTCCACATATATTTGTGTGTATCAATTCTAAGATGTCTGCAGTTTTATTGGCACCTAATTTCTTAATTTTGGTCTGTTTGCCCTTGATGCAAGCAATACATACATCAAAGTACCTCTTGATTCCACATGCAATGATTTGTTATAAGAAGCGATTGTATCAAGCAAATATAAGTGGTCATATACACAAAGAGAACCAGTTCCAACAACATTTGAATTTATAGAAAAATTGAATTGATTGTTTCCAAATGAACAAAAATAACCAAACTTGTCCAATAAAGAAACTGAAACCAAATTCCGTCTAAAAGACGGTACAATAAAAGTATTTACTAAATCCAAATAATAACCAGTTTTTAATAACAACCTAAAATGCCCTATTGCCTCTACTTCTACCGAGTTGCCATCGCCCACAAAGATGTGTCTTTCAGCATCATTTGGCTTTCGGTAACTCAGGCAACCCTGCATAGAAATACTTATGTGAGTAGTAGCACCAGAATCTAACCACCATGTGTTTCTTGGTACTGAAGCTAAATTTACCTCAGAACAGACCAAAGCAAGAAATGTACCTTTCTTTGCACGCCAAGCGTGATATTTGGTACAGTCATGCTTCACATGTCCAAGCTTGTTTCAAAAGAAATAACCCTCATTTGTTTGTTGTTGTTTCTTTTGGGCTAGACCCTCATTTGTTTGTTGTTGTTTCTTTTGGGCCGGACCCTTAGCAGCGTCATTATTCTTCATCTTTCTGCCCTTATCCTTAGAGGTGTTAGCCAAATGAGCGCTTTCTGTCCTGTCTTGCTTCAATCTCTCTTCCTCTTGCACACAGTAAGAAATGAGCTCATTAAGAGTTCATTTCTCCCTTTGACAGTTGTAACTGACCTTAAATTGACTATATTGTGCAAGAAGTGATATTAATACCGAATGCAAAACAAATCGTCAGACAACTCGAGCTTCAGTACCTTAAGCTAAGAAGCAAGATGAGACATATCCATAATGTACTCCCGTATGTTCCACTTGCCATTGTACTTCATAGAAATCAAACTTTGCAAAAGCATGCTTGATTCTGCCTTTTCATTTTTCACAAAACGCTTTTTAATCTCGGCTAGGAATTCTTTGGCTGTGGTTAACTTGTCAGATACCGCACCCATAAAAGCCTCCGGAATGCCGCGTTTGATGATCATAAGACTCATGCGATTTGAGCGATCCCACTTCTCAAAGTTCTTTTTATCATTAGGAGAACTTGCATTCGTAAGAGAAGCGGGTAGCTCAATCCGTAGTGCAAGGTCTAGATCCATGCAGCCGAGAAAAATTTCTATGTTCTCTTTCCAATCCTTAAAGTTAGTCCCATTAAGCACATGTATGGAGTTGATATTAGCAGATATAATAGAACCACTAGTTGTAAAGAGAACAAAAAACAAACAGACAAACATGCTCATATTAATAACCAAAGACGATAATGAACAGATTCAAATAATGGTAAATCTCATCTCAAGATACCTAGCACAACATTAATATGAAGTCTTTGGACAGTAATATTAATTGTAAATGGTACTCTTGTGGTAGTGATCGAACATTGACAATAATTTATGTCAAATAATACATCGATCCAAAATAATAAATCTATCTTTGGATCGATGTATTATTTACGTGTAAAACCTTATAATCGCCACATGTTTATCACCACGGGTGTGTATACAATTCGGCCAAGTATTAACCTTCCTTTGGGCCGACTAAGACCAGCATGAATTTACAAACACACAAACGTCCAATATTCTTCACGAACAATCTACACAAGAGATGTCACTTTGGTGACATCTTGTTTCAATTAGCCCATTTAGAATAATGGACTATTTTATTTAACCATAAAAGATATACCATAAAAGATTTGAATTTGAGTTGAAGAAAACCCTAAGTTTGTTGAGCCGCCGCCCAACCTCATGCCGCTTTAAAAAATATATATATAAAATAATAAAAATAAAAAATAAATAAAACGACGAATGGCTGCGCAAAACCCATTGAATGAAAAACTCATAGCTGATACATATGTCAAAAACCTATTAACCCAAAAAAAAAATGCTAATCTTGAATCATGCGCAGATCGACCCATGCACAGATCTGGAATCATGCACAAATCGACCCATGCGCAGATCTCCATATCGTCAATAACATATAGGAAACAAGATGACAGTAACATATGCAAGCGTATATTAAATAATGGTGCTTTGAACAGCCCGTCTCTGAAACGACATGGGCCAGACCGAATCAGAACACATTAGATCTCTGGTGTGATCCAGCGTGTTCTGTATTGTGCTGGAATAGGAATAGATCTAGTATTCCCATACAATTAATAGATCCATGTCCCGAGGCGAAAAGGAATCAACTCTTGGATATTTTTGATTTGCATGATGATTCACATGTCAAAGAAAAAACCCATCGAATGAAACACTTGTCTTCATATGTTAAAAAAAAGGATAATGAAGACACAGATGTGTTTGACATATATATCAGTAACAGATGTCAAAAAAGAAAATTGAATCCTTGCTCCATCAGAAGAGCAAGATGAAAGATCAAGATGATAGATTGAAATCCATAATCGTGGATCTTAGAATACTCAAGAGTTGAGATCTTGATCCAATGAACAGAAGATCATCAACAGGAATTAAAAATAATACTTGATTCTCAATGGCTTAACATGGAGAAGCTCTGATACCAATTGTTAGTAAACAATAATCTAGATTTAGAAAACTTTATTGTCAACCAAGATCTAGATCTATGATCCAGAAAACCTTAAACAACCAATCCAATATTGCTACCGAGAGAAACCTTCTTTCTGATGATGGGATGTCAGAGAGAATAGGAACTTGCCATATGAATTGAGGACCATAACCCTAATATATAATAATGAGATTATCATAGATTTTGCTATTTCTAATTTGGCCACTCATCAAATTAGAATTAGCATTCTGGTATCTACACATTAATTCCATGACAATTATATCCTTAAGCCTTAAAACTTTAAGTCTTAATTAGATCACTTTAATTTAGGCTTAACCAAAGATAGCATAAC